>CM019068.1:163132990-163394941 GCA_009667805.1 Leptobrachium leishanense | reverse complement strand
CCTCTCGTCTCGTCTCCCGCACCTCTCGTCTCGTCTCCCGCACGTCTCGTCTCGTCTCCCGCACCTCTCGTCTCGTCTCCCGCACCTCTCGTCTCGTCTCCCGCACCTCTCGTCTCGTCTCCCGCACCTCTCGTCTCGTCTCCCGCACCTCTCGTCTCGTCCCGCACCTCTCGTCTCGTCTCCCGCACCTCTCGTCTCGTCTCCCGCACCTCTCGTCTCGCCTCCCTCACCTCTCGTCTCGCCTCCCGCACCTCTCGTCTCGCCGCACGTCTCGTCTCGTCTCCCGCACCTCTCGTCTCCCGCACGTCTCGTCTCTCCGCACGTCTCGTCTCGTCTCGTGCACGTCTCGTCTCGTCTCCCGCACCTCTCGTCTCGTCTCGTCTCCCGCACCTCTCGTCTCCCGCACGTCTCGTCTCGTCTCCCGCACCTCTCGTCTCGTCTCTCGCACCTCTCGTCTCGTCTCCCGCACCTCTCGTCTCGTCTCCCGCACCTCTCGTCTCGTCTCCCGCACCTCTCGTCTCGTCTCCCGCACCTCTCGTCTCGTCTCCCGCACCTCTCGTCTCGTCTCGTCTCGTCTCCCGCACGTCTCGTCTCCCGCACGTCTCGTCTCCCGCACGTCTCGTCTCCCGCACGTCTCGTCTCCCGCACGTCTCGTCTCCCGCACCTCTCGTCTCGTCCTCCCGCACCTCTCGTCTCGTCTCCCGCACCTCTCGTCTCGTCTCCCGCACCTCTCGTCTCGTCTCCCGCACCTCTCGTCTCGTCTCCCGCACCTCTCGTCTCGTCTCCCGCACCTCTCGTCTCGTCTCCCGCACCTCTCGTCTCGTCTCGTCTCCCGCACCTCTCGTCTCGTCTCGTCTCCCGCACCTCTCGTCTCGTCTCCCGCACGTCTCGTCTCGTCTCCCGCACGTCTCGTCTCGTCTCCCGCACGTCTCGTCTCGTCTCCCGCACGTCTCGTCTCGTCTCCCGCACCTCTCGTCTCGTCTCCCGCACCTCTCGTCTCGTCTCGTCTCCCGCACCTCTCGTCTCGTCTCCCGCACCTCTCGTCTCGTCTCCCGCACGTCTCGTCTCGTCTCCCGCACCTCTCGTCTCGTCTCCCGCACCTCTCGTCTCGTCTCCCGCACCTCTCGTCTCCCGCACCTCTCGTCTCCCGCACCTCTCGTCTCCCGCACCTCTCGTCTCCCGCACCTCTCGTCTCCCGCACCTCTCGTCTCCCGCACCTCTCGTCTCCCGCACCTCTCGTCTCGTCTCGTCTCCCGCACGTCTCGTCTCCCGCACCTCTCGTCTCGTCTCCCGCACCTCTCGTCTCGTCTCCCGCACCTCTCGTTTGGTCTCCCGCACGTCTCGTCTCGTCTCCCGCACCTCTCGTCTCGTCTCCCGCACCTCTCGTCTCACCTCTCCCCTTTGTGAATCTCTACACTGGGTTCTGTCTCCTTTTAGAATCCAATTCATTATATTGGTCACATACAAAGCTCTCCATAACCGCGCCCCGGCCTACATCCTGTCCCGGCCACTTCGCTCGGCCAATGATCTGATGCTATCACTACCTCTTTCCCACACCCCTAAGTCTCATCTTCAGGACTTATTCCGAGCTGCCCCTTCTCTAGTATTCTAATAGTAATATCTATAGATTCCCACCCCTGCATCTCCCACCTTATTCTTCATACTGCTATAATGTATATATGATATATACTGGCTGCCACATTATTGCGTAACAGATCTCCGTACCCCAACTGGGTCACATCTGCTAATGCCACTTTCTTGCCGAAACAGTGTTCTCCTCAGCAAGCTTTCGTGCCTTTCTCCAGTCCTCAGATTTAGTTTAAGGGCCGAATCACGGAAAGAGCCTGCTAGCATCCCCTAGAAATAAGACGACACTGTAGATCTGGGAGTTTAGAACAGCAATACTTGCTCAGCCTTTAAAGGAATAATATATACAGTGCCAGGCGAAGCCTGACAGCCAATGGAAACAGACACCCCGGCCTCTGGAATGGCCCTCATCATAATCCCTCCTTTAGAAAAATGTTGTGCGTTTCCCGTGTCCTGAAGTTTCTTCAGTTTGCTTCTCAGAATGCGAGACATAATCACAAAATTTTCCTATTCCATAACGGATAGTTTAGATTTTAATAAGGACACGGAACCGAGTATTTGCTGTTCTTTCTTATCTGCCCCAACAGCAGCGAAGAAACTTTATTGAAAATAACAGAAAAAATAAGTAGTCCTCCCTTCCCCAACATGGGGAGGGGGACCAAGCTCCCCAGATCCTCCCCATCCAGTCCATAAGAAACTCCCCGGAAGCAGCCCCTCCTCTTTCGAAGCTGCGACAGAAACGGTGGGAGACTTAGAAGCAGAACCAGTGAAGGAGATCGGGAGCCAAAACATCAAAGAACCATCTCGGGAGCTCAGAAGGCTGAAAGACACAAGCGACATGAAGGAACAGTGAGAAACTGTAACCTGACGAAACGATGGGAGCCCTGGCAGCCGCCAAAATAGTCTACCCAAGCCCGGGAGAGATGTGGAAACGATTGAAAATGACAGGGTGTGGCTGGGCGGGAAATACTCGCCTCCGTGTCCTTATTAAAATCTAAACTTTCCGTTATGGAATAGGAAAATTTTGTGATTTTAAGTCAGGACCCGAAGGCTTCGTATTTGCTAGTTCAAAGCGGAACAGGAGCCGCATCCGACCAATGGGCTTAAAATAGAAGGTATGAAACGGGACTCGTTAGACCAGTCAGCAGCACGCAGGATGTCCTCCAGTCGACAGCCCATGGAGGCCGCCTTAGAGGCGGAAGCACTGCGGACAGACTGGGCCCCGAAAGTCGAGACGTCCACCCCGACCTGTGCCATAAGCCATCGCATCCAACGAGCCAAAGTGGGAGATGAAACCGGTTTATGAGGAGAGCGAAAGGAAATAAAGAGCGGTGAAACCGGCAAAATCATGGTGGATTTAGTACGAGATTCGTACTCCCGGAGACATGAAACCAGACAAAGGCGGGGAGAAACCCTAAAAGATAGGAAAAATACCGAAGTTAGGGATGTTTTTAGTGCGACGTGAAATATCGTAGCGCGCGTCTTCAGGAACGTAAGAAAGAGCGTCGAAGTCCAGCGCCCGTACATCCCCGACACGTTTGCAGGCCACTAAGCAGAAGAGCAGAAGGAGTTTGGCCGAGAGAGCCTGCAGTGAAAGAGACACATTTTCAGGCCAGTGGTCCAGAAAGGAGAGAATACGGGAGACCTCACAAGTACAGGAGTATTTAGGAGCCGGTGGGGGGGAGAAACGCATGCCTCGTAGGAGGCGACAGACCAAAGGATGGGAGCCAGCGGCCACACCTGAAAATCCCGAGTGACCAGCCGAAATGGCCGAACGAAGAACGTTCACGGTATGGTAAGCCGGAGTCGAACACGTGGGTAAGGAAATCCAGGAGAGCCGTCACAGGGGTACGAAAAGGGATCTCGGTCCCGTTCCAGACACCAGCTAGCCCATCCGTCCCATGCAGACTTGTAGGCGAGTCGAGTACCTGGGGCCCAGGAGTGAAGTAAGAGGTCTTTAGTATGTTCCGAAAGGTGTGAGCCCGTAGAGGGATGCCAGAGAGCCACCACTGCAGGAGTTGGAGTCGGTGGGTGGCCACCAGGGGGTGGGGGTTGTCCTTCGTGATCCAGTAGAAGGTCTGGAGAGGGAGGAAGGAGTCTCGGGACGTCTATCGCATTGCTCAGGAGCGTTGGAAACCACGGCTGGAATTTCCAAAACGGTGAAATCAACGCCACGGAGGCCTCCTGAGCCCTGATTCGTGCCAGAGTGCGAGCGATGAGGACGAACGGCGGGAAGGCGTAGTGGGGGCCCTTCGACCAATCTTGGAGGAAGGCGTCCGTGGCCAGGGCGTCTGGATCCGTCCTCCAATTGAAGAAGTCTTGCAGCTGAGAGTTCAGTCTGGAGGCGAACAAGTCGATCCGGAAAGGCCCCCCAAAGCGCGGATAGTGCAGAGAAACTGTGCCGTGACTTTCGCCAGTCTCCCGAGTCCGTAAAGTGCCTGGAGTTCCAATCGGCCACTTCGTTCGTCGGACCGGGGATGAACTGGGCGTGGACCGAAATCCCGAGGGGAAGGCAGAATTCCCAGAGGCGCAGAGCCATGGCTGATAGGTCTGCTGAGCGGGGGCCCCCAGGCCGTTGATGTAGCGGACCGCTGGTATGTTGTCCATTCGAAGTACGACGGAGTCCGGAGGAGATTGTCGTGCAAAGCAACAGAGGGCGAATAATCCCGCCAGAAGTTCTAGGCAGTTGATGTGCCATAATTGTTCCAGGGAGGACCAGCGATCTCCTGGGAACCGCATCTCGCGCCCCAGCCCAATCTGCTGGCGTCCGATTCGATGGTCATCGTGGGATGAGGAGGTACCAGGGGACGACCGTTCCAGGTGACTATGTTGTCGATCCACCATAGGAGAACCGATCTGGCGTCCTCTGTCAGTGTCACGGGGTCCGTATAGTCGAGGCCTGCCCGGAGTGAATGGGCCTTCAATCGTTGGAGGGCCCTGTAGTGTAGTGGGCCCGGGTGAATTGCCATGCGGGCCGCCGCTAGGAGACCTACCGTATGGGCCAATCAGCGGAGGGGGAAGGTCTTCTTCCTGAGCAATATCCTCGCTTCCTTCGTGATCGAGGAGATCTTCGACGACAGAAGGCTGAGGTTCATGAGGTCGGAGTCCACCACGAAGCCCAGGAATTCTATCGAGCGAGTGGGAGTGAGAAGTGATTTCTCTGGGTTGATGAGAAACCCCAGTTCCTGTAGTAGAGAAATGGTGCAGTGTAGGTGGGCCCGAAGGGTGTGAGGCGACTGGGACATGAGAAGTATGTCGTCCAGGTAGATCACCAAACGAACTCCCCGAGCATGGAGGAAGGAGACCACGGGGCGGACGACAGTCCGAAGGGGAGGCAGGTAAACCTCCATAGTTTGCCGTTCCAGGGGAATTGTAGGAGGTCCCGTTGGGATTCCATTATGGGAACGGAGAGGTAGACATCTTTTGAGGTTGAGTTTGACCATCCAATCCCCTTAAAGGAGCATGTCCTTTAATGTGGGAATGCCCTCCATTTTGAAATGGTGGTAAAGGACCCAATCATTGAGGGAGCGAAGGTTGATCACCTGGCGGATTCCCCCGCCTTTCTTTGATACCAAGAAAAGGGAGCTGACGAAGCCCGATGGAAGAGGGAAAGTGGGGTCTATGGCCCTTTTGCGTCTGAGGTCCGCCACCTCGGAATGAATGAGGGTCCGTAGGGCATCGGCGAACTGAGGGGGGTGGAGGGGAAGGACCTGAGTGGGGATTCCGCAGAGTTCTATCTGGTAGCCCCGTACAGTGGAGAGGACCCAGGGGTCTGACGTGAGGGAAGCCCACCTTTTTGAAGGAATTGATGGAGACGGCTGCCCACAGCAACTAGGGACGAGGGGATAATATAAATTGGTCTTACCATGTCCTTGTGGGACGGAAGGGCCGCCTCCTATATCCGGAGGCTCGTGACCTCGAGGGGTAGAAGGAGCTGGAACCACGGAAGCCACTGGAACCAACGGTAGGTTGAGCGTTGGAAGTGGAGCCTCTGTTGATGTGGGAATTGTTTGCACCCGCTCGGCTGACAGGACGACCCCTGAACCTGCCGGCCCTGCCAAAAACGCGGTTAGGAGAAAAAATGCGTTTTAGGGATGCCTCTGATTTATCTATAGAATTAAAGGCTTGAGTGTATTCACCCATATCCTTCAGGAAGGGTTTTCCGAATAGGAAGCCCTGGGCAGAGGCACCTAAGTCATTGGTGGCCAGGTGCAGCATTTCAGTATCAATTTTGAGCAGAATGCTCTTACGTCTCTCGCTTGAGAGGGCTGCATTGGCGTTGCCAAGCAAGCATAGAGATCGTTGGATCCATTCAGTGACCTCGTAAGGGTCCATTTGTGTTCCAGCGGTCTTGGCCTCCTCTGCCAGCTGGAAGAGCTTTATCAGGGGGTCATCTGTGTCCAGGAGACAGTCCTGGCAGCCTTTGATGGCAAATTCAACGCCTCTTTTGGGGTTCCAGCTACGCTTAGTTACAATTTTTTGGAAGCTGACATCCACATTGGGGTCAGACAGGATTTACCGCAGTACCGGGCGAGGACATCTGATTTCATCTTGGCCCGTCCTCTTAGTCATAGGGCGTCTGAGGTGCGAGTCGACCCATTGCTGCCACGTGTGAGACGCATACCAGACGTGGAATTAGGGCGAGCAATATCCTCGGCTCGAAGAGGGGATTGCCTTGCGATCGTACACCACCGTACCCGAGATCGCGGGCTGGCAAGTGGGGCGTCCGCATCCAGCAAATCTGAGTCCTCCGGAGCGGGAGTTCGAGGACTTCTCCTCAGCCATCCCTGGATCTGCATCCCCTGATCCGAGTCTGAATAGTCAGTGAGGTGACTGTTGTTTAGCACGACAGACTTTTTTGGTATTCTTAACCCGAGCCCTTGGGGTAGGGTGCGCTTTCTTGCACAAGTACCGTGGTGGCTGGTTTAGGCAGTGATCTGCGTGCCAGCCCTCTGCTGCTGCTGCTTGCAGCTGGACTACCCGTGGGAAGTCCAATCTCGGGTGCACAGAGTGCGGGGCCGAAGCCTAGATTAGGGTCTCCATCAGACCTCTGGAGCTGATCAACATGGATGGGGGGTGAGGAGATGGCCTCGAAGGATGTGCCATGACTCAGAGAGGGAAAGACAGCTGCAGCCACTGCTCGGAGACGGATGCCTGCAGGGAAGCCTCCATGCGGGCGAATCTGGACTCAGCAGAGGGTCTTTTAGATTTTTTATGCCTCTTACGTGCATATTGTTCCGAGATGAGGGAGCTCAGTTCGGAGCTGGGGTCTGAGGCTGGTATGTCCTCCGAGGAGGGAGCATCAGCTTGGCCAGGTTTTGAGAGAGACATAACTATTTAAGGGGGAACGAGCAGTCTGTAGAGCTGTTAGCTGTAGCGGTGAGTGAGTGTGTGTGCGTAGCGCTGGATATGGAAGGCACCAAGATAGCGGCCGCTAACTCCCGCGATACAGCGGAGCTTGAGGGGGCATGGCGTGTGGCGCTCGTGAGCATGTGATGCAGGGAGGCAGCGACCAGCGCGAGGAGAGAGAGAGAAAAGCTGTAAATAGGGAGAAGCCCGAACCCGGCGCCGGCTAACACTGCCGATGCCAGGAAACAGGCGAGTGAGCTAACTGCCGCGGTTTTGACCGGGTTGGGGAAGCTCTGGGAGAAAAGAAGATAGAAGATTAGATAAATACAAGAGAGCTTATACTTATCCGTCTGCTACCGTCGGGAGCAGCAAGAAAGAGAGGGGCTGCTTCCGGGGAGTTCCTTGTGGACTGGATGGGGAGGATCTGGGGAGCTAGGTCCCCCTCCCCACGTTGGGGAAGGGAGGACTACTTATTTTTTCTGTTATTTTCAATAAAGTTTCTTCGCTGCTGTTGGGGCAGATAAGAAAGAACAGCAAATACGAAGCCTCCGGGTCCTGACTTAAAATCAGACCTGGTGCAGACAATAAACATTACTAGACAAGACTGGTAAACAGGATTACTGTCACAAGGGCATCTGGGGTGAGCCGGGGGTGCCATGTTCAGGGTTTGGGGCTTTGAACCCAGTATGCAGGAACACACAGGATGGGTGTAGGGTGGTGGACTGCAGGATCAACCAGGTAAACAGACAGGAGATACCAGGGTACTTGGGAGACACTTGAAATGTACCTTGGGGGATGGTAGATGGGACAAAAGGGGGATTCCAGGCGAGGTACAGATGGGTATTGCAGAGAGAGTAGTCAGGAGACGATCCGTGGGTCCAGGGCTGGCAGAGAGCGGCAATCAGGCAAAGCAGGGGGTCTGGTACACAGATTTAAAGGCAGATCAGAGTATGACTTGGTTCTATGAGTCAAGGAGCGTCAATGCTGAAGCATTGAGGAAAGGGAGGTGTGAACCTTTATTCAGGACAGGTAGGTGTGGTGTGATCTGTTTCAGTATTGGAATGCCAACGCCTAGACATGAGCAGCACATGAAAAGGGCTGCCTGGATACATATATTGCAGGCAAGGTTTCCAAGGCATCAGATAACCGGGCACATCAACAAAAGGCCACTCAAACCTACAACAGAAAATTTAAACATTCCAGATAGGGGGAGTTTGGAAAAGGCCAAGATGACCCACCCAGTAAATCTATCCCCAGATAGCAACAGATACACATAGACAATAACAGTCTTCATACATAACACAGATTACGCAAACACCCTGCACCCCGCCTACAGGCACAGGGCGACATCAGCACAAGAAGGCATGGAAACTAGGGATAGACGGATATATCGGTTTAGCCGATTATCGGCGCCGAAAATTACTGATATCGGTATCGACATTTTATTTGCCGATATTTGGACAAGTTTGCTCACTGCAGCTGCGACTCGCAAGATCCCACAGAACTGTGCGAATCTGGGGCTTCTCCCACATCAGGCTGTAAGCCCTCCCTGCAAAACGACCCCTGCTCACTGACCGTATTGTGCATGAGCGTGATGGCAGCAGAAATGGGGCTTCCATCCCATCTGGCAGGGAATTCCCTATACAGGAGATGCAGGGTCTATTTCCTACAGCAGGGTCCAGCAACCTAGGACCTTCAGATGTTTTGGAACTGGATTTCTCATGAGGCTCCAAGAACCTAATGAGAAGATGAGCATCATAGCAGATGTAATTCCAAAACGTGGGGCAATATTACAAAGTGACTGCTTAACCAGAGCTGTAATATAACTTTGTAATATAACGCTTGGAGGGCCAAGGTTTCTGAACCCCTTATATACAGGATCACATGAGAGATCTTTAAGAAAAGCCAAAGACACCGTCTGATTGTTTGTAAAAAATAAAAGATTAAGTAAAATAAAAAATCTTATTAAATTGAATAAATGAAGTGGACGTGGTGCACTGTTTACATGTTAAACACATTGGGCTATATACAATCTTTGCACAAAAACGCTTGCGCAAAGCGTGAAGTTTTGCACCAAGCGTTAAACGTTTGCTTGTGCAAATCACCGCTGGAATTACAATCCTCGTGCGTTTTTGATCCGATCAATAACGCACATAAACCGGACGCGCCCAAATGCTCACTCAGTACCGTTGCGCAAAGAAATTAGTGTGCTGTCATTTTTTTTCACGCAATTCAGCCAATCAGAATTAAGAACCTCAACCACAAGTCAGCATAAATGCTGCAGCAATAATACATGCACGCACAACTTCTCCATTTTATTGGTTTGGGTATGAGTAGAATGTGTAACTATACTTTGCTGCATTTTTTTTTTGGCTGGTGTATTTGGTTTCGGCCAGGACGTTTCAGCTTTTAGGAGTTGCTAAAATTATACGCGCAAATGCTGTGCGTTACAAACTGCGCAAAGATTGTAATACCATCCGCATACCAGCGCACAAAGGCCTTTGCGCTCACAATGTTAAGTATAGATCGCGCGACGTACAGTAAGCTCACGCAGGGTTCGCAAGTTCACCCGTGGTAGACGATTATGTGCGTTTGTTGCGCTGACTATGTAATATGGCATTCGGCGTAAAGGGTTTTGCCCCTCGCGTTAAATGTTTTTTTGCACCAGTGGAAACGTTTGCACGAAGATTGTTGTTTAGGCCATTGAGTTCATGGCATAGTCAGATTTGTGCTGTTTTTTTCAGAACTTTCAATTTACAGAATATCGGCACCAAATATCGGCTATCGGCCAGAAAAGATGCCGATAATCTGTATCGGTATCGGCCATGAAAAAATGAAATCGGTCTATCCCTAATGGAAACAATACAGAACTTGAGACCTGCACCTCCCAAATACATCTCTAGGTCCATGTACCCAAAGTCCAAAGTGATGCATGTTACATTCTGCTATAATGTATATCTGATAAATACTCCTATCATCCTTTCCCCAGACCCTGCAGTCACTAATCACAGATTGACCGTATGTTGCAAACCCACACACACCGGCGAGTCCAACGCAGGAACTGCAAGAGTATATTCAAACGTATGAGCTGTAAGCCCAGGGACAGAACTGATTAAAATAAACCGCCTTACACCCCTCCATACCCCATATATATCAAAACCAATGATGCCATCCAGCCAGGGGAGAGTGAATGCCAGCTGATATGATTCCTGCCACATGTCCCCGTCTGAGCGCCCCCTGACACTTGTGTTATCTATCTTCAGGGGCTCGTCAGGAGTGCCAACACGCAGTATATTCTGCCCCCTTTTTAATCACACAGAGATCCATTTGGGATCCAACTTGTTAATTGGATAATTGATTCCAAAGATTTAGGAGAAAAAATATCCTCAAAAACATACCCATGTGACTCTCAGCAGCCAATCAGAACGGTCCTGCTCTATTCAATGCTGCGGAGTTTAAAACTACAAACACAATGCATTCCGGCCGCTATCAATGAACATGTATCGTTATCTCGGCCCCGCTCTGTGTGACAGACAATAAACAATGTTTCCAATAATAAAGGAGGGGGCAAAAACACCAATGCCACAGCTCACCTGGGTACCACGTTAAATGCCGAGAAACCACACACACACACACACTTCACCTTCAATAACCCCAGCTGTGGATGCCATGATAAACCATCAGACACATCATAGAGCTTCAAGTTCACGTATGTAACAATCACGTCAGCCGATCAAAACACGTGATCCTTGTTAAACCGCGGCAGTAACCGAAAAAGCACACACATAAACCCCCTGCTTGTTCTGCTTCATGATGCCCCTCCCCCATTACCACGCTGTGTACTCCTCCTGCTTAATCCTGCGCTGTGCCAACACGTGATTTTCACTCTTCACAGAGGTTAACCGTCACAATGGACAAAGACATGAGCTGGATGGCGGAGAGGATCCTGGACCTCACCCTGGAGTTCATCTCCCTGCTGACTGGACAGGTGAGGAATGCTGGGTGATATGTATCGTATAGGCAGGGTCTGGGTTCAGGTCATGTGGGGAATTCTGGGTAAGAGATGTATTATACAGTGTTTAGAAGTCACGTGATGTGTTGGCTTGGAAGGCGCCGCTCTCCTTGATTCCTCGGACTCTGTGTTACAGGATTATATGGTTGTGAAGAAGCCCAGTGAGCACGTCTCATCCAGCAGGACCCGGGGCCCCAGCACGGAGCTGCCTCCACCACACTCAATGATCCCTGAAGGACACAACGAGCAGAAGATCCTGGAGCTGAGCAATCAGATCATCCGTCTGCTGACTGGAGAGGTGAGGCTGCTGGGAATGGGACATTATATGCTAACACCAAGGCTCGTGTCTGGATGTTGACGGTCATTGTGTGTGTCAGATTCCTGGAATAATGGTCTGTCTCTGTCTCTGTGCAGGAGCTGATCAAAGAACACAGTGGTCAGTACCATGGTGTGCGGATAGAGGAGCACCGGCCAGGCCACTCACTGGGTAAGAGGAGGTTTGGTTGCGGCTCCTGGCAGAATTGTCTGGGCGTGACTCGCCCGTGGTGCATGTTACAGGGCGTGACTCGCCCGTGGTGCATGTTACAGGGCGTGACTCGCCCGTGGTGCATGTTACAGGGCGTGACTCGCCCGTGGTGCATGTTACAGGGCGTGACTCGCCCGTGGTGCATGTTACAGGGCGTGACTCGCCCGTGGTGCATGTTACAGGGCGCGACTCGCCCGTGTTGCATGTTACAGGGCGTGACTCGCCCGTGTTGCATGTTACAGGGCGTGACTCGCCCGTGGTGCATGTTACAGGGCGTGACTCGCCCGTGGTGCATGTTACAGGGCGTGACTCGCCCGTGGTGCATGTTACAGGGCGTGACTCGCCCGTGGATGGAGCGATAGACCCAGATCTGATTCTGCCCTTGCCTTGCTTGGATAAGCCTGGCTTCCTCCTCCTCTGAGGCGTACGTTGGCGCCATGAGCTGCTGCAGCATGTTAAGCTGTTACCAAGCTTATGAATAAAGGTTCTGCTCCCAAACTCCCAAAAAAAACCTTTTCGGATGATTTTCTGCAGATGTTAAGATTTACATCAAGGCTTATAATCTCCGCTTTCCAGTCAAATGTGGCGAGTAGAAGCGGAGACGCGCGCGCGTGTGGCGCAGTCAGGGCACTGCAGGGTGCGGGTACGATAAGTGCTGAGTCGTTTTGTTCCAGTTTTACTTTCTTTTTTCACAGATTTGCCAAATGAGAAGCCGGTTTCCTCCGTTCAAGCTGAAGCTGCATCCGCTGCGAGCAAAGAAAAGCTAAAGCTTCAGTGTAATCCGGGAGCAGACGACTCAACGGCACCAAAAAGCTCCACACACAGCAGCGCGGTGACTGTGCGTTCTGTGCAGAGCTGGGAGGAGAGTGCATCCGGTACGAGCAGCCCCGCAGCCTGCTCGTCTCCTGAGATTAAGGCAGAACCGGTACAATGTAAAGGACATCACGCAGACGTGTATCCGCCCTCACGACATGCACAGACAGACCATCCCTTATGTCTTATTAAGGAGGAACCTAGCTCGTGTGAAGGGGGAAATCTCCTAGAGACCGACAAAGCTCATCCATCCAGTAACCTGGTGATCACAGTCATATGTGACGAGGGAAATCCGGAAGAGCCTTACCCATCAGGAGGACCTACAGCATTCCCGTCTACTCCTATAAAGGAGGAAGCGGTCATGTGTGAAGGACACGTCATGGACACTTATCAACTCATTGATCTCAAGGGAGTACCATCCTCATGTCGAGGACACCCAGGCGTCCGTCCACCCGCAGACCACGAACACACAGAATATCCATCTACTCCTATTATGGGGGGAGCAACCTCAAGCGCGGACGGAGGTGTAACCGACGATGACCGGTATCCTCCCACTGACCATGCACAGGGGGAATATCCGTCTACACTGTTCAAGGAGGAACCGGCCTCGTGGGAAGATGGCCTTCTCCCAGATATTTATCCAGCTGTCAATAAAGATTGCGTTTCACACCCGGTTTACACAAATACAAACGCTTTCACGTTTAACGACCTAAAAACCGGGTATTTTGAGAGCCTTCCGTTTGACAGAATGGACGAGGAAAGGCAGCCGTATTCCTCTTCTGAGGGTGGGAGAGGCTTCACTCCTCACTCATACCTTGTTCAGCACGAAAGAACGCAGAGGGGTGATGGGACCTATTCCTCTCCTGCATGGGACGAGTGTTTTAGCCAGGAGCCGCACCTCGTTCAGCATCAGAGGATTCACCACGGGGAGAAGCCGTACCAGTGCTCTGAGTGCGGGAAACACTTCACGCATAAATCAGTCCTCCTGAAACACCAGAGAATTCACACGGGGGAGAAGCCCTATGTCTGCCCTGAATGTGGGAAATCCTTCACCCGTAACTATTATCTGGTCCTACACCGCAGGACCCACACGGGGGAGAGGCCCTATTCGTGTTCTGACTGTGGAAAATGTTTTAACCAGAAGCCTCATCTCGTGAAACATCAGAGAATTCACACAGGGGAGAAACCATATGCCTGCCCTGATTGTGGGAAATGCTTCACCCATCACTCGTACCTGGTCCTGCACATCCGGACGCACACGGGGGAGAGGCCCTATTCCTGTTCTGACTGTGGGAAGTGCTTTAACCAGAAGGGTCCTCTGGTGAAGCACCAAAAAATTCACACTGGGGAGAAACCATATGCCTGCCCTGAGTGTGGAAAATGCTTCGCCCTTCAATCCTACTTGGTTCTTCACTACAGGATTCACACGGGTGAGAGGCCCTACTCATGTTCTGTATGTGGGAAATGCTTTAACCAGAAGGGTCCTCTGGTGAAACACCAAAAAATTCACACTGGGGAGAAACCATATGCCTGCCCTGAGTGTGGGAAATGCTTTACCCATCACTCGTACCTGGTCCTACACTACAGGACGCACACAGGGGAGAGGCCCTATTCCTGTTCTGAGTGTGGGAAATGCTTTAACCAGAAGCCTCATCTTGTCCAGCATCAGAGAACTCACACAGGGGAGAAACCGTACCCCTGTCTAGAATGTGGAAAACATTTCGGCCATAAATCCTTTCTCATGAAACATAAAATGATTCACACTGGCGAGAAGCCGTATCCATGTCTTGAATGTGGCAAACGTTTCAGCCAGAATTCAAACCTGGTAACGCACATGAAGACTCATCTCCGATAGAAACGACGGTGTGAGCGGAAACCTTTGCTGAAGCATTGTCTGCATGCACACCGCTTATTATAGGGCTTATTCACTAAGCCCCCGTGCTGCAGCTCTGACAAACACTGGCGTTTTACAAACCTAAGATCACAAGCGGAATACGAGGAGCTGCACCGGTAAGCTGTCTCCTGTCAAGCTTTGGCTCTTATGTTTGTGAAACGCCAGTGTTTGTCAGCGCCGCAGCACAGGGTCTTAGTGAACAACCCTCTTTATTCAGACTGGGGATTGTACTTGTTCAGGCTAAATCTCACTGCTGCAGAGCGGGAGGTACAGGTGTTACGGCACGTATCCGTTTACCTGTGGCTCGGGTTAGGTGATCCAATTGCCCCTAAGCATACAGTTTGAATGGGGGGGTACATCTGGAATGAAGAGGAAGCCAGAGGAGTATTTGTAGTGTGATTTTGAGTCCTGCAAGGTCTATTGGACCAATTTTTGGTAAATGCAGCCTATTTGGTGGTGGTCTGTGCTTTCAACAGCTGCACATCATGACCAGGTCTGATGAGTGAGATGACAATATGGTGGTTGTAACAGATCTCTGCACCCCGAATGGGTTATATCCAGTAATGGCCCTCCCTTGTGGGACCCCGTTCTACCATTTGCTGCCTTTCATACCTTCTTCAGGTCTTGGCCGAAGCTTACGGACAGGTACAATGAAGCAGCGGCGATAGTATCCCCAGAAAGGAGGCGGCACTAAAATGTGTGGTCAAAAACAAGTCTCTTTAATGAGACCTATGAAATCTATAAAGTGCAAGGAGGGACCGGGATAACAATGGAGGATGACAAGCTGGTGCCTCCTGCCTCCCCCTTCTGGTGACCATTTGTGTTCAACCACAGCCCAAATTCAAACAGAAGAACACCAGTTAGGAACATTGTGATCATAAGGCGGGCGCCGGGCTGTCCCAATAAATAACAGCGCTCGACAGTCTGCTTGGAGTACGGCAATGTGTGTCCAGGCAAACAATGAGCACTCAAACCTGTCCCTGCTGTAAATCAACATATTCTGTTATTGAAAGAATGTAAAATATAAACACGCTGCCCCTATAAAGGTGTGGGGTGACCTGGACATCAGAGAGGGCCGGGGAACGCTATGAACAGTCAAACCTCCCAGAGCACGAAGTCCCACACCTCCCCGAATCCTGAGTGATACCGTCACAGTGCTTCCTCATATGTAAACTGTGCGGTGGGTTTGAGGATTGGGGGGTCCATATATATTTTGTGCAAAGGACGGGTTTGTATCCTGGTGGTGGTGCATTTTTATATTGTGACCATTGCAATCCATTGAGAAATACTCCGTTAAAGAATGTGGTGCATGGACTGGGGGCTGTGAGGTGACGCTGACCCAATGGGTTTTATCAAGTCCTGGGATATCCAGGAGGAAGCTGAAACATAGTGTTAAGAACCCAGAAACACAGCAAAATGGAGCTGGGCCCCTGGAAAACCAGCAGGTGGCACAGTCATTGCTGGCGTCGCAGTATAGGTACAGCGCTTTTTATTATTGTGTATGGAGGACGGGGGCGAGAGGCCGCAGTTCCATTTACAGAAGCTTTCCTAACCATAAAAGGGCTGCAGCTGCGCAGGTCTAAATAAATGGGGCGCTTCATACAGATCACTTTTTGCTCTCTCTTTTTAGCTGACACTGTGAAAACTACAAGAAACAAAACCAAATAATGTTTAAAATATGCAGAAACATAGGCCTTTATACGTCTCGCCTGCTAAATGAACGTGTCTTTCCAACAGAAATATGATAAATCCAGTTACATCATTAACAGATCACATCATCCATATAAAGGGATATAAAACAGATCCAGAGGTAAATTAGCGTGTGCGCCTCTAGACCACATGCAGATAAGGTTCTTATGAGGAATTATGCAGCACACGGAGCTCTTTCCTCCAGCAGCTGCTGCAGCTTTGAAACAGGAAACTAGTGGACACTCCTGCCTACTGTCTCTGGTGTATACAGCTCTTGAAACCAGGAAGCGCTGGCGCACACACCTCCAACATGCAAGGGACAACACATCTCTAAAAAACATGACAGTTACAAGGGTTTTTATGGAATGTCTTTTTTTCCCTCATGATTTCTCCGGTAACCCTAAACCTGTCTTTAAGACCCTTCACCGCGTTGGCTTTCCTAATCTCTATAATGATGCTGTAAACATCGTCCTCCTGTTCTAACATGCCTCCCGTCACCCTGGATCTCCCCGCCGCTCCTCTCAGTCTATGTAAAATCCCTGCTCCCAGACCCCCCCCCCCATATTTCTGCCCCCCACCTGGGTAAAAATTACATGTATTAACCCAAACCTACTAATGTTCCTCCTTTGTGTCATATTTTATGCTATTCCCCTCTGTGCGCCTCTCGCGTTCTTTATCGCTGGCTTGACGGGTACACAGTGATGGCAGATGGAGGTTTCGCCACTTTTTACCTGCAAGAGGTATGAATGGTTTATTAATGGCTTGTTGGCCTGAAAACACGAGTTCTTTAACCTATTCCGAGCTTTTATCTCGAGGAATGAAACCTCCACCCTCACCCTTCATCAAGCCTGACCATTTATCCGAGACGCGGCTGTGTGTGTGTGTGTGTATTTATTACGGGTGTGGAAACACGAAGAGACCTCTTTTGCTCCGTTTCTCTGCTTTTACCATTTCTGTGTTTGCGTAAAATGAGCATTTCTGTTCGTTTTATAAACTGACAATTTTCTTCCAAATAAAGTTATTGCTGTTTGAATTGCTGTTTCATTTGCACAAAATGACAAAACAATGTGGAGCTTTCAGCCCTGGGATAATGCGGAGAGAAAGCGTCCTATTCATTTCCTATAATCCTAATCTATTAACTTCGACAATCGATATTCAGTGGAAATAATCCCGATTTTTAAGTCACAGCTTTCATTCATCTTGCTGCGCTTCTACCACAGGGCTCCACACTCTGTGCGTCTGCACCCCCCCATGCGTCTCTGCACACCCCCCCCCCCCATACGTCTCTGCATGCTCTCTGTGTGTCTCCGCATACTCCACACTCTGGGCGTCTGCACACTCCCCACCATATGTCTCCACATGCTTTCCTCTGTGTGTCTCCGCACACTCCCCCCCCCCATACGTCTCTGCATGCTCTCTGTGCGTCTGCACACTCCCCATCATACGTTTCCACATGCTCTCTCCGTCTCCACACACTCCTCCCCATACGTCTCCACATGCTCTCCTCTGTGTGTCTCCGCTAAGGATGGGCTGCCGGTTCGATGCAAACGTGAGTTTGCATCGAACATTGACCGTTCGGCCAAACGCCGAACATTTCCGCGTGTTCGCCCACAATGCGCTTTTCCACTGGCCTGAAGCTTGTAATTGGCTACAGCCTTGCACCTGACCACAGGTCAGGTGCAAGACTGTGCCAAACAGGGCTCACAGAGCTAAGTCCCGCAGCACACTAAGGCTTCCCTGCAGCCCTAGCGTGTGTGTTGCAGGAGTGAATCAGAGAGGAGAGGAGATTGTTGCATTCGCAGAGACAAGCTGACAGTGGTAAATACCATGGAAACTGGCATCCTGGCTGTGAAATATATCACAGTTGAATCAGAGTTTATCTATTCAGAGTTGAATCTGGGTCTTGCCAGCGATCAGGGTGTATCACTGTTATAGCAGAGTTCTGGAAAATCTGTATATCTTTAATCTAATTCTAGATACCACAGTTGAATCAGAGTTCATCTTTATCTATTCAGACTTGAATCTGTGTCTTGCCAGCTATCAGGGTGTATCACTGAGTTATATCGAGTTCTGGAAATTTGAATCTGTGTCTTGCCAGCTATCAGGGTGTATCAATGACTTATAGCAGAGTTCTGGAAAATCTGTATATCTTTAATTCTAGATACCATAGAATACCACAGTTGAGTCAGAGTTCATCTGTATCTTTAATCTTTATCTATTCAGAGTTGAATCTGGGTCTTGCCAGCTATCAGGGTGTTGCAGCCTGCAGGAGAGGAAGTGAATCAGAGAGAGAGAGTAGAGGACATTGGCAGCCTTGCAGGGAAAATATCAGTGAAATCGCTGACTTTTAGCAGAGTTCTGAATATCTTTAATCTAGATAACACAGTTGAATCAGAGTTCTGCATATCTCCAATCTACAGTGGCAAGAAAAAGTATGTGAACCCTTTGGGATTACGTGGAGTTTAGCATGAATTGGTCATAAAATGTGCTCTGATCTTCATCTAAGTCACAACAATTTTTTTTTTGTGAAAGGATTTTACCAGGAAGGATACATTGAGATTTCTCTCGTTTTCAAGTATGTCCTGTGTGGCGAGTATGTACCGTTAGGTGTCTTGCCAAGGACACTTACTGGAGAGGTTGCTCGCTGGGATCGAACCCATGACTCCACAGGCTCTCTCCATGCGGAGCGGTGACATTACCTCTACTCCACCCAGCCGGTACTTGAGAAACACAGTCTGCTTAAAATAATACAACACAAACATTATATGTTTTCATGTGTTTATTGAACAGAACATGTAAACATTCACAGTGCAGGGTGGAAAAAGTATGTGAACCCCTAGAGCTAATTGGAGCCAGGAGTGAGCCAACCTTGAATCCAATCAGTGTGATATTATTGGATGTGTTGCTGAAAGCTGTCCTGCCCTTTAAAAACACACACCAGTTTTGGGTTTACTGGTTTCAAGAAGCACTGCCTGATGTGAACCATGCCTCGCAGAAAAGAGCTCTCAGAAGACCTACGATCAAGAATTGTTGACTTGCATGAAGCTGGAAAGGGTTACAAAAGTATCTCCAAAAGCCTTGATGTTCATGTGTCCACGGTAAGACAGACTGTCTACAAATGGAGAACGTTCAGCACTGTTGCTACTCTCCCTAGGCGTGGTCGTCCTGTAAAGATGACTGCAAGAGCACAGCGCAGAATGCTTATTGAGGTAAAGAAGAATCCTAGAGTGTCAGCTAAAGACTTACAGAAATCTCTGGTACATGCTAACATTTTTGTTGACACATCTACAATAAGGAAAACATTAAACCAGAATGGAGTACATGGGAGGACACCACAGAGGAAGCCATTGCTGTCCTAAAAGAATATTGCAGCACGTTTGAAGTTTGCAAAAGAGCACCTGGATGTTCCACAGCACTACTGGCAAAATATTCTGTCGACAGATGAATCAAAATTGAGTTTTTTGGAAAAAACACACAACACTGTGTGGAGAAAAAAAGGCACAGCACACCTACATCAAAACCTCATCCCCACTGTAAAACATGGCGGAGGGAGCATTATGGTTTGGGGCTGCTTTGCTGCCTCAGGGCCTGGACGGATTGTTGTCATTGATGGAAAAATGAATTCCAGAGTTTATCAAGACATTTTGCAGGAAAACGTAAGACCATCTGTCCGCCAACTGAAGCTCCGCAGAGGATGGGTGATGCAACAGGACAATGACCCAAAGCATACAAGTAATTCAACAAAATAAAATACGCCTTCTGGAGTGGCCCAGTCAGAGTCCCAACCTCAACCCGATTGGTGTGAATCGCTCTCTTAAGGTCATGCCACAGCATTTCAGACATCCCAAGAATATTGCTACACAAACAGTTTTGTGAAGAGGAGTGGTCCAAAATTACTCCAGATCGTCGTGTAGGTCTGATCTGCAACTACAGGAAACGTTTGGTTGAGGTTATTGCTGCCAAAGGAGGGTCAACCAGTTAAGTCCAAAGGTTCACATACTTTTTCCACCCTGCACTGTGAATGTTTACATGTTCTGTTCAATAAACACATGAAAACATAATGTTTGTGTTGTATTATTTTAAGCAGACTGTGTTTTTCAGATTGTTGTGACTTAGATGAAGATCAGAGCACATTTTATGACCACTTCATGCAAAACTCCACGTAATCCCAAAGGGTTCAAATACTTTTTCTTGCCACTGTATATACCAGAGTTGAATCAGAGTTCTGTATATCTTTAATCTATATATATCACTGACCCTGTCAGAAAGACCAAAAAGGACAGGCAGACGCTCCCAGACACAGATAAGAGGGCAAGCAGCTTCTGTGTCGGAAAGGCTGTGCCCCTGGTCATCGTGGATGTGGTGCATCCTCTGCACACTTGTCCTTTCTAACTGGTGCTGGCCGTCTTATGCAGCAGCAACAGAGGATTTGGTGGATTGGCTAACCAGGCCATCCTCCGAGTCCTCTGCCAGCCAGGCTTGTAGTGGTTTACAGTCCACCTCAGCTGCCAAAACATCTAATTCAGCCTCCATGTCCACAGATACTCCTGCCGTAGCCTCACCATCATACACGGAGGAGTCAGCTGAATTGTTTGACTACAATGACAGTGACATGCTGCTTAAGGATGTGCAGCAACTCCAGTGCTCTGATTCAAACTCTGAGGTTGAGGAAGGGAGTAAAATCAGCCTTGAGGAAGGGGGTGCCAGTGACACAAAGAACTGGCACTCATGTTCCCCCAGCAGCTGCAGCATACTGCCAGGTTGGCTCCAGTGATGAGGAGATAGGGGTGATGAAGATGATGAGGTCACTGACTCCACCTGGGTGCCTGATCGAACAGAAGGGTCAAGTGAGGAGGAGGCACAACAAAAACCGAGGCACAACGTCCTCTATGAGTAACCGTAGCCAGTCCAAGGCATCAGATGTCAGAGCTGCTCAGGTGCAGAGCGCTGTTGTCTCGCAGCACACGTCCAGGAACTCTGCTGTCTGGGAGTTATTCACGACATGTGCAGCAGACTGCAGCATTGCTATTTGTAAGCTATGTCAGATGAGGATCAAGCGTGGGAAAGACATCCCATGCTTGATGTGACATATGACCACCTGCCAAGCATCCCATTGGCACAAAACTTTGCATAGGTCTTCCTCCTCATCTGTCTCTACCCCCACTATATGTCCTGCCATGTCATTGCCTACAACATCCACTGACAGGGATGATGCTACAGTAATGGGTGTACCAGGTCCTTCCTCAGAATGTGACAGCATCCCATCAGATGTAGATTTACGCAGTCAGATTTCGTTGCCCCAGCTGCTGCAACGTAATAAAAAAATATAGTCCCAACCATCCCCTTGCACAGCGTCTAAATGCCAGCTTGGCAAAATTACTCGCATTACAGCTGCTGCCTTTCCAGGTGGTGGACTCTGCCTCCTTTCATGAATTTGCCGAATGTGCTGTACCACAGTGGCAGGTTCCAAAACGCCAGTTCTTTTCACGGAAGGCCATTCCAGCACTATACCAGCACGTGGAAGACAATGTTATGGAGTCATTGGGAAAGGCAGTCAGCAGCAAGGTGCACATTACTTTAGACACGTGGTCCAGCAAGCATGGACAGGGCCGTTACATTTCCTTCATGGCACACTGGGTAACTCTGCTTGCAGCTGGGAGGGATCCAGGACGGGCTCTGTGCTGGAGCTTGCTCATCCACCACGCCTCCAGAAAGCTGCTTATATGAGGTCTGTCTGCTCCACCACCTCTTCCTCCTCCCCCTCCTCTGTCTCTGGCGAAGTGGCAGTAAAACTGATGCGTGGCAGGGGCTACGCAATGGCTCAAGCAAAAAGATGCCATACTGAGCTTCAGCTGGGAATGGTAGTCTGTGATAATGGCAGCAACCTTTTCTCTGAACTACGCCTGGGTAAGTTGATGCATGTACCATGCCTAGCACACGTCCTAAATCTGGTGGTACAGCGTTTCCTAACCAGGTACCCAGGGCTGGAAGAGCTTCACAGCCAGACCAGAAAAGTCTGCAGCCACTTCCGACGGTCATTCCCAGCAAGTGTTCGCCTGGCAGAAATTCAAAGAGAATTCCACCTCCCCACAAACCGTCTGATCTGTGACATGCCCACCAGGTGGAACTCAACATTGGCAATGCTGCAGCGTCTGCACAAGCAGCAGAGGACCATCAATGAGTACCTGTGTGAGTATGGCACAAGGACAGGTTCAGGTCAACTTGTCCCCCCCCCCCCTGCAGTGGCTGATGATCAAGGATGCATGCACTGTACTGTCACCATTTATTTATTTGCAAAGGATTTTACCAGGAAGGATACATTGAGATTTCTCTCATTTTCAAGTATGTCATGGGTTCAAGAACATTGAGTGGTTACAGTTGTTACAGAAATACAAAGTAATAAAATGCAAACTATTAAAAACAAAACACATATCATGGGAAGGGCTAGAACCTTGTGTTAATTAGGGTGATTTGCAAAGTGGAAGCAGCTGGAAAGTAAGCTACAAATTTCAGACCAGCACCGGGTGGGACAGCAGAGTCCAGAAGCAGGCTCTGTGGCTGAGGGAGATGTGAGCTTGTGGCCGGACTTTAAATTCAGAGTTTAAATTAATTTGAGGAGGCAACGAGGATGGTGAGCAGGGACAGGCATGCATCAGTAAAACAATTCCTTTAGTGTTCCTGCTGGAGCTCACTCTGCGGGGAATTATTGATGAGCACTAGAGGCAGAGCAGCGGGAGGAAGAGGAGGACTTTGCGTAAAGACTGGGGCCTTGAGAGCTAGCAGACAGCATTCCTGCAGGTCCTCCGATCAGACAGGAGGAGGATGAGGAAGAGGAATATTTAAGTTGTGGGGGCATTGAAGGTGGGGATTCCTCAAGGGAGGGTTTTGTGTCCCCAGAAACCCAAGGACTAGTACGTGGCTGGGAGGAGGTAGTGCACGATATGGTCATCCTCAGAGACCAGGAACCCTTGGAAGCTAATGCCACCTCCAACCTATGCTGCATGGGCTCCCTTATCCTGCAAAGCCTGCTAAAGGACCCCAGGATTCTTGCTATCAAGGAGAGGGATCATTACAGGTTGGCAACCCTTCTTGATCCACGATACAAGAGTAAAGTTGCAGAGCTCATCCTGTCCTCACAGAGGGAGGACAGGATGAAACAACTTGAGGACACTGTCAGACCTTTTTAGATATAAAATTTCTATAACGCAGGAATGTTTAAATTTGGGGCCAGGAATTGCGTCATACAAACAACTTGTCTGCGTCGTTAATATATAACAAGAACAAGAGATAAGCTAAACTCGTTAGTGTTACGCATACAAGAAAGGACATTTAACATTGATCAAAGACGGTCTAATGGACTCTGTTTATTTTATTTATTTGTTACAACCAAACAGATGTTAGATCAAATGGTTTAAAAGTAAGGAACACACATGACAACTAAGATAGAAATCTCAGTATGGTGTTTATTTCGTCAGATCGAAACTCTGAAAGCCACGTAAACATGGAACAATAGGTTGCCCAATAAAGAAAAAAACCCAAAGAAGGTTAAATGGCTTGGGTAAACCAGCTTGTAATGCTATGCTATTCGGCAATATGTACTATATGGTATGAGAAATTTATTAGTTAGAACTGATAATTTTAGCATCTTATAAAAACAGAGGCCCTACCACATTCAGTTGATCATCACAAATGTCTGGTGTACTAACCCGCATGAAGCCGATTAAGTCGGGTAACGTGTGAATGTTAAAAACGATACCATGAATCAATGAATGGATATCCCCTCACATACACATCCCTGTGGATATAAGTAAAGGGGGATGAGATGCACACACGCCGTGGCGAAGTATGTGCTGGCGATGCCACAATAGAAATAAATTTTGATTTGTTAATAAAATCTATGGAGTCCCGGGATATAGGAATAAAAGACCCCAAACCAGTAAAAGATTGGCCAAACACATAAATTAATTCCTGCAGAACGTTGATGGATGATCTGAGAGCGCCATCTGCTGGCCAGGTAATATAACACCTGGACAGACCCCTGGAGTTGATGAATATATATATCCTCCAATCAAATGAGGCCACATAGTGATGGGCTAGATCTAAAACTGGGCGGAAGACCACTATATAGAGAGGACACTCCAGAGCAGAAGGGAAGACACACTGAGAAAAGCTTGGGGAGAGACCTGAGGGACGCTTGGAGGGAAGAAAGGCAATCACCATCGGCCGCCCCCTTAAGACCGACCACACCCTAATCTTCCACCACTCTATCTTCACTAACCAGATGGTAAAGTATACCTGAATAATATGATATCTATTTTCTAATTGCATAGTCCTGATTTTAGATGTCCATCACAAACTAAAGGAATATAAATGAATTATTTTGCTGTTTGAGCCTAATAATCAGTAGAATAGAAATTCTGTCTTTACAGTCCACTGCAGAGGACGGCTAAGGGAGAAACCTATTACCGGCTGCATACTTGAGCCATAATTTAGTGAAATTATTTATATTCCAAGAATACTGTTTGTGGACATCTAAAGATCAATTATATACCTATAGTGAGATACGCTGGGACCGTGAAATAGCTTTTATATGTCAAGTACTGTCCGCCCCATTTGTAACCTAGCATAACTCCTTCCATATCCATCTTGCAGCCCTTCCGAATGAATGCATGCACTGTAAGTCATTAAGAAGCGTTAGGTTAACGTATATCGAATGAAGTGCTGTGATTGATCTGTGGAAGAGATAGTCCCCTATCGAGTGTGTTATGTATCTCCCTGAAGGAAGTTGCATTTAGTGAATAGGCCCCCACAATAATAAATTGTGCTGCAGGTGATGCCCAGTAACTGAGTGTTTATCTTAGCCAGGTGGAGGATTGGTTTATAATGGGAAAGGTTTAAGTGAATAGAATAGAGTTTGGTGTTTAAGAATTGAGGCGTGTATATCTGTGGTGCGGTCTATAAACCTAAAATATCTGTCCATTAGATTATTACGTGTCGCAGTATCGCTACTAATCACAATCTATAATCACTTGTAAATTGTATCTTGCTAATCCGTTGATAACATACGATTGTATGAAACTTGACGTGTGAATAAATTTTGGTTTGAATTGTTTTACCGTTACGCAGTCTCATATCATCTTTATTTATTTTATTGTGTTTAAAAATATCTAGATAGCATCAAAAGAACTCGGGATAACGCGCCATATATTTGTTAAGACGTATATTCATTGATTGGTTATTAATCCCTATCTTAGGGGTTAAATACCAATTTATACCACTGGTATTGGAGGCACTGTCAATAATATATATATAGTTACATAGTTACATAGTTATATAGGCTGAAAAAAGACATGCGTCCATCGGGTTCAGCCTCTCCCACATAACCTACTGCTGTTGATCCAAAAGAAGGCAAAAAACCCAGTCTGAAGCGCTCGCCAATATGCAACATACTGGGAAAAAATTCCTTCTTGACCCCAGAATGGCAGTCAGATTTCTCCTTGGATCAAGAAGCTTTTACCCACATATTAAATATTATAACCCTTAATATTCTGTGTCTGCAGGAAGTCATCCAGTCGTTTTTTAAAAGTCTGTACAGACTCTGACCCAACCACCTCAACAGGCAGAGAATTCCACAGCTTTATTGTTCTCACCGTAAAATAACCCTTCCTATGCTTTAAGCTAAATTTTCTTTCTTCCAGTCTAAATGGATGACCCCTTGTCCTATGTATAGTCCTGTTAATGAATAGGTTATCAGACATGGTTGATATATGGCCCGTATATATTTATATAAGGTTATCAGATCCCCTCTAAGGCGCCTTTTCTCTAAACTAAACAGGTTTAAGCTTGTTAGTCTTTCCTCATAACTTAACCCTTCCATCCCCCTTATTAATTTAGTTGCCCGTCTCTGCACTTTTTCTAACGATATAATATCTTTTTTTAAGACCGGTGCCCAAAATTGCACGGCATATTCAAGGTGCGGCCTGACCATTGATTTATACAGAGGCAAAATTATGTTTTCATCCCGTGAGTGAACTCCCCTTTTAATGCATGCCAGTACTTTGCTGGCCTTGGCGGCTGCTGTTTGACATTGCACATTGTTACTTAGTTTGAAGTCTATGATTATTCCCAAATCCTTCTCCTGCTTGGATTTCCCTAACTCCGTACCATTTAGGGTATAAATTGCTTGTGTGTTCTTCACTCCAAAGTGCATAACTTTACATTTATCTAGATTAAATTTCATCTGCCATTTAAGTGCCCAGTCCCCCAATTTATCTAATAATAATAATATATATCTATGTATATCAACAATAAGAAAAATATATGCGTCATAATTAATATATCCCTGACCTATTAAAGAAGTCAATAATCTCTAACAACACTCTAAAGCGACACTTGTGTAACACCTTTCCAGACACTGGCAGGTTACCAAGTGATGACATAGGTGCGGCTGAGGCTGCAGTTTATCAGAGGAAGAGCGGTGAAGGGGCTGCTTCACTGATGCCTTTTGCAATTTTTTCAGTCCACGACGCCCAGGGACGTCAAATGTAGGCACCCATTGCCAGCGTCTTCACCATATGGTGCAGGACTACCTAGGAGCAAGGGCAGACCTGGATACCTTTACAGCAGATGATCCACTGGCTTACTGGGTATTGAGATTGGATCACTGGCCAGAATATGCTGCTTCCCCCGGCAGTTCCCTCATCCTATAACCTCAGATCCAGGACCAGCACCTTACTTGCAGTACCACAATACAAAAAGAAAGTGGCTCGATCCTCATTTTCCTACAGAGCACCGCAAATATGGAATAACCTCCCAGACACCGTCAAATCTTCCCCCAGTCTAAAGTCCCTTAAGAGTTCCCTATTAACATACCTCAATACAGAATGCACCTGTAAACATGTAACATAATGACTTTATTTCCTCCATATTTATTTTTCTGTTAATCTGTATATTTGGTCTTGTGTTAATATCTTGCATTTTACTATTTTGTATTTCTGTAACCACTCAATGTTCTCGAACCCAGGACATACTTGAAAACGAGAGAAATCTCAATGTATCCTTCCTGGTAAAATCCTTTATAAATAAAATAAATAAATTTAGCCAATATGTTATGCAGCTACTAGGTTGCCCTTCATCCAGCGTGCTTTCTGAAAGTACATTCAGTGCCGCTGGAGGTTTTGTCACAGACAAAAGAGTGCGTCTGTCCACCGACTAGCTGTAGACCGACTGACATTTATAAAAATGAATCAGTCCTGGATCAGCAGCTATCACTCCCCTGATACTGATGTAACTGAATAGATCGGGGATCTCTTCTGCATTCCAAAAACTTCCACCACTGCACTCTTTCACAATACCTCAGAGGGGTTACGTTGTGAAAGCACTAGCTGGCACCAAAGACCCAATATTTGGATGCACTGACGCATGTACCAGATTCATATCATTGTAATATTTGACCGCAGGGTCCACCACCACTGCACTCTTCCACAATACCTCAGAGGGGTTACGGTGTGAAGGCACTAGCTGGCACCAAAGGTCCAATTTAAATGCACCTGTTGTTACTTTCATCCAAAGCCTGCATAAGTTTCACCATAATTTAGCCAAATAATCACTAAACTTGTTCTGCGTATCCTAAAACGTCTCCTCTTTTCATACAGGCTGCCGCCCCAAGCAGTTATTTATGAATAGTGTAGTGCTGTTTTAGTTCTGTTGCTGTAATTACCCATTTTTGGCCACCAGGGGGAGATAAGCGCAATGTTAACTATACTGGACACATTGGGACTACGTTTTCCAGCATGCTTTGAGGCAGAGACAGGAAGTGGGTGGGGCGAACGGACAGACATCCGCAGCCTCATACGGAGGAGAGCAGAGCGCGCCGAGAGGTGAAGAGAACCAGACGCATGTGAGACAGGGAACGATTGCGACCAGGCCGGAGAGCAGGTGCTGCCTTGCGGACGCTGGCAGATCGGTTTCAGTGGCTGCCAGAGACCTAGTATCCACCGCTGAGAACTTTACAAAGACGCAGAGCTGCAGATTGGACCCCGAGTTAGGAGACCGCGATGATCTAATGGGAGTGCAGGCTGTAAGCTAAAGATCTTGTTGCAAAGACGGACAAGCAAGAACAGCAGATCCGGTGGCACAGAGTCCCAGCCAAATCGAGCGGAGAGACGTCCTTGGTCAAGCAGGGGAGCAGTTTGTCTGGCGGATGGGTGAGAGGCCTTCCAGGCCACAGTAAAGTTACCAAAGCACGCTGCAGTTTGTTTAAATCTACAGGGCCCCAACGTGACTAGTCGAAGATACACGGAATCCAATCACTGGCCAGTTGAATCTAGTACCCGGGTACCAACATACACATACACGCACACCTTCTTGGGACACAACCTGTACGGGACTTACATTCCGGCAACGAAGGGGTTAAAATTTCCTTTTTTTTTTTACCGCTACGCATTTCTCGCATTACGAATTCCTGTAAATATATATATACCGCGTTTACTTTATATATGCCAGTTTATTTGAGACCAGTAAACTATATAACTTATAAAATCCACAACAGTGCTGGTGTATATTTATTCCCTAGTGCGGGGAGACTGACACGAGGTTAAATTCAGCGGCTCCTCCGGGAGTGAGCGCTACAATAGTGTAAAGGAAAACCATTTACTGTCATTTGAAATGTCTTTTTTTTATTTTAAAATGTTTCTGTACATCCTAGAAATCCGCCACTTCACGGGCAGGTTATGGGGACCTCCTAGGCACGATATTTGAAGGAATTTTTCGTTTTTATTCTTAACCTTTATGTCATGGAAAAATCACTGTTCCTTTAAAAACGTTTTTTTTTTTTACTTTTTGTCCTTGTTTCCTGTCCCCCAGGGCACTACCCAGACCCCCATACACCTTTTATGGCCAATATCTTGCATATATGCCCTCTTGGAGGGAATTCTAAAAATCGAATGTTCGAGTCCCATTGACTTGCATTGAGTTCGAATCGTGTTCGATCGAATTCAAACTTGTTAAATTGTTTGAGTTCGAATGCGAACCGAACACAGGGGTGTTCGGCCCATCACTAGTCTCCGCACACTCCCCAACATACGTCTCCACATGCTCTCCTCTGTGCGTCTCCGCACACTCCCCACCATACGTCTCCGCATGCTCTCCTCTGTGCGTCTTTGCACACTCCCCACCATACGTCTCCGCATGCTCTCCTCTGTGCGTCTCTGCACATTCCACACCATACGTCTCTGCTTGTTCTCCTCTGTGCGTCTGCACACTTCCCACCATACGTCTCAACGTGCTCTCCTCTGTGCGTCTGCACACTCCCCACCATACGTCTCAACGTGCTCTCCTCTGTGCGTCTGCACACTCCCCCCCATACGTCTCTGCATGCTCTCCTCTGTGCGTCTCCGCACACTCCCCACTTTTTTTCCGTCGATGTCGTCTTTAAGACATCTTAAAAACAGCAGACTGGTCCAGAGAATCCACCTTTAGGGAGTTTTAGTTTATTTTCAACCAGTGTGTCACATGTCACATTCACTAGTTACTTAAGCTTTGAACTAGCATAATATGAGCCTCTGTGTCTTGTGGGATAATTCCAAGATTCCCCTATTATCATGACGGGGAATCATAATTATAATAAAGACACGGAGGCGAGTATTATCCCGCCCGATAATAGGGTTATTCCCACCATTATATTTGGTTAAGTTTTAATGTTTCCGTAGTCATTACGGATTTTTTCAAACCTTCTTAATATAAGCTCTTGGTGATCTTTAATACATTTATTTTCTGACAGCCTAAACTTCATGTCGAAGCTTTCATTGGATGATGAAGAGTTCTTCCGTTGTTCTGTTCGTTGGAGACGAGCCTGAGCTTCATGTTGGAGTTTTTCATTGAAGGATGAATATTCTTCCATTGTTCGGTTTTATTGAGGAAGATGTTAGCCCGTCTCGCATCAAGAAAAGAGGAGGAGCCAAGGGTTACCAGGGAATTTATGGAACGGTCTACCGGACGATTGGACAGCAGGGAGCTGGACTGTACCATTACCTGCTATTGTTATATGTATTGTTAAACTGTATTTTTCTCTCTAAATACTTTTATTGTTGTATTTGAGAGATTTTCTTTGCTGCTATCGGCTTAAGTAAAGAAAAGATAACATAATACTCGCCCGCGTGTCTTGTGGGATAATCTCAGCATCCGGCTGTACTTCTAGCTGCACAATTCTTGCCTCCAGTTCAGCAATTGAAGCCTTCAGCTCGGTCTGTATCTGCTGGTACAACATTGTCTGGAGCCTCTCATTTTCCAGCTGTTGGTGGCTGTGGGCAACGTACATCATATTCTGCCTTTTGTCACCAGTTCCTCCTGCAATATCCACAAATGCCGCAATCACAGCAACGGGAGCCATCCACACCGGCGCAAAGTCACCGCTCCAAGGGGGTGCCAGAAGACCCCTCCAATACTGCAAAGTAAGTTCCTCCTGCAGTGATCTCTTAGATGTCTGAGTTTCATTGTAGGGAGCATAATATCCCGCCACTGAGCCACCAATGTTACGGATTCTTGTACCCATATACATCATGCTCCCCTCGCCGTCAGTATCCCCAACGAGTTTTGGTTCTGGATCAATCCTTACTCAAGAACAGGAGATCCTTGCAGCATGCAAACCAAGCTGGTACAGCCTTTATTTTGGGTTACAGTTACACACATTCAAAAGTAAAACATGCCCCAGCGTTTCCATGCTTAAAACCCTCCCAATAATCTCCCCCTCCCCCACACACACGCCCTGGCCTACTAACAAAGGCTGGGGAAAGTGGCCGGGATATCCAATCCAAATCAGTTTCTGGAGGCAGAGCAAATGTTTGCACACAGATACTCAGGGAAAACAGCACAGTATGTCCCACACAGCACTACACTAAATACATAAGGGAATAATGGTATAACACAGACGTCAGGGAATAGGGCACAGAAAACACAAAACACTCTGCACACAAGAAAATATTATAGAACATCAGGACTGCAACTCCCAATTACCTCTACAGGTCCATGAACTCCAAGTCCAAAGTGACACACGTCACACATGTGATCAGTGCAACCAACCAACCAACAAGCCAGCAACCAAGCTCAATACTCCCAACCGCTCTTTATCATGTGATCACTGCAACCAATATGCGAGCAACCATGCTCACTATCCCCAGCCACTCCTCATCACGTTATATCTGCCCTCCCACCCAGTCCTCACCCTAATGGTCCCTCTTTCCCTTCCAGCAGGTTTCACTCCTCTTTGAGTTTATCAAACACAGGCTTTTGGTTTTTCCCCATGGAGGGTCGGCTATCCTCACCCTGCCCCCCTTTGTCTCACACACCTTTTGTCCCTTAGATTGTAAGCTCACGGGACGTCTGGCCGTGTCCTCTGCATAATGTGCTGTATTGGCAGGAAACTTACCCTACAGGCAGGGCCGTCTATTCCTTAACCCTTTTACGCCACAGGGTATACTACTCCGTGCCAGTGGCAGGTGGGACTCAATGCTGAAGGCAGCTCAGCACGTCCTTCTGGTGTCTATAGGCCGCGGCAGGCCCAGCCACCCCCTGATAGAAAACCTATGGTATGTGCTAATTAAGTAGATCACTTAACCCCTCGTCAGTAGCATTGCAGACTGTATCAAGTGTGGAAAATAAGGGGGGAACCCTGGAACATGAATAGATGTAGAAGGATACTGCGCTGCTAAGAGAAAAATGAAATAAAACTTAACGTTTATTCATGTATAAAGCAAAAAATAACCAGGACGACAAAACTGAAAGTCTCAGTAACCTTTGACAACGAATCAGGTTCCGTAGTGAACACGAGGCGCCGACTCAATGTGTCCGGCGTGAAAAGGAACATGGCCGCCAGACAGCTCCTGTACACATTGAGATTTCTCTCGCTTTCAAGTATGTCCTGGGTTCAAGAACATTGAATAATAATATACGCTTTCACTCACATTATAGTTATTTTCCTCCATTTGTCTGAAAGACACTAATCTGCGCAAATCAACCCTGCCCTTACTGTCTGTAACGGAATGAACAGCACCTTGCCCTCCTCCAATATGGCCGCCAAGCACTCAATCCCAGCATACTTTGCCCTTACAGACCTAAAGAGTAAGCGAGACTTTGCCCTCATCCAACATGGCTGCATAACACCTCACTTCCTGTGACATCACTCTCTGCTACTTCCCTAAAAGCAGGACCAGGAAACAGTGCTGTGTCTGAGAGGAAGCGATATAAGGTACTCGGCAGCGCTCTATACCCGTCTGTACGTACACTATACAGAGACAGTGAGTGTGTGACGTCACTATAACTGTGTGTACATACACTATACAGAGACAGTGTGTGACGTCACTATAACTGTGTGTACATACACTATACAGAGACAGCGTGTGACGTCACTATAACTGTGTGTACATACACTATACAGAGACAGCGTGTGACGTCACTATAACTGTGTGTACATACACTATACAGAGACAGCGTGTGACGTCACTATAACTGTGTGTACATACACTATACAGAGACAGTGTGTGACGTCACTATAACTGTGTGTACATACACTATACAGAGACAGTGTGACGTCACTATAAGTGTGTACATACACTATACAGAGACAGCGTGTGACGTCACTATAACTGTGTGTACATACACTATACAGAGACAGTGTGTGACGTCACTATAACTGTGTGTACATACACTATACAGAGACAGTGTGTGACGTCACTATAACTGTGTGTACATACACTATACAGAGACAGTGTGTGACGTCACTATAACTGTGTGTACATACACTATACAGAGACAGTGTGTGACGTCACTATAACTGTGTGTACATACACTATACAGAGACAGCGTGTGACGTCACTATAACTGTGTGTACATACACTATACAGAGACAGTGTGTGACGTCACTATAACTGTGTGTACATACACTATACAGAGACAGCGTGTGACGTCACTATAACTGTGTGTACATACACTATACAGAGACAGTGTGTGACGTCACTATAACTGTGTGTACATACACTATACAGAGACAGCGTGTGACGTCACTATAACTGTGTGTACATACACTATACAGAGACAGTGTGTGACGTCACTATAACTGTGTGTACATACACTATACAGAGACAGTGTGTGACGTCACTATAACTGTGTGTACATACACTATACAGAGACAGTGTGTGACGTCACTATAACTGTGTGTACATACACTATACAGAGACAGCGTGTGACGTCACTATAACTGTGTGTACATACACTATACAGAGACAGTGTGTGACGTCACTATAACTGTGTGTACATACACTATACAGAGACAGCGTGTGACGTCACTATAACTGTGTGTACATACACTATACAGAGACAGCGTGTGACGTCACTATAACTGTGTGTACATACACTATACAGAGACAGCGTGTGACGTCACTATAACTGTGTACATACACTATACAGAGACAGTGTGTGACGTCACTATAACTGTGTGTACATACACTATACAGAGACAGTGTGTGACGTCACTATAACTGTGTGTACATACACTATACAGAGACAGCGTGTGACGTCACTATAACTGTGTGTACATACACTATACAGAGACAGCGTGTGTGACGTCACTATAACTGTGTACATACACTATACAGAGACAGTGTGTGACGTCACTATAACTGTGTGTACATACACTATACAGAGACAGCGTGTGACGTCACTATAACTGTGTGTACATACACTATACAGAGACAGCGTGTGACGTCACTATAACTGTGTGTACATACACTATACAGAGACAGCGTGTGACGTCACTATAACTGTGTACATACACTATACAGAGACAGTGTGTGACGTCACTATAACTGTGTGTACATACACTATACAGAGACAGTGTGTGACGTCACTATAACTGTGTGTACATACACTATACAGAGACAGCGTGTGACGTCACTATAACTGTGTGTACATACACTATACAGAGACAGCGTGTGTGACGTCACTATAACTGTGTGTACATACACTATACAGAGACAGTGTGTGACGTCACTATAACTGTGTGTACATACACTATACAGAGACAGTGTGTGACGTCACTATAACTGTGTGTACATACACTATACAGAGACAGTGTGTGACGTCACTATAACTGTGTGTACATACACTATACAGAGACAGTGTGTGACGTCACTATAACTGTGTGTACATACACTATACAGAGACAGTGTGTGACGTCACTATAACTGTGTGTACATACACTATACAGAGACAGTGTGTGACGTCACTATAACTGTGTGTACATACACTATACAGAGACAGTGTGTGACGTCACTATAACTGTGTGTACATACACTATACAGAGACAGTGTGTGACGTCACTATAACTGTGTGTACATACACTATACAGAGACAGTGTGTGACGTCACTATAACTGTGTGTACATACACTATACAGAGACAGTGTGTGACGTCACTATAACTGTGTGTACATACACTATACAGAGACAGTGTGTGACGTCACTATAACTGTGTGTACATACACTATACAGAGACAGTGTGTGACGTCACTATAACTGTGTGTACATACACTATACAGAGACAGTGTGTGACGTCACTATAACTGTGTGTACATACACTATACAGAGACAGCGTGTGACGTCACTATAACTGTGTGTACATACACTATACAGAGACAGTGTGTGACGTCACTATAACTGTGTGTACATACACTATACAGAGACAGTGTGTGACGTCACTATAACTGTGTGTACATACACTATACAGAGACAGTGTGTGACGTCACTATAACTGTGTGTACATACACTATACAGAGACAGTGTGTGACGTCACTATAACTGTGTGTACATACACTATACAGAGACAGTGTGTGACGTCACTATAACTGTGTGTACATACACTATACAGAGACAGCGTGTGACGTCACTATAACTGTGTGTACATACACTATACAGAGACAGTGTGTGACGTCACTATAACTGTGTGTACATACACTATACAGAGACAGCGTGTGACGTCACTATAACTGTGTGTACATACACTATACAGAGACAGCGTGTGACGTCACTATAACTGTGTGTACATACACTATACAGAGACAGCGTGTGACGTCACTATAACTGTGTGTACATACACTATACAGAGACAGTGTGTGACGTCACTATAACTGTGTGTACATACACTATACAGAGACAGCGTGTGACGTCACTATAACTGTGTGTACATACACTATACAGAGACAGCGTGTGACGTCACTATAACTGTGTGTACATACACTATACAGAGACAGCGTGTGACGTCACTATAACTGTGTGTACATACACTATACAGAGACAGTGTGTGACGTCACTATAACTGTGTGTACATACACTATACAGAGACAGCGTGTGACGTCACTATAACTGTGTGTACATACACTATACAGAGACAGTGTGTGACGTCACTATAACTGTGTGTACATACACTATACAGAGACAGTGTGTGACGTCACTATAACTGTGTGTACATACACTATACAGAGACAGTGTGTGACGTCACTATAACTGTGTGTACATACACTATACAGAGACAGCGTGTGACGTCACTATAACTGTGTGTACATACACTATACAGAGACAGCGTGTGACGTCACTATAACTGTGTGTACATACACTATACAGAGACAGTGTGTGACGTCACTATAACTGTGTGTACATACACTATACAGAGACAGCGTGTGACGTCACTATAACTGTGTGTACATACACTATACAGAGACAGCGTGTGACGTCACTATAACTGTGTACATACACTATACAGAGACAGTGTGTGACGTCACTATAACTGTGTGTACATACACTATACAGAGACAGTGTGTGACGTCACTATAACTGTGTGTACATACACTATACAGAGACAGCGTGTGACGTCACTATAACTGTGTGTACATACACTATACAGAGACAGCGTGTGTGACGTCACTATAACTGTGTGTACATACACTATACAGAGACAGTGTGTGACGTCACTATAACTGTGTGTACATACACTATACAGAGACAGCGTGTGACGTCACTATAACTGTGTGTACATACACTATACAGAGACAGCGTGTGACGTCACTATAACTGTGTGTACATACACTATACAGAGACAGCGTGTGTGACGTCACTATAACTGTGTGTACATACACTATACAGAGACAGTGTGTGACGTCACTATAACTGTGTGTACATACACTATACAGAGACAGTGTGTGACGTCACTATAACTGTGTGTACATACACTATACAGAGACAGCGTGTGTGACGTCACTATAACTGTGTGTACATACACTATACAGAGACAGCGTGTGACGTCACTATAACTGTGTACATACACTATACAGAGACAGTGTGTGACGTCACTATAACTGTGTGTACATACACTATACAGAGACAGTGTGTGACGTCACTATAACTGTGTGTACATACACTATACAGAGACAGTGTGTGACGTCACTATAACTGTGTGTACATACACTATACAGAGACAGCGTGTGACGTCACTATAACTGTGTACATACACTATACAGAGACAGTGTGTGACGTCACTATAACTGTGTGTACATACACTATACAGAGACAGTGTGTGACGTCACTATAACTGTGTGTACATACACTATACAGAGACAGCGTGTGACGTCACTATAACTGTGTGTACATACACTATACAGAGACAGTGTGTGTGACGTCACTATAACTGTGTGTACATACACTATACAGAGACAGTGTGTGACGTCACTATAACTGTGTGTACATACACTATACAGAGACAGTGTGTGACGTCACTATAACTGTGTGTACATACACTATACAGAGACAGTGTGTGACGTCACTATAACTGTGTGTACATACACTATACAGAGACAGTGTGTGACGTCACTATAACTGTGTGTACATACACTATACAGAGACAGCGTGTGACGTCACTATAACTGTGTGTACATACACTATACAGAGACAGTGTGTGACGTCACTATAACTGTGTGTACATACACTATACAGAGACAGTGTGTGACGTCACTATAACTGTGTGTACATACACTATACAGAGACAGCGTGTGACGTCACTATAACTGTGTGTACATACACTATACAGAGACAGTGTGTGACGTCACTATAACTGTGTGTACATACACTATACAGAGACAGTGTGTGACGTCACTATAACTGTGTGTACATACACTATACAGAGACAGTGTGTGACGTCACTATAACTGTGTGTACATACACTATACAGAGACAGTGTGTGACGTCACTATAACTGTGTGTACATACACTATACAGAGACAGTGTGTGACGTCACTATAACTGTGTGTACATACACTATACAGAGACAGCGTGTGACGTCACTATAACTGTGTGTACATACACTATACAGAGACAGCGTGTGACGTCACTATAACTGTGTGTACATACACTATACAGAGACAGTGTGTGACGTCACTATAACTGTGTGTACATACACTATACAGAGACAGTGTGTGACGTCACTATAACTGTGTGTACATACACTATACAGAGACAGCGTGTGACGTCACTATAACTGTGTGTACATACACTATACAGAGACAGTGTGTGACGTCACTATAACTGTGTGTACATACACTATACAGAGACAGTGTGTGACGTCACTATAACTGTGTGTACATACACTATACAGAGACAGCGTGTGACGTCACTATAACTGTGTGTACATACACTATACAGAGACAGTGTGTGACGTCATATAACTGTGTGTACATACACTATACAGAGACAGTGTGTGACGTCACTATAACTGTGTGTACATACACTATACAGAGACAGTGTGTGACGTCACTATAACTGTGTGTACATACACTATACAGAGACAGTGTGTGACGTCACTATAACTGTGTGTACATACACTATACAGAGACAGCGTGTGACGTCACTATAACTGTGTGTACATACACTATACAGAGACAGCGTGTGACGTCACTATAACTGTGTGTACATACACTATACAGAGACAGGGTGTGACGTCACTATAACTGTGTGTACATACACTATACAGAGACAGCGTGTGTGACGTCACTATAACTGTGTGTACATACACTATACAGAGACAGTGTGTGACGTCACTATAACTGTGTGTACATACACTATACAGAGACAGTGTGTGACGTCACTATAACTGTGTGTACATACACTATACAGAGACAGCGTGTGACGTCACTATAACTGTGTGTACATACACTATACAGAGACAGTGTGTGACGTCACTATAACTGTGTGTACATACACTATACAGAGACAGTGTGTGACGTCACTATAACTGTGTGTACATACACTATACAGAGACAGTGTGTGACGTCACTATAACTGTGTGTACATACACTATACAGAGACAGCGTGTGACGTCACTATAACTGTGTGTACATACACTATACAGAGACAGCGTGTGACGTCACTATAACTGTGTGTACATACACTATACAGAGACAGTGTGTGACGTCACTATAACTGTGTGTACATACACTATACAGAGACAGCGTGTGACGTCACTATAACTGTGTGTACATACACTATACAGAGACAGTGTGTGACGTCACTATAACTGTGTGTACATACACTATACAGAGACAGTGTGTGACGTCACTATAACTGTGTGTACATACACTATACAGAGACAGCGTGTGACGTCACTATAACTGTGTGTACATACACTATACAGAGACAGTGTGTGACGTCACTATAACTGTGTGTACATACACTATACAGAGACAGCGTGTGACGTCACTATAACTGTGTGTACATACACTATACAGAGACAGTGTGTGACGTCACTATAACTGTGTGTACATACACTATACAGAGACAGTGTGTGACGTCACTATAACTGTGTGTACATACACTATACAGAGACAGTGTGTGACGTCACTATAACTGTGTGTACATACACTATACAGAGAGTGTGTGACGTCACTATAACTGTGTGTACATACACTATACAGAGACAGTGTGTGACGTCACTATAACTGTGTGTACATACACTATACAGAGACAGTGTGTGACGTCACTATAACTGTGTGTACATACACTATACAGAGACAGTGTGTGACGTCACTATAACTGTGTGTACATACACTATACAGAGACAGCGTGTGACGTCACTATAACTGTGTGTACATACACTATACAGAGACAGCGTGTGACGTCACTATAACTGTGTGTACATACACTATACAGAGACAGTGTGTGACGTCACTATAACTGTGTGTACATACACTATACAGAGACAGTGTGTGACGTCACTATAACTGTGTGTACATACACTATACAGAGACAGTGTGTGACGTCACTATAACTGTGTGTACATACACTATACAGAGACAGTGTGTGACGTCACTATAACTGTGTGTACATACACTATACAGAGACAGCGTGTGACGTCACTATAACTGTGTGTACATACACTATACAGAGACAGTGTGTGACGTCACTATAACTGTGTGTACATACACTATACAGAGACAGTGTGTGACGTCACTATAACTGTGTGTACATACACTATACAGAGACAGTGTGTGACGTCACTATAACTGTGTGTACATACACTATACAGAGACAGCGTGTGACGTCACTATAACTGTGTGTACATACACTATACAGAGACAGCGTGTGACGTCACTATAACTGTGTGTACATACACTATACAGAGACAGCGTGTGACGTCACTATAACTGTGTGTACATACACTATACAGAGACAGCGTGTGACGTCACTATAACTGTGTACATACACTATACAGAGACAGTGTGTGACGTCACTATAACTGTGTGTACATACACTATACAGAGACAGTGTGTGACGTCACTATAACTGTGTGTACATACACTATACAGAGACAGTGTGTGACGTCACTATAACTGTGTGTACATACACTATACAGAGACAGTGTGTGACGTCACTATAACTGTGTGTACATACACTATACAGAGACAGTGTGTGACGTCACTATAACTGTGTGTACATACACTATACAGAGACAGTGTGTGACGTCATTATAACTGTGTACATACACTATACAGAGACAGTGTGTGACGTCACTATAACTGTGTACATACACTATACAGAGACAGTGTGTGACGTCACTATAACTGTGTGTACATACACTATACAGAGACAGTGTGTGACGTCACTATAACTGTGTGTACATACACTATACAGAGACAGTGTGTGACGTCACTATTACTGTGTGTACATACACTATACAGAGACAGCGAGTGTGTGACGTCACTATAACTGTGTACATACACTATACAGAGACAGCGAGTGTGTGCTGTCACTATAACTGTGTGTACATACACTATACAGAGACAGCGTGTGACGTCACTATAACTGTGTGTACATACACTATACAGAGACAGTGTGTGACGTCACTATAACTGTGTGTAAATACACTATACAGAGACAGTGTGTGACGTCACTGTGACGGTATGCCCTTGGGCTAGCTGGTGTGTTATGTATGAATAATGTTATTGTCTATATGTATCTGTTGCTATCTGCTGATAGGTTTCCTGGTTCAGTCATGTTAACACAATCCTGAGAGGGGATGCTGGAAAAGGTTATTTATCTGTGTGCATTTCAGTGGTCTTTGTTGATCTGTCTTGTCAGACAAACCCTGCCCCATTATATGCTGTTTTAGCCTGTAATCCTGTTTACCGTCAACTACTTTCATTGTTCTATCCTGTCTAGAAATGTTGACGTAATGTTTATCTCACTGTCTGTACAAAGTCTGATTACAGTAGCAAGAAAAAGTATGTGAACCCTTTGGGATTACGTGGAGTTTTGCATGAATTGGTCATAAAATGTGCTCTGATCTTCATCTAAGTCACAACAATCTGAAAAACACAGTCTGCTTAAAATAATACAACACAAACATTATATGTTTTCATGTGTTTATTGCACAGAACATGTAAACATTCACAGTGCAGGGTGGAAAAAGTATGTGAACCCCTAGCCTAATGACTTCTCCAAGAGCTATTTGGAGCCAGGAGTGAGCCAACCTTGAGTCCAATCAGTGTGATATTATTGGATGTGTTGCTGAAAGCTGTCCTGCCCTTTAAAAACACACACCAGTTTTGGGTTTACTGGTTTCAAGAAGCACTGCCTGATGTGAACCATGCCTCGCAGAAAAGAGCTCTCAGGAGACCTACGATCAAGAATTGTTGACTTGCATGAAGCTGGAAAGGGTTACAAAAGTATCTCCAAAAGCCATGATGTTCATGTGTCCACGGTAAGACAGACTGTCTATAAATGGAGAAAGTTCAGCACTGTTGCTACTCTCCCTAGGCGTGGTCGTCCTGTAAAGATGACTACAAGAGCACAGCGCAGAATGCTTAATGAGGTAAAGAAGAATCCTAGAGTGTCAGCTAAAGACTTACAGAAATCTCTGGCACATGCTAACATTTTGACACATCTACAATAAGGAAAACATTAAACCAGAATGGAGTACATGGGAGGACACCACGGAGGAAGCCATTGCTGTCCAAAAAGAATATTGCAGCATGTTTGAAGTTTTCAAAAGAGCACCTGGATGCTCCACAGCACTACCGGCAAAATATTCTGTGGACAGATGAAACCAAAATTGAGTTGTTTAGAAAAAACACACAACACTATGTGTGGAGAAAAAAAGGCACAGCACACCAACATCAAAACCTCATCCCCACTGTAAAACATGGCGGAGGGAGCATCATGGTTTGGGGCTGCTTTGCTGCCTCATGGCCTGGACGGATTGTTGTCATTGATGGAAAAATGAATTCCAGAGTTTATCAAGACATTTTGCAGGAAAACGTAAGACCATCTGTCCCCCAACTGAAGCTCCGCAGAGGATGGGTGATGCAACAGGACAATGACTCAAAGCATACAAGTAATTCAACAAAAGAATGGCTTCAACAAAACAAAATACGCCTTCTGGAGTGGCCCAGTCAGAGTCCTGACCTCAACCCGATTGAAATGCTGTGGCATGACCTTTAGGCTGGCGGCACACGAGCAGAGGAAGGAATGTCCGTAAAAGTGGACGTTCCTTCCACTCTCTGCGCTCAGCATACAAAGCGTGATCCTCCTATGGAGAATCGCGCTTTGTATCCTTTTAGCGTCCGTTTAGCTTTTTGATGGGGAGGGCTTTTTCACGTCCGGTGGATGGCCTTCCCCGTCAAAAACCCAAGGACGCAGGGAAGTGCGGGCGCATTTAAGCCATAAATACGCTCGTGTGCCGGGGGCCTAAGAGAGCGATTCACACCAGACATCCCAAGAATATTGCTACACTGAAACAGTTTTGTGAAGAGGAGTGGTGCAAAATTACTCCAGATCGTTGTGCAGGTCTGATCTGCAACTACAGGAAACGTTTGGTTGAGGTTATTGCTGCCAAAGGAGGGTCAACCAGTTATTAAGTCCAAAGGTTCACATACTTTTTCCACCCTGCACTGTGAATGTTTACATGTTCTGTTCAATAAACACATGAAAACATAATGTTTGTGTTGTATTATTTTAAGCAGACTGTGTTTTTCAGATTGTTGTGATTTAGATGAAGATCAGAGACATTTTATGACCAATTCATGCAAAACTCCACGTAATCCCAAAGGGTTCACATACTTTTTCTTGCCAATGTATGTCTCGCACTCTGAGAAGCAAACTGAAGAAACTAAACAAAATCACAACATGAGAAACTCACATTATCTAGGGGAGGTTTTGTGTATGTAAATGACCCATGTTTGACCGCATAAATATCTGTGCCTGTCCCCAATAAAACCAGTTGCATTTTGGCCCTACATGCAGATTTGTGACGTCACAATAACCTGTGATGGAGGACAAAAATAAGGTGACTGAGAAGATCCTGGATATAACCCTGGAGATCATCTCCCTGCTGACTGGAGAGGTGAGGGATTCTGGGTAATGTCACATGGGATTATCTCCTGCTGGCTGGAGAGGTGAGGGATTCTGGGTAATGATGTCACATGGGATTATCTCCTGCTGGCTGGAGGTGAGGGATTCTGGGTAATGATGTCACATGGGATTGTTGTAGGATCACATGGTGGTGAGGAGGAAATCGGCAGAATGTTCCGTGTCCTGCATGTGTCGAGACGTGTCAGAAGGTTCCTGCAGGATCCGGAGCTGCAGCTCTGTGTCTGCGCCGCGTTTCCCACTCCGTGAGAGACACAATGAGCAGAAGATCCTGGAGCTGAGCAATCAGATCATCCGTCTGCTGACTGGAGAGGTGAGGCTGCTGGGAATGGGACATTATACGCTAACACCAAGGCATGTGTCTGGATGTGACTGTGTCATTGTGTGTGTCAGGTTCCTATACGCTGTGAGGATGTCACTGTCTATCTCTCCATGGAGGAGTGGGAGTATGTGGAGCGACACAAGGAGCTCTATGAGGACCTCATGATGGAGGATCACCGGCCCCTCCGTGCAGCAGGTGAGATGTTTTGTGTGTATGTACGAAGTTGGTGGCTCGTTGTTGTATAAGCGATGTAATGGACATTAAATTCCGGCTGGGTAAAGGCTCTTTCATCGGTATAAAATGTTGAGGTTTTCAGGATTAGAATAAGCGGAATGAGTAACACAGGAAGGCGATGACATGTGATTATTAAACGCTGGGGTCTGGGTCTAATCTCTGTAATGAGTAATACAGGAAGGTGATGACATGTGATTATTAAACGCTGGCGTCTAATCTCTGTAATGAGTAACACAGGAAGGTGATGACATGTGATTAGTAAACGCTGGCGTCTAATCTATGTAATGAGTAACACAGGAAGGCGATGACATGTGATTATTAAACGCTGGCGTCTAATCTCTGTAATGAGTAACACAGGAAGGTGATGACATGTGATTATTAAACGCTGGCGTCTAATCTCTGTAATGAGTAACACAGGAAGGTGATGACATGTGATTATTAAACGCTGGCGTCTAATCTCTGTAATGAGTAACACAGGAAGGCGATGACATGTGATTATTAAACGCTGGCGTCTAATCTCTGTAATGAGTAACACAGGAAGGCGATGACATGTGATTATTAAACGCTGGCGTCTAATCTCTGTAATGAGTAACACAGGAAGGCGATGACGTGTGATTATTAAACGCTGGCGTCTAATCTCTGTAATGAGTAACACAGGAAGGCGATGACGTGTGATTATTAAACGCTGGCGTCTAATCTCTGTAATGAGTAACACAGGAAGGTGATGACATGTGATTATTAAATGCTGGCGTCTAATCTCTGTAATGAGTAACACAGGAAGGCGATGACGTGTGATTATTAAACGCTGGCTTCTGGGTCTAATCTCTAATGAGTAACACAGGAAGGCGATGACGTGTGATTATTAAACGCTGGCGTCTGGGTCTAATCTCTAATGAGTAACACAGGAAGGCGATGACGTGTCATTATTAAACGCTGGCGTCTAATCTCTGTAATGAGTAACACAGGAAGGTGATGATGTGTGATTATTAAACGCTGGCTTCTGGGTCTAATCTCTAATGAGTAACACAGGAAGGCGATGACGTGTGATTATTAAACGCTGGCGTCTAATCTCTGTAATGAGTAACACAGGAAGGTGATGACATGTGATTATTAAACGCTGGCGTCTAATCTCTGTAATGAGTAACACAGGAAGGCGATGACGTGTGATTATTAAACGCTGGCTTCTGGGTCTAATCTCTAATGAGTAACACAGGAAGGCGATGACGTGTGATTATTAAACGCTGGCGTCTAATCTCTGTAATGAGTAACACAGGAAGGCGATGACGTGTGATTATTAAACGCTGGCTTCTGGGTCTAATCTCTAATGAGTAACACAGGAAGGCGATGACATGTGATTATTAAACGCTGGCGTCTAATCTCTGTAATGAGTAACACAGGAAGGCGATGACGTGTGATTATTAAACGCTGGCTTCTGGGTCTAATCTCTAATGAGTAACACAGGAAGGCGATGACGTGTGATTATTAAACGCTGGCGTCTGGGTCTAATCTCTAATGAGTAACACAGGAAGGCGATGACGTGTCATTATTAAACGCTGGCGTCTAATCTCTGTAATGAGTAACACAGGAAGGTGATGACGTGTGATTATTAAACGCTGGCGTCTAATCTCTGTAATGAGTAACACAGGAAGGCGATGACGTGTGATTATTAAACGCTGGCGTCTAATCTCTGTAATGAGTAACACAGGAAGGCGATGACGTGTGATTATTAAATGCTGGCATCTAATCTCTGTAATGAGTAACACAGGAAGGTGATGACATGTGATTATTAAATGCTGGCATCTAATCTCTGTAATGAGTAACACAGGAAGGTGATGACGTGTGATTATTAAACGCTGGCGTCTAATCTCTAATGAGTAACACAGGAAGGCGATGACGTGTGATTATTAAATGCTGGCATCTAATCTCTGTAATGAGTAACACAGGAAGGCGATGACGTGTGATTATTAACGCTGGCGTCTAATCTCTGTAATGAGTAAACATGGCTTCTTTCTGGAGGAATTAAAACGTAGGTTCTGCAATAAAATCATGATTGTTTTAGAAGAGGAAAATAAAGTTAAGAATAAAGATAATGGGGGTAAAAGCCGAATAAATGATGATCTGGAGAATCAATAAAACCAAAGGCGGCAGGGCGGCACTTTCCAGGGGGCGGAGGCCAGCACTGGGTGGCCCCACCCCTAAAAAAAAAAAAAAAAAAACTTTTTTTTTTTTTTTACTTTTGCAAAGTATTTTACCAGGAAGGATACATTGAGATTTCACTAATTTACACTTTCAATTTCACTTTCCAGGGGGCAGCAAAAAACCTCACCACTAAATGGGTTACTCACAGAGCACCGAAATGACGCCAACATTTTGGTGTTCTGTAGTTCCCTGCACTTCGGGGAATAAAATTTCCCAACCCTGCAGTGAATTCACCATTCACCTCAGGGTCCACAAAGTGCATGGAGTCGGCCGCTGTATGCTGCCACCGCAAACCCGTGGCCTGCTGTTTTCAAAAGAACTACTGAACGAAAATGTCTGGAATTTACATGTAAGATCCTATGATTGATAATAAAAAGTTCTGTTACAGAAAAAAGAAAAACTGCTATTAAAAAAAAGGGGGGGGGGATTTTACCCAAAAAATTCTGAAAAATGACTAAAAGGTACTAAAAAAAAATCAATAAGTAAAGACTTTTTACTGCAGATTAAAATAATAAATGATTTATCAGATATTGCATAAAAACGGGAATATTTTTAACATTGAAACCTATGGGGTTCGCCTGAATAAACCTGCGGATTGAAACCACCGAACATCAGGGCATTTCACTGCCATTTCTCTGAGTCTCAGTACCACATGACTGGCTGAACCACGTGAAACGCACGCGCGCAGCTGCCCACCCTTTAGTTAACACAGACTCTATTCTGGACTGAACACCCACTGGGAAGGGAATCAAAGCTACAGTGCACCCTCTGACAGTGACACCCCACTACTGACAAGATGGCTCCACAGCATAATTGCTGTGTGCTCATATACACTCGGTTTGCTGGGAGTTTTATTGCTGTGGATTCTGTGATACACCCTGCACATTACTGTGAGTTTTATTGCTGTGCAGTTCTGTGATACGCTCATACACACTGCACATTACTGTGGGTTTTATTGCTGTGCAGCTCTGATATGCTCATACACAGTGCCCATTTCTGTGGGTTTTATTGCTGTGCAGCTCTGTGATACGCTCATATGCAGTGCACGTTTCTGTGGATTTTATTGTTCAACCAATTAGAGCGGCCGTGATCCAATATACTTGACATGCGTGACTGTTCTTTGTAAAAATGCTTGAATTTAAACATTTCATAATTTTCTTTATCTCAATAGATACATTTGAAATGGTATACAAAATATACAAGTAGGCACTTGGTATCCACTTTTAATATAAAGAGAGGAAGAGGCAGAGCTCTAAGAGGAAAAGGTGGAGCTTAAAGAGGAAGGGTGGGGATTAACCAGGAAGAGGTGTGCCCTTGCCAGGAAGGGGTGCGTCAAATTTAAATTAGGGGGTGCACGAGTTTAGTCAGGCCTAGGGCAGCACAAAACCTAAATACTCCACTGCCTGTAGCCTCTCGGCGTTCACGGAGGCACTTTCCCTGCCTGCTCACAGGTGAGATGCTGCAGGTGATCACAGAGCTGCCGGTTTAATTGAAATCGACACACACAGCCTTTGCCAATCACTGAGATGCCACCCATACTCCATACACGTGTATTGTGCTTCCTCCTGTGTGAGGAGCGTTATGAAGATTACTGAAGGCTGTGCACAGCTTCAATATCAACTGGCGTCTCTGCTCTCACCTGTGTGCAGGCAGGGAAAGCTCCATGGTGAACGCCAAGGCCCTTCCATTATTTAGCAGCTGAGCTGCCGGTCTGACTGCAGGTTGTGCGATTTCTAGATTGGGCTCGATCAGTTCGGCAGCCGATAAAGGCCAATCAGGACATCTCTACTATATGTATGTGACGATTTAACCCCTACTAATCCGCACTTTCCTCCAATAGGTGAAGCCGTGCCTGATAGGATCCACACATGGAGCTCAGACGTCATAAATGGAATTATAAATAAACCCAAAATCCTAGAGAAATGCCTGAGCAGCATTAAACCCAGTGACCTCCCGGCCGAGCATGTAACCGGCGCCTCGGAGGAAGCTCCATCACTTCACCAGGAAAACGTCACGGAATATCCACGGATTGAACCTAGATTTACACATATTAAAGAGGAGCCGACCTCATGGGTAGAAGGAAATGTCTGTGACCGTAACACGCGTCCACTCCTAGAACATCCACCACGTCCATCTGGTCCTATCAAAGAGGAGGCGGCTGTGTGTGACGGAAATCTTACCCATGGAGAAACCCATAGAGCCGTTAATTCACACCGAGTAACTCCCGACACGTCACCGTGTGATGCCGATAAAAGCAGTAACTGTAAATCTCCCCAGAGCACACCTAAACCCGAGCCAATGTTTACCTGCTCAGAGCGCCAGACCTGCTTTACCGGTAACTCTGAGCCGCACAAACACCAGACTCGTCACACTAAAGGTACGCCTGGACCTTCTAACACAGTGAAACCTGGAGGAGAACCTTTCTCATGTGCCGAATGTGGGGAGAATTTTCATTATGTTGCTGAACTTGTTAAACATCACAAGATTCATGAACTGGAGCATCCGATGTTGTCTCTTGAAGGTAGAGAACAGTTTTCCAAAAACTCGAGCCTTGTGGACAATCAGAAGATGCACACAGGAAGGATCTCGCTCCTCTGCAAAGAGTGTGGCAAGTGGTTCACACGAGCCTCAAACCTGATTAACCATGTAAGGATCCACACCGGAGAGAAACCCTATAAATGCAACGAGTGCGGGAAATGCTTCTCCAGCGCCTCGAATCTGGTTGCTCATAGCAGAAGGTGGCACACTAGAAGCCATGCCTTCAAATGCGTTGACTGTGGACAAATCTTTACCGACATCTCTAGCCTTACAATACATCGAAGGATCCACACCAGGAAGAAAAACTATGTCTGCAACGAATGTGGGACGTGTTTTCCCTAGGCCTGTGCGCTACAGGATTCCCACAGACAATCCATGTGAATACAGTGAGCGCGGGGCGTGTTTTATTCAGCCCTCAGGTCTTATTTCATATAAGAGGACCCCCAGCCATGGGCTATAAGGACCCCTGTAAAACCTTCACTAGACTCGTTCCCTTTTGAAATAAGCACAGTCATAACGTGACTTTACAGACAGACGTGCGCAGGACAGACTGAGAGACGCAGACACGAACGCTGCCAACAGACAAAGCTGATACATACACGGATACATAAACCCAGATACACTCGCGTAGCAATAAGCTCCCATTCTTCCTCTGGTGCGTCGGGGGAGGGGAGCAAGAAGGAAGATTAGAATCTTGGAGAAATAATATTGAAGATATAATGATTGGTCAGTTTCCCGCATTGCAGCCGATGTCTGTAAATCTCAAGGTTCCGGGGGGGGGGGGTCACAGAACGAGCCGAGATAAGGAAATCACAGGGAGACGTGATGGATCTGCAGAATAAACATGTTCACACCTTGGGATTGAAATGAAGATAAATACATTTTCACATGAATCTGCAGCCAATACCTAACGACGACAAACCAGAAACCAGAGATATCACATTGACGTCCGTGTTCAGGCCGCCGACGCTTGACCTGTAGCTCAGATGCTGAAATCACTCCACTACAAACTCCCTTTTAAAAGTCTGCAATGATATCCAAGCTGGGATGGAACAAGGAACCTAACTGGAGCATCTTCCTTGATTTTGCCAAGGCCTCTGACACAGTAGACCATGGCATCTTATTACAAAAACTTAACTCCTGTATTGGTGATCACACACTAACCGGGTTTCAATCGTATGTATCTGATCGATCGCAACGTGTCCATTTCTGACAGCCCCCCCCCTCCCAGTCACGTGCGGTGTACCCCAAGGCTCGATACTCGCCCCATGCTATTCGCGATATTCAGAAATGATCTGCCCAACATCTGCAAAGCCTCAACTGTAAACATGTACGCAGAAGCCACCTCAACCTATATCAGCAAAGCCTCGACTCCCCATCTATGTGTCAGGACAAAATCAAATGGCACGCTGACCACAGTCACTTCTCTCAAATATCTAGGTATGTGGTTAGACCCAAATCTATCCTTTGGCCCCACATCGAAAAACTCTCATCTAAACTTTACCCCAAACTAGGTGCCCTGTACCGAAACAAATCCTGCCTGAGTCCCGCGGTAAGAAAGCAGATTATACAACAAATGCTTATGCCAGCCATTGAATACGGAGATGTAGTGTATGCAGCCGCCCCGCAAACACACCTCCAGAAACTTACTACATTGTATAACTCATGCTGCCGCTTTGTGCTACAATGTAACTACATGACCCACCATTGTGACATGTTAAAAGAGCTAAACTGGCTGTTGCTGGAATCCAGACGCACTCTTCACCTCTCCAACCTGGTGTTTAAGAGCATTTCTGGGAAGCTGCCACCCTACCTGAATAGACTCCTTCCACCAGCAGTTCCCTCATCCTATAACCTCCGATCCAGGACCAGCACCTTACTTGCAATACCACAATACAAAAAGAAAGTGTCTCCATCCTCATTTTCCTACAAAGCACCACAAATATGGAATAACCTCCCAGACACCATCAAATCTTCCCCCAGTCTTAAGTCACTCAAAATTTCCCTGTTAACATACCTCAATACAGAATGCACCTGTAAACATGTAACACGGTGACTAGATTTCCTACATATTTATTTATTGGGTTAATCTGTATATTTGTTTTGTTTTTAATATCTTGCATTTTATTACTTTGAATTGTTACAGTAGGTACAGAAATTCAATGTTTTTGAACCCAGGACATACTTCAAAACTAGAGAAATCTCAATGTATCCTTCCTGGTAAAATACTTTATAAATAAATAATGCTTCCCATTTCTCTGAATCGTCTTTTAGAGGTTTATACCCTTTGATTGGATCCACTTCTTGCAATTTCCACTACTACACATGATTTGGAAGTAGATCAGGGCAAACAACAGCCGTGAGGTCAGAGGGAGAGAGCCGTGAGGTCATAGGGAGTGAGATGTGAGGTCAGAGGGTTTGCGTTATAGCTGACTACATGTGCTATCACTTTAGTGGCTCCGCCCCAGGATGACACAGGTCAGAGGGCACGGCAGCCATCTTCAGGCGTCCGTGTGATGCAGTTATGAAGGAAGATGCATGATCCTGTGTTCCTGTAGTAATTCAACAGTAAGTGTCCTGCAATAAAGCCATGGTGAACCTGACAGCCCAGCCTCATATCTGAACAAGCAGAGAGCATAACCGTTGCGAAGAGGATGAGATTTGTAAAGGCCGACTCAGCCTGAAGAAAAAAAAGGGAATGACAGCCAGATAAAGCACACACGGCCATCCAGCAGCAAGAACATGGCACATTAACTGAGTTTGATGGAGAGAAAACTTCCTGGAGCTCCTGGGCTGAGAGATTAGAGCAGTACTTCAGTGCTAACACCATGCACCCCTTGAGAGGCAGGGTGCAGTGTTTCTCACAACCGTGGGGGCTAACACATGACACTCTAAGCGACCTTCTATTCCCTGAGAAACCAGCAAGCAAGGCGCTACAGGAACTCCTGAAACTATTAGAGGATCACTTTCAGCCAAAACCGCTGGAAATTGCAGAAAGATTTCATTTTTATCAACGTCAGCAGCAGCCGGGCGAAGGTATTAAAGCCTATGTGGTGGCCCTTCAAACTGGCCTCCACCTGTTCATTTGGGGAGGACCTACCTACAGCTTTGAGGGACAAGTTTGTCCTGGGGCTGAATAGTGAAACGATTCAAAGGAAACTTCTGACAGAAACAGGACTCACCCTTACAAGCTCAGTTGAGATAGCATCAGTCATGGAGATGGCTGTCAGGGATACGGAGGAATTGCACCCTCAGATCCACAAAGAAGGGGTGAAAGGACGTTTTCTGAACAGCAGTTGCTACAGCCAACTGGAGACACAGACCTGAACCCACGCCAGCTTGTTACCGGTGCAGTAATACAGACCCGAACCCACACCAGCTTGTTACCGGTGCAGTAATACAGACCCAAACCCACGCCAGCTTGTTACCGGTGCAGTAATACAGACCCAAACCCACGCCAGCTTGTTACTGGTGCAGTAATACAGACCCAAACCCACGCCAGCTTGTTACCGCTGCAGTGATACAGACCATGACTCCAAAACCTGTCGGTTTAAGGACCAACCTTGTCATCAATGTAGAAAAATGGGCCATCTCAAAGGGGTTTGCCGTAATAGAAATGTATGAGGACAAAAGCCACAGTACCTAAAGAAGACTTACAATGTACAGAAACTTGCATCATCTTCATCCGACTCAGACAACGATGAGGCATTACATAGTATATCTATACATCGTATACACTCGTCACACCCTGCAATGACAGTACAAGTAACCATTGAAGGGAAGAGACTAAAGATGGACGTTGATACAGGAGCTGCAGTGTCAGTTATCACACAAAAACAGTGGAAACAACTTCAGATCCAGCTACTGTCCGCCCCACTCCAATAAAGCTGCAGACCTACTCAATGCAAGTACTACATCCACTTGGTTGCACAAAGGTAAAGGTATCATACAAGGGCCAAAGAGACTACCACTATATATCCTGAAAAACGGAGGACCGCCTCTCTTTGGCAGAGATTGGATCACTCATCTGGGAATGCCAGATATCATCAAGAATCCTTGCAACACCCTGACAGTCCCGTCAGGACATGATGATGATGGATGGGTGGAATCCTTAAAACAGCGTTTCCCTGAGGTTTTCGTTGACAAGTTAGGAAAAATCAAAAATGACTGTGTGAGGCTCAAACTGAAACCGGATGCTCATCCCAGATTCTTCAAGGCTCGGACAGTACCGTTTGCCCTTGGAGCGGGAGTTGAAGCTGAACTAATCCGACTAGAAGAACAGGGTGTCATTTCCAAGGTAGAGCGCAGTGCTTGGGCATCACCTATTGTTCCAGTAAAGAAATCAAATGGTGAATTGGGCATCTGTGGGGATTTTCACATGGTACTGAATAGCCAACTGGAGGTTGACCAGTATCCTCTACCCAGAGTAGATGACATTTTCGCTTCACTTGCTGGGGGACAGAAGTTCACCAAGATTGATCTACGATAAGCTTACTTACAGTTTGAGGTCCACCCCTCTTCTCGAAAATACCTCACCATTAACACTCACAGGGGTTTGTACGAATACAATCGAATGGTGTTTGCCAGATGGCTGGTGCAGATGCAATGCCAAAGAAAGATGATTGAAATTTTAGCAGACATTCCATTCACTCAGTGTCTATTAGATGACCTGCTCCTCACTGGTCGCACGGACCAGGGCCGTAGGAAGGGCGAGGCGAGTGAGGCACTCTCCTCGGGCGCAGCTGCGAGGAGGCACAGTCAGTGATTTTTTTTCGCCGCCGGAGCCGTTTTATGGTGGCTGTTCTGGGTGTTTTTTTTTTTTTTTTTTAGGCCGCAGGACTCAGAGTCACATGTCTCCAGGGGCTGCACGCAACTTACTGGGTGGTCTGTGTGACGCACGAGTCCCGGAAGAGGCAGTGATTTACCGGGAGCCGTGGGAAGGTGAGATCTCCCATTCTGAGTCGCACCCTGGCCCTGCTGCTGGTGTTCTGTCTGAGGGCTGCAGATCACAGGGACCCAGCCAGTACCACCATGTGTCAGATTACAGGTGGGCACAACAAGGATCACCCAGATTATACTAATCTGGTGCAGAGAAATTAGTCACCCGCGTGGGGGAGGGGCGGTCACAGACTCCCCCTGCTTGTCAGGGAATGCAATTCAAGCTGGCAGCCAGGTCAGTGGTCACAGTTCCAGAGGTCCCAGGTCTCTTCCAGCTGCCTCCTCCTCTGTCCTGTGGGCTGCCTTGCCTTCAACTCAGTGTCTGTCCGTGCAGAGTCTCGGGCTGCCGGTACATCTGTGCTTACAACTCCTGCATGCACAGGGGCAGAGATGCAAACCTCACCACAGGAGCAGAGTGTGTGTGTTTCTCCCCCCCCCCCATGTGCTGACAGGAGAGTGTGTGTTGTGTGCGTGTTTCCCCCCCCCTGTGCTGACAGAAATGTGTGTGTGTGTGTGTTTCTCCCCCCCCTTTGCTAATAGGAGTGAGTGTGTGTGTGTTTCTCCCCCCCCTGTGCTGACAGGCGAGTGAGTGTGTGTGTGTATTTCCCCCCCTTTGCTAATAGAGTGAGTGTGTGTTTCCCCCCCCTGTGCTGACAGTGTGTGTGTGTGTTTCCCCCACCTGTGCTGACAGTGTGTGTGTATTTCCCCCCCTTTGCTAATAGGAGTGTGTGTGTTTCCCCCCCTTGTGCTGACAGGAAAGTTAGTGTATTGTGTGTGTGTTCCCCCCCCCTGTGCTGACAGAAAGTTAGTGTGAGTGTGTATTTCTCCCCCCCCTTTGCTAATAGAGTGGTGAGTGTGTGTTTCTCGCCCCCCTGTGCTGACAGGAAAGTTAGTGTGAGTGTGTATTTCTCCCCCCCCTTTGCTAATAGAGTGAGTGAGTGTGTGTTCCCCCCCCGTGCTGACAGGAAAGTTAGTGTGAGTGTGTATTTCTCCCCCCCCTTTGCTAATAGGAGTGAGTGTGTGTGTGTTTCTCCCCCCCTTGCTAATAGAGTGAGTGTGTGTTTCCCCCCCCTGTGCTGACAGTAAAGTTAGTGTGAGTGTGTATTCTCCCCCCCCTTTGCTAATAGAGTGAGTGAGTGTGTGTTTCTCCCCCACACACCACCCGACAAAACGTCCCCATATAAAATAAAAGATCACCCTGCTGAAAAACAGTTCTAATATTAAATTAATTGTTATTTATGTAAAAATAACGTGTGGGGGGGGGCACAATTTTCTGTACTTGCCTCGGGTGCAAAAGGAGCTAGCTACGGCTCTGGCACGGACCAAGAACACAAGCAGAATGTAGAGCTCGTTTTTACAAAGACTTCAAGACCAAGGTCTCAAGGTAAATTTGACAAAATGTAAATTCATGGTGCCTAAATTGGAGTTTTGTGGCCACTTAGTAGATGCAGAGGGCATTCATACTGCTGAAGACAAGGTCGATGCTTTAGTCAAAGCTCCAGCCCCAACAAGTGTCCATCAACTACGATCCTACCTTGGCCTGCTTAACTACTATAATAAATTTCTTCCAGACCTTGCTCATACATTGTTTCCACTGCATAAGCTCCTGGAGAAACACTCCAGGTGGGACTGGTCAGCTAAATGTCAACATGCCTTGGAGTCCTCTAAACGGAAACTGTTAGCGTCACATATGCTTGTGCACTACGACCTCCAGAAGCCTCTCACCCTGGCTTGTGATGCCTCTCCTTATGGTCTGGGCGCTGTTCTTTCCCACATCCTACCGGATGGCTCTGAGAAACCGGTGGCCTTCGCCTCCAGATCCTTGACGAAGACAGAGAGCAATTACTCTCAAATTGATAAAGAGGCGCTTGCATTGATATGGGCAATTCGGAAGTTTCACCTTTACCTGTATGGTAGAGAGTTTACCATATTAACGGATCATAAACCGCTTCTTCAAATTTTTAGCCCTGACAAAGGAATCTCTCAGACAACTGCAGCCCGTCTCCAGCGCTACGCCCTGTTCTTGGGAGCATACAGCTACCGCATACAGTATCGAAGTCATGATGCCAATCGCAGATGCAATGTCCCGTCTCACAGAACTGCCTCTAGAGTCGACACCATCAGTCCAGAGTTGTAGGTACACCACCTCACACCTCCTGACTTCCAGAGAGATAGCAGCCCATACTGTGAAGGATACCCTTCTGACAAACGTGCTTACCTTTATACGAGACGGCTGGCCTGCGACAGTATCACAGGAACATGAACCTTACTAAGCGAATGGAATTGTTTGTGAAGAATAATTGTGTCTTATGGGGAGACCGAGTGGTCATTCCAAAAACCCTCCAGAGACCCATCTTGGACTTGCTACATACTGGTCACCCTGGAACCACGCGGATGAAACAGAAAGCACGGGGCTATGTGTGGTGGCCGAACATAGATGCAGATATCACGGCATATGTCAATGCTTGTGTAGGATGTGCACAAACTGCCAGAGACCCCCCTCAAGGATGCATTCAACCCTGGACTTGGCCCACGGTTCCCTGGTTTTGCCTTCACTTGGATTTTGCGGGTCCCATAAGGGGACAAACCTTCTTGATTACAATTGATGCCCACTCAAAATGGCCAGAGGTCATTCCAGTTACCCAGCCGACTACAAAGGCAACAGTTGCCATATTATTGCATCTTTTTGCTTCGTTTGGGTATCCCAGGGAGATTGTCACAGATAATGGTGCCCAATTCACAAGTCAGGAGTTCCAGAGTTTTGTCATGGTCCATAATATCAAGCACAAATTAACCGCCCCCTATCACCCAGCCACCAATGGGCAAGCAGAGCGGTTTGTACAAACTTTCAAGAACTATTTCAAGGCCTCAGTAGCTGTGACTAGCCAGAGGTCCATATCGCCTCAGCAGTTGGACTCTTTCCTTTTAACTTACAGAACTATACCACATGCCACCACCGGTACAACACCAGCTGAGATTATGTTGGGAAGACAGCCATGGACTGCTTCTAACATTCTTCGCCCTCAGACTGTTAATGAACATGTATTACAATCCCAAGAAAAGATGGTTGAAGTCCAAAGAGTCTCCTATTTTTGCAGTCCACCAGGAGGTCTGGACTCGATCGTATGGATCTGCCAACACTCAGTGGCTACCTGCCACCATTGCAGAATCTTTGGGACCCAAGATGTACAGTCCACCTGGAAGATGGTTCCATTACCAGACGACATGTAGACCAACTATGGTCTCGTTCACGGGTGCCTGAACCCTTGATGTCCCCAACCCTATGGGGTCCGGTGCCCACATCTAATGCGTCGGAAGACCTCTGGAATGGTGTCTAGGTTGACTCGGTGTAACGTTGGGGGCTTCCAGCCTTTCCGGTGTGCTTGATGGCAGCATGTCTGATGCTGCTCGCTCACCAATGCCCGGTTTAAATTGAAACAGGCAGGGAGGTGGCTGCATGAGGAGCGGCTTGAGAGGGGGGCGCGGACTGGTGAAGGTCTTTTAAAAACCAACAGTTCCTTCTAAGCATTGCCAGATCGTGGTTATCCATACCTGAGCTCCTTGTACCTGAATTCTCTCGTGATTTAACCTGTTCTTGACCTCTGCTTGTTTTCTGACTATTCTGCCTTCCATTGCCCAAGACTATTTTCTTGTACTACGCTTCTGCACTGATATCGACCCGGCTATTCCATTTGACTATTCTATACTCTGTATTCCTGATTCTGGCTCGTCTGACTACCCCGTGTTGCTAACCTGGTTTTGTATTACGACATTGTCTTTGATTAACTCATTCTGTCTAGCTAGTATACATATACCTGGCCAATTTTTAAGGACCAGACAGTTAGGGATTCCTTTATGGCTACCCTGTTGGTAGTTTTTTGGCTCTGTGGAGTGTTGGGCTTTAAGGACTGCGTGGTGGGATCTGGGAACCGTGACACTTGGAAACTTTGCACTCGTCTCCTGTGGTTATTTGTGACTCTGGTTCAGAGGTTTCCCCTGACCCCTCTGTACGCTCCTTGACCCCAACAGTTGATCTTTTATCCAATCCTACCACCTCCAACACCCCGCCTGCTGATAGCCATCCCCAATGTCACCGACGCCCTCCTGACCGCATCTTCAAGAACGGATAAGAGACTTCCGTCGGTCCTTGCATAGGGGCCGGAAAGATCCGGATGATGATTTGGCCCCGCAATTTTCTTCAGCAGACTAGTCATCAGTTTTTCAGTATCGTTCTCCAAGTTCCTCAGATGAACTGTGTTTCGATTGTATGGTTGTTGATTTGTTACTAGGTTTTCAATATGTTCTGGTTTTTATTTTATTTTTATATTTTTGGGTGGGGAGGAAGGTGTTATAGCTGACTGTACTATACATGTGCTATCACTTTAACTAGTGGCTCCGCCCCAGGATGACACAGGTCAGAGGGCACGGCGGCAGCCATCTTCAAGGGTCAGTTAGTGTGATGCAGTTATGAAGGAAGATGCATGATCCTGTGTTCCTGTAGTAATTCAACAGTAAGTGTCCTGCAATAAAGCAATGGTGAACCTGACAGCCTCATATCTGAACAAGCAGAGAGCAGAACAGTTTGTTTGCAGAGCTCAGACAGGATTGTGTCCAGGCACTGATCTGCGGAAGGACACAAAAACATTCCGGTTGCATTAAAGGTTCCCGAGAGCATAGAGGCCTCCAGCGTTCTCACATGGAAGATTATTGGAGGAGCCGTGAGTTTTCATAAAGCTGGCTTGCGCCAAACTGAAAAAGCATGAGCGTAGGACCTTGGTAAGTGATGACCAAGAACCTGAAGGTCGCTCTGCACAAGCTCCAGAGATCACGAGTGAAGATGGGAGAAACCTGTGACAGAGCGCCTGGCACACCGACTGTGTGCCTCTCTCAAACGCTAGCTTTCTCCAAGCAGGGGCGGATCCAGAGGGGGGACAACGGGGCAATTGCCCCCCCCCCGAGAAAATCGCCGCCAGCGTTCTCCTCTTCTCCCTACTGACGAGCGGCCGCTGCGCTGACACGCAGCCTGGTCGCTTGCCTGGGACGAAAACCACCCCACCAGCCGCGTGATCTTGCGAGAACAGGGCTGCGCGGCTGGTCAGGTGGTTCCCAGCAAGCAGCCAAGGTACATGTCAGCGGCCACTTGCCTGTCACCTCGTGGGGGGCCGGGGAGAAGAGGAGAACGCCGGCGGAGCCTGGCCTGGACGGTCTGGACCAGCAAAGAGGTGAGAGCTGGGGCAAATATACCCATGAAGCTGGGGGCAAAAATACCCATGAAGCAGGGGGCAAATATACCCATGAAGCAGGGGGCAAATTTCCCCATGAAGCAGGGGGCAAATATACCCATGAAGCTGGGGGCAAAAATACCCATGAAGCGGGGGCAAATATACCATGAAGCTGGGGGCAAAAATACCCATGAAGCTGGGGGCAAAAATACCCATGAAGCAGGGGGCAAATTTACCCATGAAGCGGGGCAAATATACCATGAAGCTGGGGGCAAAAATACCCATGAAGCGGGGCAAATATACCCATGAAGCGGGGGCAAAAATACCCATGAAGCAGGGGGCAAATATACCCATGAAGCAGGGGGCAAATTTCCCCATGAAGCAGGGGGCAAATATTACCCATGAAGCTGGGGGCAAAAATACCCATGAAGCGGGGCAAATATACCCATGAAGCTGGGGGCAAAAATACCCATGAAGCAGGGGGCAAATATACCCATGAAGCGGGGGCAAATTCCCCATGAAGCAGGGGGCAAATATACCCATGAAGCTGGGGGCAAAAATACCCATGAAGCGGGGCAAATATACCCATGAAGCGGGGGCAAATATACCCATGAAGCTGGGGGCAAATTTACCCATGAAGCAGGGGGCAAATATACCCATGAAGCTGGGGGCAAAAATACCCATGAAGCGGGGCAAATATACCATGAAGCTGGGGGCAAAAATACCCATGAAGCAGGGGGCAAATATACCATGAAGCAGGGGGCAAATTTCCCCATGAAGCAGGGGGCAAATATACCCATGAAGCTGGGGGCAAAAATACCCATGAAGCGGGGCAAATATACCCATGAAGCGGGGGCAAAAATACCCATGAAGCAGGGGGCAAATATACCCATGAAGCGGGGGGCAAATTCCCCATGAAGCAGGGGGCAAATTTACCCATGAAGCGGGGGCAAAAATACCCATGAAGCGGGGCAAATATACCCATGAAGCTGGGGGCAAAAATACCCATGAAGCAGGGGGCAAATATACCCATGAAGCAGGGGGCAAATTTCCCCATGAAGCAGGGGGCAAATATACCCATGAAGCTGGGGGCAAAAATACCCATGAAGCGGGGCAAATATACCCATGAAGCGGGGGCAAATATACCATGAAGCTGGGGGCAAATATACCCATGAAGCGGGGGGCAAATTTCCCCATGAAGCGGGGCAAATAAACCCATGAAGCAGGGGGTAAATATACCCATGAAGCTGGGGGCAAATATACCCATGAAGCAGGGGACAAATATACCCATGAAGCTGGGGGCAAATATACCCATGGAGCTGGGGGCAAATATACCCATGAAGCGGGGGCAAATATACCCATGAAGCGGGGGGCAAATTTTCCCATGGAGCTGGGGGCAAATATACCCATGAAGCTGGGACAAATATACCCATGGAGCTGGAGGCAAATATACCCATGAGTGGGGGCAACATATACCCATGTGAGCTAAGGGCAAAAATACCCATGAAGCTGGGGGAAAAATACCCATGAAGCGGGGGGCAAATATACCAATGAGCTGGGGCAAATATACCCATGGAGTGGGGTCAATATATACCCATGAAGCGGGGGGCAACATATACCCATGTGAGCTGCCTGGGGGCAATATATATATCCATGTGAGCTGCCTGGGGGCATATATCTATTTCCATGTGAGCTGCTTTTGGGGGCAATATATAAATCCATGTGAGATGCCTGGGGGCAATATATATATCCATGTGAGTTGGGGCAATATATATCCATGTGAGCTGGGGGCCAATATATCTGCACGTCACTGCCGAACCCAACACCAGCTCTTGGCCAAAACTAGTAGAATGCCCCCCCCCGAAACCTGTTTCTGGATCCGCCCCTGTCTCCAAGCTGGACCCAGAAATCCAGCTTTAGCAGCCCCAAAATATTGAAGATTCACCCCAAATCACTAGGAACAACCAGTGTTCAGAGCAGCAAAACAAAGCCTGCAACAAAACAGTTGAGCGACAACCCCCTTCATGAATACATTACAGGTAACATCAAGAGACTCCGGTCACAGTACAATGGGAAGAGACATTCAACACAATGGAGCGTTTACCTATGCTTTCTTATCTTAACCTGCCTGCTAGATCCTAGGGGGGAGGTTTGAGGGAAGCAGGGAAACAAAAGAATATTCTTACAGCAAGTGGACAATATACAGAGGACAGCTAATACAGAGATGTGCACTATACAGAGACACAGTCAACATAAATGCTGGATTCCCTGGGCAATCCAGTGGGCGAACCCCAGGTAGCACCTTGGTCCATAGTAAGCAGGAGGCTGCCCCCAGGCTCCAGAGACAGCGGAGTCTGTCACACAACCTTCAGTACATCAGCCATCAATTCAAACGTCCTCCGTTTACAGTTTGTTAAAGCATTTCTGTCCCACACAGGCCACTGCTCCACAAACCACTGGAGATCAGACCAGGTGGATTAAAACCTGGCTCAGACGCAGCGCAGAGAGCAGCGTCTTAATGGTAGATATTCATATTGGACGCAGGCAGGAAGTGGAAACCTCCAGGTGTGTCCTGGACCCAGGGCTCTTCACAAGAACCTCAATAAACATGTTACAGGGGATTGAACGCAACATGTCTGCGATGATACAATATTGTGTGAGGTTATACAGAGCAGGACCTAATGTCTATGCACAAAAGTTTATAGAAACTGGAGGAACGGGAGGTGAGGGGTTAATAAGATTTAGTGTAAAGGTATTCATTTTGGGATCAGAAATAAACACAGAACCTGTTCTCTGAAAGTTATGCATGGGGGGGGCAGTGAACAGGAAGGATGTGGGTATAGAGGATAAACGTCACACAGTGCGCACAACGCCAGGCAGCGGCTGCAAAAGCCAGGAAAGACCATCACGTATAAAAAGAGGCATTAGGTGGACGTGGCCGGCTGCTGAGGAGAGAGGACGCGTGTCTGTGGAGCTCCGGCCCGTCCTCTCTCTAAGGGATCTTTTAAGACACCTTTTGGTTGCTGGAACTTACCTGTTGGGAGCCCTGAGTAGCTGGCCATCGGGGTGCATTGTTCGGGGGCCTGTTTCGCCCCCCACCGGACTTGAGACCGACGATCGCCGGGATGGATATCGTTGCTGGCGGCCATCTTGGGGCCTACCCCCTGGCTTCTACCGCCTCCTTGTGCCCTCCTGTGGATGTCTTACTAGCTGGGCCCGGGGCGCGTGATGTGAGGATGGAGGGCCCCCATCTCCGGCTCACCGCTCAGGGCAGAACGATGCAGAGGGATGAGGCTGGTGAGTCTGGGGGCTCGATCGTTCCTCCTCCCCACGCTGCAGTGAAAATGGATGTGCTTGAAGGCCTTGAGGCCTGTCTAACGTTGCTGGGGGACGACGACAAGAGCCCTCTTACAAGGGGGACTTTGCGACAGATGGTGGCCGTGCTGCGGGGATGTAGGAAGCCGCTGACCTCTTGCCCGTGCACATCGGAAAATAACTCACCTATACCTGCTGTCGGAACAGGCGTCCGACGATGGAAGGGAATTCGGAGTGGGGGCCATAGATGTCTCGATGCGGATCGACCATCCACCACGGAGAGTAACCCTGGAGTAGGCATGTGCACAGCACAAAATTTCGTTTTGAACTAATGGATTAGTCCTAAAACACAATTTATTTAGTTGCTAAAGAAAATCGTTTTCAGTTCTTTAGTATGAAAATAATTTCATTCATCCGAAAACCAGCGGATACAATTACTATTGTAGTGGCTCCTCAGAGGGCTGAGATCAGCTGCTTGTTACAGTATCTCTCACTCTCAGCACAATGTGTCAGGTAAAACTGTTACAGTAACTGACTCCTGCTCATCACAGCGCTCAGAGTTTCATTAAACCTAGTAAATAATATTTTTATATATAAGAGGTTATAACAATACTTTTTCCTTGTTTTACTGAAACTCTGAGCGCTGTGATAAGCAGCAGTCGGTTACTGTAAAAGCTGAGCCTGATACAGTGTACTGAGAGATAATGTAACAAGAAGCCGATCTCAGCGCTCACAGCCACAGGATTTAAAGTGCTCAAAAAAAATGCTCCTCTCTGTATAATGTATAGAACATCCTCCAGCATTAATTCATACCCCTCTCTGTATAATGTATAGAACATCCTCCAGCATTAATTAATACCCCTGTCTTTATAATGTATATAACATCCACTTGCATTAATACCCCTCTCTGTATAATGTTTATAACATCCTCCTGCATTAATTAATGCCCCTCTCTGTATAGAACATCCTACTGCATTGGCATTTGGAGGGTGCAGAACTTCGGAATGCAATGCTTATCCAGAACAGGAGAGGGAACTTTTACTTAAACTTTGTGTCTCTGTGGGGGAGACACAGGAATATAAAAGCAGGGGAGAGGGAAAATATTAGCGTAAATCGGTCTGAAAGCTCAGAGAAGAGATGACTGGTGCAAATTTATTTTTATAATAAAATAAAGCACTTTAAATCCAGGGAAAACAAATAAATCACACTGAAGGCTCATAATGACAGAGTAACTGTGAGAGCTGGATACTAAATGTATCAGACGTAAAAACCTCTTTATAACAAGCAGCACTGGGAGAGGAGAGGGACTTTATATAAAACGTGTATTATAGATGAGGAAAGGGGGATAGTGCTCCTGGATAATATAAAATGTATCAGACCTAAGCCCCTATTATGCAGAGCGGGAGGGGAGATAACACACGTTTTATAAAGTCCCTCTTTTCTCCCAGCGCTGCTTGTTATAAAGGGTTTTTACTATCCAGCCCTCCTCTGTCATTAGTTTTCAGTGTGATTTATTTGAATGTTTTCCCTCTCCAGCTGCTTTTATCATCTTGCATATCTCATAGACATGCAAGGGTTAAGTAAAGGTTTCTTCTCCTGTGCTGGCTGTCTGTGCTGTGAGTGAGTATTCTGGAGCTCTATCACTGCCAGATTTTTGGGTAGGGGTCGGGAAGGATTACACATACAAACTTTTTCTGTAGCTTTGCGATGTGGCACTCCTATTGCTGGTCTCTTTCACTCATTATTATTATTATTGTCATCATTTATATAGCGCAACAGTTTCCGCAGCGCTTCACAATAACCAAAGGGAACGAAATACATATAAACGGACATAGGATGGAAAGAAGAGGTGTAGAGGGCCCTGCTCATAGGAGCTTACATCAACGTAATATTACAAAAAGGACTGAAACTAAAATGTAATGCGTTTTCCTTTCGTTTCTTTCGTTTTTTGGACTGAGCAGTTTCGTATCTCTTGAGTCATACGAAAACTAAATTATCCCAAAATTCGGATTAAATCGTTTTAGTACTAAAACGAATGCACATGTCTACCCTGGAGCGAGAACTGCTGGCACCTGCTGGAATGGGGGTCGCGTTGGTGGTCTCTGTCCTGGAGAAGCCAGACATCTCCACGAGGTCTGCGGCGGAGGAGCTACAGTGCTGCGCGGGACTTTCTGCAGGGGAGATACAGTATCGACCTTGGTCCCGCGGAGTCACTCCGGCCATGGATAGAATGCTCCGGAGTCTACTGGTCGAGCAGACACCTCGGGAGAACCCTGCGTATTGTCTGCCTGAGACGACACCCGCGTCCATACCCCACGCTGTTGATGCTGGTAGCTGGGCGGAGGTCATACCTGATCTGCCGGCCATGTTGTCTCATTTCAGGCTTTGGTCTTCTGCCTGGCATGGCCTGATGTGCATCGCCCTGCCTGGGCTGCACCTGCTGCCATTTCGGGACGCTGGCTGAGCGCCCCCTTCGCCTTTCACAGTGGGAGTCCTTAGTTTGTGGACTTTCCGCCTCTTCATTCGGCTGATTTCCCGGCTGGGGCTTTTGCCTACCTGAGACACTTCCTGCTGCCTTCATGGAATTTTGTAGCATGAACTTTTGCTTTCCTTATGTTTTTTTTTCTTACCCTCCAGATGATTTTAGTTTTACCAGCTTTACGTTGGTCCCCCCCGTGTTTTCCTCCTCATTGTCAGACCCCTATGCTGAACTTACCCTCCCCCATTGCATGTTTTTGCGTTTCAGAGACTCTTTTTGTGTACATACATCTGGGACTGCTGTCATACCCCCACCTTGCTCAGCACGCTTGAGCCCCTACTGATGATACCCCCTCGGGGGCTGATGACCCCTGAGACTCTTGCCTTTCTTTGTGGAACTGTTTTCTTTATACCCCCCACCCTCTTTATGTCTACTGGCGAGACTCGAGGCTATTGCACCTCACCCATCTAGCGTCTACTGTTTTGTGGGACACAACGAACTACAGCGAGATATGGTGGATTCTGGGCCCCCTTCCCCCCCTTTTTTTTTCCTGGGCATGTACTGGGTGGTTTTGGGGTGCGCCATCATGTTTTGCCATGCCTGGCCCCCGGACCGTCTAGGCCTCGTGACATTATACCTCCATGGCCTCCTAAGGGAGTGCGCCAGGAGCGTCACGGTGATGGCCATTGCCCTCTCTCCCCTCCCCCATTTTTATCCCCCGATCCGCCCGCGCCTACTGTCATTGTACCTGCGGTCCTGTTCCTCGCCCTCCCCATACATCGCGTTGGGTACCCCCCCTTCCTGTTTTATGTGATGTCTCTGCTGTACTAGCCTTGCATGGCTTTTTCTGCGGGTCGAGTTGTGACCCATTGCATTATAACAATAAAATTGTTTAAAACAAAAAGAGGCATGATGAAAAGATCATGTTCCTCATTATAACACGTTGCTCAGACTCCGTCCTGATCAGGCCGGGCGGTCATTTGATTCCTGTACAGAAGGATGTTCTGCAGAAAGTGCAGGGGCGGCGACAAAGCGAATAAAAGGAAGATTCTACGTATGAAGAGAATAAAGACCCTGCACGTGTTTAGCCTGGAAAGAAGACATCTGAGGAGATCTGACCACAAACACATACAGAGACTAGGGATGAGCTGTTCGGTTCGATCTGTTCGGAGTTCGCATCGAACATCGGCTGTTCGACAGTTCGCAAACTTCGAACTTTTTGGGACGTTCGCCAAAAGTTAAAAATATTTTTTTTTGAAAAAATTATAAAAAATGCTTAAAAAATACTAAAAAATCTATAAATAAAGAGACTCTTTACTGCAGAATATTATAAGCAACGGTTTATTAGATATTGAATTAAAACAGGAATATTTTTAACATTGAAGCCTATGGGATAAAACATTCTTGTTACTAAAACATCAGGCAGACACGGCCCTCTAATCAGGCACTGTAGAGGGCAGCCTGCCGGGGCCTCCCAAGATCCCCCTTGAGGAGCATGCAGCCGCCGGATGACAGAGCTGCGACTGTGCGGGCTAGCCGCCCAGTAGGCTTGTGCACCGATTTTTTTTTCGGTTCGATTCGGTTCGATTTTTCGGATTTTTAAACTTTTCGATTCGGCTCGTTTCGACCGATTTCTGTTTCGATTCGGTTCGGCTCGATTCGTTTTTCGTGTACTTTTTTTTTCGGAATATCGACCATTTTTCGTATTTTCGTGTCACTTTGCTCGTTTTTTGTATCGACTTTTCGTTTTTTGGAATTGTACATGTTTTCGGAATTTCGACCATTTTTCGTATTTTCGTGTCACTTAGCTCGTTTTTTGTATCGACTTTTCGTAAGTTCGGAAATTTTCGTTTTTTTCGGAAAGTCTGTTCTCCTCGTTTCAAAGCAATAAATTTCGATTTGACACATTTCAAGTCCATTCGAAAATTCCGAAAATATTTAGTTTCGGCCCGGAAAACTTTTCGGATCTGCCATTTTCGGATATAAAAATTTTCGGAAATTCGGCCGCATCCGAAAACACGAATCGGGAAATTTCGTGAAAATTCCGAAATTCCGAAACCGAAACGCACATCCCTACCGCCCAGGTGCATGTGGCAGAGACAGGTAGCACAGGGAGGGAGCCACTGCACCTGCGGCCACGGCAGACCCCCCCACAATAAGGATCCAGGGAGCCCCCACTGACCACCAGGCTAAGGTAAGGCGACACATCTCTAAAAGAAATAAAATCCGAGGACATTTCTAAATGTCCCCGGGAACATAAAATAAAACTTTTTTTTCTTTCTCTACCTGGCTGAATGTATTTAATTATATATATTAGATACATTCAGCCAGGTAGAGGGGGGGGGGGCATGTGGGCTGCGCGGGGTCTCAGGCAGTGTTTTGTTTTTTTTGTGTGTATATTTTTAGCAAATTTATAGGGGAAGGTATATTCTTATAAATATATATATCCAGACTTGTATTACACACACATTTGGCAACTAGTTGCCCCCCCCCCCAATTTGGCTGATCCCTCCAGAAGAAATGTTGAACCCGATAGAGCAGAAAATAATATATATATTCTCTGCTCTGTTGGGTTCAACATTTCTTCTGGAGGGATCAGCCAAATGGGGGGGGGGCGCATTTAGTTGAGATTGTCCACATGTCACCCCCCATGTGCGTATGTGTATATATGGTCACCTCAGCCGGGTTAGCCCCCCCTTATCAAAATTTTTGGACAAAACTCATGCAGTTGGTTAGAGCTTTGTTAGATCAGGTTAGATCAATAGTTGTTTGCATTAGATCACACATAGAAGAAGAGATATTAACAATTATTGTAAGGGGGGGCTAACCAGTCATCAGCCCCCCTTATCAAAAAATGAACCAAACACTTAGCTATTTTGGAAGCTTTACGTTAGATCAGGTAAGATCAAGTGGTTTTAACGTTAGATGACCCATAATTACTGAGTTATTAAGTGATTACTAAAGATGGGTTAGCCCCCCCCCCACATTGAATTTTCTGGTCAGAAACCATTCAGGCTTATAGATCTTTGTTAGATCAGGTAAGATCAAGTGGTTTTAACGTTAGATCACACATAATTACAAAGATATTTAACAAAATACAGAGATTGTGTGTATTACATAAGGGGAGTAACCCTCCTCCAGTTTTTTTTAAAAAAAATAACTGCTTTTTTAAATTTTTATTATTAATGCAGCATTATTGTTCACATTTCAATTATAATGTGAACAATGATGTTGCCCTAGTGATTTTTGATGTATTTTATTGATTAGAAACTTTTTTTTGCCTATATAACTTGTGGTTTGTGAAAATAAAATGGTTTTGTGTGTACATTTTAATTTAGTTAGTGGATTCCTGTCCAGTGGGTGCGAAGCAAATGTAATGCACTGTAGACTCGCTGCGAGGCGGAGCGGAGTGAAGCCAAGCCTGCAAAATGTTTGCTTCTCTTCGCTACGCTGTGCATCGCTACACGCTCAGTGTGTCTCAGCCTTTATTCCCGCATCGCTAGCTTACCGAATCAGTTTGTATACTTGTTACTGACCCTGCTTGTTCTGAGGACCCGATCTGTTGCCGACTTTGACTATTCTCTCTGTGTATTCCCTGCCTGTTCTGTTTGCTTCCTGTTGCTACTGGTGTGCGCTGATTCTCACCATATACAGTAGCGCAGTACACGTGCCTAAACATTGCTGACCCGGTATTGTTATAGCTGCTGATGTAACTGACTAGATCGGGGATCTCTTCTGCATTACCAAAACCTCCACCACTGCACTCTTCCACAATACCTCAGAGGGGTTACGGTGTGAAGGCACTTGCTGCCACCAAAGGCACAATATTTGGGAGCACTGATGCCTATAATTACCATATTCATATCATTTTAATATTGGACCGCAGGGTCCAACCCTGCACTCTTCCACAATACCACAGAGGGGTTACGGTGTGTCGGCACTGTTGCTGACACTAAAGGCCCAATTTTAAAGCACCTATTGTTACTTTCATCCAAAGCCTGCATAAGTTTCACCATAACTTGGCCAAAAAATCACTAAACTTTTTCTGCGTGTCCGACAATGTCTCCTCTTTTCATACAGACTGCCGCCCCAAGCAGTTGTTTATGAATAGATTAAAGGAAAAACATTTACCATCATTTGAAACGTCATTTTTTTTGTTTTTAAATGTTTCTATACATCCTAGAAATCCGCCACTTCACGGGCAGGTTATGGGACCTCCTAGGCACGATGTTTGAAGGAATTCTTCGTTTTTATTTTTAACCCTAATTTCATGGAAAACTCAGTCCCTTAAAAAACTTTGTTTTTTTAAACTTTTTGTCCTTGTTTCCTGTCCCCCAGGGCACTACCCGGACCCCCATACACCTTTTATGGCAAACATCTTGCATATATGCCCTCTTGGAGGGGACTCTAAAAACCGAACTTTGAGTCCCATTGACTTGCATTGAGTTCGAATCGTGTTCGAATTCGAACTTTTGAAATTGTTAGAGTTCGAATGCGAACCGAACACGGGGGTGTTCGGCTCATCACTAACAGAGACAATACAATGAGCACACTGTAACCTGATCATTAACAGGACTTTACAAAGGGCATGAGGTCATCCACTGAGACCGGAGGAAAGGATATTCTCTGCCTATAAAGGAAAGGGTTTTTACAAAACCAACAATAAAACCATGGAGTTCTCCTCCTGAACATGTGGTTTGGTCGGTTGTTATAAAAGTTCGGGGTGGTTTGCTGCTACAATAAAATCTAAACTGATAGAAGAATTAACATTAACACATCACTGGGTGAAGCAGGGACACATCCCATCACACTATGGAACCAAGAAGGAATGGTTTACCTATAAAGTAATCAGGATGAGTAGAGAGTCCCTTTAACGCACCGGCCACCATCATCAGCATCGCTGACCGCAGGTGATTAGGCAGTCAGATCCCTGGAGTGACAGGAGGGCTCATGGCGTTCAGACACGGCACCAGCAGGGTTAAACACTTGTGTATGAGGCTGGGTGAAAGCCGCGGTGATGATGTTGCCGCTGGTCCAGACATTAAAGAGTCATCTGAACTCCTGCTGACCAAGCTGAAGACCTCAAAACGCCACGTTACCAGACGTAGAAATGGAAAATGCCATGTGTTATGATGACAGATGGTATCGAGGGGTCACGGCTTGGTTCGGGGTTGCAGAAAAGCCCAAGTGCAGGAGACAAGTTTAAGGTGGTAATAAGAGCCGGCAGCTTCAGGGCACACGGAGAAGGCAGGACCTGTAGGAACTCGTGATGGATATACACAGCATAGGGAGGGGACACGAAGGGGAACACAGAGAGGCCACACTCTGGTTATGATATGCACACACAAAGCGCTCGTACAGCGCTCAGAACACACCCTGCACACCTGATGTCAAGGCCCCCGCTCACAGAGTGAACCCCCTTTCATAGCAGGTCGGGGATCAGCACAGGCCTGGACGGGGAAGCACCCAGTCGGGGCAGCATGAAAACATGGGCTGGATTCACAAGGCCAGGAAAGCTGTTACCCAGGTTCAGGTCAGGATGGAGCCGGTGTGGACGCGGGTCTTCTCGTGTCCCTTACCTGTGTAGCCCTGTTGTTACTCCTGCTCCTTGAGACTGCAGCTGTTACGACCACAGACCGAGTCAGAGAGCACAGTTTGCGGGACGTGTGTGTAGAGCATAAGGAAGAGACGATGGACTGATAAACTACATCTCCCAGAATGCTACAGGAGGAAAAGGAAGTGTATGTCTGGCGCCAGGAAACCGTGTGAGGAGAATTCAGCATGAGGGGAGAGAGAAGGCAGCCGGTCTTGGTGATCTCCTGGTTCGTGCATGCTGGAGTGCGTGGAGACGGTTCTGCATCTGTCGCGGAGGCAATCCAGGAGTGCCAGCTGTCGCACCGAGTGAATCGCGGGTTTTGTTCCGGTCTGGACGGTGATCTGGCAAGGCAGCAAGCGAGGTGACTGCCGTTGGAGCGCTGGCGTTACTCCTGGTGATATCGGGCTCCGGTCTGGTGACGGACAGTGTTTCTTCGAAAGGGACCTTTATCGACGCACCATCGGCTACAGACAAGCTTCCTTCTTTGGCGAATGGGCGAGAGACCTCAGGCCTATGATTATTCAGAACTGTGCGCACCGGTTCTTTTTTCCGTTTGCATTTGGGCCCCAACGTTTGGCTAGCCGAAGAAACTCCCACTGGCCAGTGGTTTAGGTACACGGGTACATCTGAACACGGTGCAGCAAATTCTATCTTTAACCGCCATTAATCATTATTATGCTGGTGTTCGGCGCCTTTCTGATATCGCGCTGTGCAGAGTTAAACGTTCCATTTACACGTGTCTAGATTTCGTGCACTCAGTAAAGATCACTTTAAAAATCTATCAAGGTGTGCTGTGGATTTCTGGAGTATTTCTGGTCCAGGAGAGAGGATCTGCCAATTGTTGCGATAAGATTTCTCTTCTGGGGTTTATCTTCATGGACACCTGCCAGTAACCGGCGCTCTGGATGACTCCAGGAACATGTCTTCTCTCTATAAGCTGCCGAAGAAGCAGCATTTCATCCAGAGAAATGTCTCCAAAACCCCATCCTGCAAATCCTTTAATTGGAAGTGTCGTTAGTCACAGCACACACGGACATTCTCTGTGGCCAATGAAAAGTGCTTTAAACATGTCACAGGTTTAATCAATAAAGTTTAATCACTTTACAAACATTATTATTATTCCATTCAGACAATCTTAAGATTTCAGCTAAAAAATAACCAGGCGGCGAAACCGTTCCATCAGCCCCATCCTAAAATAAATATCCCCCAGGGGGAACCTGCTTCCTGCCCGCACTGTGCGTCCATTACGCCTTTAGTGTTTATCTCACACTATTGTTGCCGCTGCTAGCATTGCTCGCCATAGTCTGTCCACACTTTGGGGATTATTCAAGAACAGACAAATTTGCCACCGAACGATGAATTTCCCTGTACAGCGCAATTCCATGGCAATTCGCCAAATATTGTTGAACTGCCTGTGAAATACGGTGCTATTCGGCGGCAGTGAAATACGGTGTCTGTTCAGCAGCAGTGAAATACAGTGCTATTCGGCGGCAGTGAAATACGGTGTCTGTTCAGCAGCAGTAAAATACGGTGCCTGTTCAGCAGCAGTGAAATACGGTGCTATTCGGCGGCAGTGAAATACGGTGTCTGTTCAGCGGCAGTGAAATACAGTGCTGTTCGGCGGCAGTGAAATCCCCCATAGAGAAGCAATGGTTAATCTATTCACATTGAACAGCAGTGAAAAGTTGCTGAATTTCCCTGCTGTTCGGTGGTTTCATTCGACAAGTTTAATCAGACGAATCCCATAGGTTTCACTGTTAAAAATAAATAAAATATTCCAATTTTATATTTTTTTTAACCATTTATTCTTTTCATTTGTAACAAAAATATCATTTTTTTAGCATTTTTTAGGCGTCTTTCTAGAAATTCTTTTCAGATTTTTTTTAAGCTGGCGTTTTTTAAATCCTGTTACACACCTGTTATTGCTATTTATAGGACCTTGTGTACATCCACGCATTTATTTTTGTTTTAAAAGCCTATTTTAAAATTGGCTTTTTTTTCTCCTTTACCCTCAGTTCGGCAGCCGAGCAGCGTTCGGTGGTCAGCTTGGCGGCTCACCAGTTGCGTTCAGTGGGTGCGACCGAAGCACTTCGGGGACTTTGCAGTGAATGCTGAATTCAAAGGGTCAATGAAAGGAGCTCGCCGAAGGGATCCGCCAAACTAGAGAGCACTGAAATTTCGGTGCCCTTGGTGTCCATTACGCCTTTATCATGTTGGAAATCAGTCGCTATTGTTGCCGTGGAAGAGCATGATGGGAAGTCACTGAATGTTACATTGATCAGCATGGATATCAATCTGCGCGGCGCACACGTACCTCAAACGTGGAAATCACAAGCGTTACATAGGAATCTAACGCATGTGGCAGGTTTTGGAAGGTGAGGAAATGGAGAGAAGCCGCGCACCACTGGAGGAAAGGCAAGGAGATGGAGAGAAGCCGCGCACCACTGGAGGAAAGGCGAAGAGATGGAGAGGAGAAGCCGCACACCACTGGAGGAAGGCGAGGAGATGGAGAGGAGAAGCCGCACACCACTGGAGGAAGGCGAGGAGATGGAGAGGAGAAGCCGCACACCACTGGAGGAAGGCGAGGAGATGAAGAGAAGCCGCGCACTACTGGAGGAAAGGCGAAGAGATGGAGAGGAGAAGCCGCACACCACTGGAGGAAGGCGAGGAGATGGAGAGGAGAAGCCGCACACCACTGGAGGAAGACGAGGAGATGAAGAGAAGCCGCGCACTACTGGAGGAAAGGTGAGGAGATGGAGAGGAGAAGCCGCGCAACACTGGAGGAAAGGCGAGATGGAGAGAAGCCGCGCACCACTGGAGGAAAGGCGAGATGGAGAGGAGAAGCCGTGCACCACTGGAAGAAAGGCAAGGAGAGATGGAGAGAAGCCGCACACCACTGGAGGAAAGGCGAAGAGATGGAGAGGAGAAGCCGCACACCACTGGAGGAAGGCGAGGAGATGGAGAGGAGAAGCCGCACACCACTGGAGGAAGGCGAGGAGATGAAGAGAAGCCGCGCACTACTGGAGGAAAGGCGAGGAGATGGAGAGGAGAAGCCGCGCAACACTGGAGGAAAGGCGAAATGGAGAGAAGCCGCGCACCACTGGAGGAAAGGCGAGATGGAGAGGAGAAGCCGTGCACCACTGGAAGAAAGGCAAGGAGAGATGGAGAGAAGCCGCACACCACTGGAGGAAAGGCGAGATGGAGAGAAGCAGCGCACCACTGGAGGAAAGGCGAGGAGATGGTGAAGCCACGCACCACTGGAGGAAGGCGAGGAGATGGAGAGAAGCCGCGCACCACTGGAGGAAAGGCGAGATGGAGAGAAGCCGCGCACCACTGGAGGAAAGGCGAGATGGAGAGAAGCCACACACTACTGGAGGAATGGCAAGGAGATGGAGATGAGAGGCCACGCACCACTGCAGGAAAGGCAAGGAAATGGAGAGAAGTCGCACACCACTGGAGGAAAGGCGAGATGGAGAGAAGCCGCGCACCACTGGAGGAAATGCGAAGAGATGGAGAGAAACCGCACACCACTGGAGGAAATGCGAGGAGATGGAGAGAAGCCACGCACCACTGGAGGAAAGGCGAGATGGAGAGGAGAAGCCGCGCACCACTGGAGGAAAGGCGAAGAGATGGAGAGGAGAAGCTGCACAGCACTGGAGGAAGGCGAGGAGATGGAGAGAAGCCGCGCAACACTGGAGGAAAGGCGAGATGGAGAGAAGCCGCGCACCACTGGAGGAAAGGCGAGATGGAGAGGAGAAGCCGTGCACCACTGGAGGAATGGCAAGGAGATGGAGAGAAGCCGCACACCACTGGAGGAAAGGCGAGATGGAGAGAAGCAGCGCACCACTGGAGGAAAGGCGAGGAGATGGTGAAGCCACGCACCACTGGAGGAAGGCGAGGAGATGGAGAGAAGCAGCGCACCACTGGAGGAAAGGCGAGGAGATGGTGAAGCCACGCACCACTGGAGGAAGGCGAGGAGATGGAGAGAAGCCGCGCACCACTGGAGGAAAGGTGAGGATCGAAAATACATTCTAAACAATATAATTGTGTGGACAGGTCGGCAGCCCCTGCACGGTTATTTTGCAGGAGCTTTCTGCCTCAGTGTGCAGAGCGCGCAGTGTAGCTGTCAATGCACTTGCTGACAGGTTTTCCAGTGAAAAGGTCGAGTGTCCCTTTTATCCCTTAAATAAGATTATTTTTTTAATTTGCCCCATTTTACAGTTTTTCTCCCTCGTCGCGCGCTGCTCCTCCTCCTCTTCGGCTCAGGGATCCCGAACGTCAGATTCATTATTAAAATAAAGAGCCGGAAGTGCAAAGTACCTGAAAACTGCCTCTCCACGGTTCATGTAATAGGAATGTGGGATCACACCTGTACAATCTCTCTGCTGCATTATAGGTTATATCCTAAGGCTAAAACATTTCCCACTATCAGAACGTAAAATAACGCTCTCCTGTGTGAGTTCTCTGTGTTATAAAGGCAGACATTAGAGATGTGCAACCCCTCTTCTTAGAGTGTTAGTGGGAACATGCTTCTTTCCTGTGTGAGTTCTCTGATGAGCAACAAGATGTGAGCTACGGCTAAAACATTTCCCGCATTCAGAACATGAAAAGGGTTTCTGTCCTGTGTGAGTTCTCTGATGTCTTACAAGATCTGACCTAAAGGTAAAACATTTCCCGCATTCAGAACATGAATGAGGTTTCTCTCCTTTGTGGGTTCCCTGATGTTTAAGAAGACTTGATCTCTCACTAAAGCATTTCCCACAGTCAGAACAGGAATAAGGCTTTACTCCTGTATGGGTTTTATGATGTCTACCAAGATGTGAGCTACGGCTGAAACATTTCCCGCATTCAGAACATGAATATGGCTTCTCCCCCGTGTGAATTCTATGATGTGTAATAAGATCTGAACTACAGCTAAAACATTTCCCACACATAGAACATGAAAAAGGCTTATCTCCTGTGTGAGTTCTGTGATGGAAAAAAAGAGCTGAGCTTTGGCTAAAACATTTCCCACATTCGGCACATGAATACGGCTTCTCTCCTGTGTGGAGTCTCTGATGTGTAACAAGATGTGATTTCCGCCTAAAATATTTTCCACATTCAGAACATGAAAAAGGCTTCTCCCCTGTGTGAGTTCGCTGATGCTTAACAAGAGCTGACTTAAAGCTAAAGCCTATCCCACATTCGGAGCACGGAAAAGACTTCATTCCAGTCTGAGTCCTCTGAAGTCGAGATTTCCGACCAAAACATTCTCCAAATTTAGAATATGAAGTCCTTTTATCCTCGGTTTGTAATATCACGGCTGGAGACATGTGGGAATCTGCAGCACGCCCGTCCCCTCTGGACGCCTTCCATCCGAACACATCAATGTTCCATTTCATTATTGAATTTTCCTCCTTCTTACTTCCCTCGGGATGACGTCCGCACAGGGAGCCATCTACAAGAAATGTGATTATTACACAGGCGGATTCTGCGCACGGCCACGGAGTATATTTATTATCCATAGCTTGGGGTATTGGCGTGATTTATATGTATTCAAAATCTCAGCATAATGTATAAGATACGGCTGCGGTTACAGGTTTAGCCACAGGTCCCCGGCTGCCCTTTGCTTGAGGGGAAAGTCTGGACGTGTCCTTTATTCTCTGGGCATTTATTGGTCCTTTATAGACTCATTAACAGTTTTATTTGGCGTCCCAGTGCGTACGTGTCCTGTGTAATATCTCAGTGTGTGTATATATATCACACACACACAAAGAAGACATTACACATGATATACATTTATGTTAGGGGTTAAGTCCAAAATGGAGATAAACCCAGGTGTTACCCAGGCCGATACAAATCAAACATTAAGCCGGTGTGAGGAGGTGCTGGATGGATCTGCAGTGGTGTGTATCCCCCCCCCCCCCCCGGTGGTTTTAAGGGACAGGTGGGATATTTAAGCCAGGGGGGGGTAGGTGTAGTTTTATGGTTTCTTGCTGCAGGTTCCTTCCAGTGGTCGTTAAGCTCTGTAGCCGGGGTGGGGGGGGGGCAGCGTGTAAACCATCAGCAAAGGCCGGTGAAAAATCTCGTGTTTGAAGCTTTTCTACAATTAATGTGTATTTCTTATTTAAAGGGTCGCTACCACAAATACTGCCGTGTCCTTATTGTGTTCATGTCGCTGATATGTTACGTGTTTTGATTTTCTCTTTTAGGTTTAGATAATATTTTACTCTATGGGGTTATTCAGGGAGCCCTGAGATGTCAGAGCTCTCTTGTTCGGCGGATCCCTTCAGTGAGCTCAATACACCGACCCTGCGATGAATTCAGCATTTACCGCGGGGTCCCCGAAGTGCGTAGAAGGGATCTACCGAACGTCCCCTGAATACAGCCACCGATCCGAACAGACCACCAAACATGCCCACACCCTGCCGAACGCAGCCCACGATATGCCAAACACACCTGCAGCTGACAAGCTGCCGAACGCTGACGATCAGCTGCCGAACGCCGATGAACAGCTGCCGAATAAAGCCAATCAGCTGCCGAATAAGGCCAATCAGCTGCCGAATAAGGCCAATCAGCTGCCGAATAAAGCCAATCAGCTGCCGAACTGGGGGTAAAGAAAAAAGAAGAGGCCATTTTTAAAAGGGGTTTAAAATAAAAATAATACCTGGAAATTATACGTAAAGTCCAATGAATAACAATAAAAAGGTCTGTTACAGAAATATAAAAAAAAGAAGGAACAACGAATACAGAGAGGAGACACGGCCTGAGGGTCCTGGGAGAGAGCGGCCGCCTTATAGCACCATATTGGCTACATCCGTTCGAGGAAAGGCTTTGGATCGTTTGTGCCCTGGTAACAACTTTTCATGCGTAGAACCCCAGAGCTAGGCTGAGGCTCACAAGCGCGCGAGTAGGCATCTGTATGTGTGTATATGGCAGAGGGAGCATCATGGTTTGGGGCTGCTTTGCTGCCTCAGGGCCTGGACGGATTGTTGTCATTGATGGAAAAATGAATTCCAGAGTTTATCAAGACATTTTGCAGGAAAACGTAAGACCATCTGTCCGCCAACTGAAGCTCCGCAGAGGATGGGTGATGCAACAGGACAATGACCCAAAGCATACAAGTAATTCAACAAAAGAATGGCTTCAACAAAACAAAATACGCCTTCTGGAGTGGCCCAGTCAGAGTCCTGACCTCAACCCGATTGAAATGCTGTGGCATGACCTTAAGAGAGTGATTCACACCAGACATCCCAAGAATATTGCTACACTGAAACAGTTTTGTGAAGAGGAGTGGTGCAAAATTACTCCAGATCGTTGTGCAGGTCTGATCTGCAACTACAGGAAACGTTTGGTTGAGGTTATTGCTGCCAAAGGAGGGTCAACCAGTTATTAAGTCCAAAGGTTCACATACTTTTTCCACCCTGCACTGTGAATGTTTACATGTTCTGTTCAATAAACACATGAAAACATATAATGTTTGTGTTGTATTATTTTAAGCAGACTGTGTTTTTCAAATTGTTGTGACTTAGATGATCAGAGACATTTTATGACCAATTCATGCAAAACTCCACCTAATCCCAAAGGGTTCACATACTTTTTCTTGCAACTGTATATGTGTGTGTATGGATACAGCGCCATGATGAAGATGCGCTCTATCGCTTCCTGAGGATTTGAACATAGGATTTTTGGAAGACGTGCGACAGACGGGTTTAACCCCAATCTGTGAGGCTCTTCATTTAAACACTGTGTATACTCTGAGCGGTGACGATGCTCGGAGGATACAGATTGAGCGGTGACGATGCTCGGAGGATACAGATTGAGCGGTGACGATGCTCGGAGGATACAGATTGAGCGGTGACGACGCTGTGTTTTGTGCCACTATATTAACAATACGGAGGATTTGAGATTTCTCCAGGGAATACTGTCATACGCTGCTTTTTTTTGTGGAGAAATAGGTGGGGGTTAAACTCACGCCCAGGAAAAACTGGGATTAGGATTATTTCTCATGTCATGATGCTCCTTTATTAAAAACTCTGCTCAATCTACTAAACGGTGTTTTGGGTTTCATTTAAATGAGCAGGGTGTTTCGGGTCACCTGGTTTAATATTCGGCTGATGAGATGGGGTCGGCTGAGCATTATTGTTATGGATGTTGTGGGGATAAAGTTGGTTTAGTCGGCATTTTTTGTTCTTTCAGAGACATTGTTTTTTTTTCTTAATTTACAATTTTATTTTGTAAAGATGTCGTCATACAAAGATGCACAAAGTGAGGGCCTCGCAGGGCCGCACAGTCCTCTACAATAGCTCAGAGTAAAGAAAACAACATCTAAAAATACAAAAATCAAAAGGCAGACCCGCCAATAAAAAACTCGAAAAAGTCTTTGCACGCAGGGTCAAAACTTGTCAGCGGGAAGACCGCGTATAATAAGAAAAACAAACAAAAATAACGATAAAAGGATGAGACAGTGTGAAACATCCAGCTCAATGGGGGAAGGGAAGAAGAAAAAAAATGGGGAGGGGGTGTCTCAAAGAAGCCTCCAAATGCAAAAAAACAAGGGGTGGGAGGGGGTTTGTAGTCAAAAATCAAAGTCTCAGCGGGGGGGGGGGGGGTAATAAGGGTCTTGCCGGAAGATGGGGCGGCTCAGACAGTCCAACTGTCCCTTCAGCCCGCATGAGAAACAAAAACAGGCGTGGTGCAGGTAGCGCGACCCCCAGCAGGCCACTGCGCCCGACAGCCGCCTGACCATCATTGGAGAAACCATCAGGGCCTTGCAAGGCCCGAGCCATTCCGTAATGTCCACCGCCAAGTCGCCCGGGCAGAACTACCTGGTACTTCGGTGTACGCATCTGCGCCTTCCCGACCGCTACTTGGGGGGGGGGGCGTTGTCCCAGGCCCTCGAGAAAGCACAACTCTTCGCGAGGACCAGGCCAATCTGTGAGCACCACCGCCAGATCTCCTCTGCAGAGCTGCTCGGCGTCTCAGCTTGCCCAGCCTTGGTTACCAAACTAGCGGAACTGTCCGTCCCCGGGTTCTCGACAAGGCACCACCAGCACCCGTCCCGGTAATGTAACCTCTCTCCGGGGGGTGTGGGTAGTAGCTCCAGCAGGGAAAAGCAGGCACCTCCAGGGGGGGGGGGGGGTTGAGCCTCCAGAGCCGGAACCACATCTAGGCCGTTATCCTCGTCGCCACACACCTCGGGCGCAGTGGCAATAGGGCAGGTCACCGTGGTGTACTGGGACGAATCTGCCCCAATCAAGTGGCCTCTGGGTCCTCTCCCGGCAGCATAGCAGCACGGTCAGCATCCTGCGCCAAACTCCCTTGGTGAGTGGGCTATCTGCATCTTCCCCCTCCAGTATAAGCAGGCAAGCATCCAAGCCGCAAATAGCAGCCTCCACATCTCTGGTGGAGGGAGGAAGTTCACCCCGACCTTGACCTGCGGGTCCGTCCGCCACCCCCGCAAACCTGACATCCAAGGTGGCCAGGAGATGGGGCCCTCAATCTCCGTAATATGCACTGTAGGCTTGGTCCGGGGCATGCAGCTAGCGCCGTGTGGTCGCAGGTCTGCACACAGGCGAAAGACATCAAGATGGCCACCAACGTCTCGCTCCAACTGTTCAGCTACAGCAGTCAGGGTTGTCCGTGGTCCGGAAGGGGACGAGACGAAAAGGCTTCCGGACATATCAAAACTGGTGACCAACTGCTCAGACCCAAAATCAGCAAAAAATGGGCACTCAAATGTCATCTAAAGGTCTCCAAAAGGAGCAGACGAACGGAGCTCCAGCAAAACACGTCCACCCCTGTGAACAGCCGGCCACGCCCCCACATTGTGATGGTTAAACCTCTCTGCGACGCGGAATGTGTCGGCGTTTAGAAATCCTTGTAACGGATTGAAGTCACAGGCTCACTGTGTCAGTGTCTCAACACTCAAATTTTATTTTTACAGAAACTTCCAGATTTCTAACATCTGCTTGGACGCGTCCTCGTCTTGTCGACATCGCTTTCTGCTTCTTACATCGACTGCCGAGTGACGTCCCTGTAGCAGCCACGAGTCCAGATATCTGCTCGGGTTAAAGTGCGTGAGAGGAGGTCCTACCATCCTGATGAACATTAACGCAGACCTTGTCCGCATACGCATGGCTGATCTCGAGGACGTTACTATCAGATTCAGCTGAGAGAACGCACGTTCGCATTCGCTGGACGATATTGCGATGGTGGCTAAAGCGTTCTTCAGAGGAAGCAGTTTCTCCGGGACTTCATTTCGGTCGAGAAGATACTCCCGGAATCCAAGAACTGTCTCCCTTTCATTTAAGCGACACCTCTGCGCCAGCTGCCGGATTTCGCTTTCACCAAACGTCAGCTGCTTTTCTGGATTTTGGGGCCAGAATTTAGAGTCTAAAACCTTGGCCATTTCAGGCAAATCGGCATCATCTCCCGCCAGCAGACGCTCCCCCACGGTTTCCTTCAAGCTTGCATAGAAAGCAGATGGACTTATTGCAGGGCTGCGCGTCTCCTTTTTGTGGAGCTTGATCCCTCGGAACGTCAGATTCTTCGCACTTGTCCGGGAAATCCTGTAATACGGGCCGGGATTTTCAATTCTTTCCTGGAATAGTTGAACGGTGTTCTTGATCTTCCGGTGCGCTTTGTACAGATCGATGTCTCCTTCTTGTAAATCCAGACTTAGATCTCGGAGTTCTTGGAGAGCGTCGCACATAAGACCCAAATCGAGAACGAATTCACAGGACGTTACTTTCCTCAAAAGACCGACGTAGAGACAGCGATCGGTTTGGCTCCTTTTCTCGTCTTCTTTTGCCTCCTTAAAATGACGAACCAGGGCTTCATAATCTTTCCACACAGCAGAGACCGTGTCGAAGCTAGAAGCCACCCAGTAAGTGCTCAAGTTCCGGCTGATTTTCAGAAACTGGACGTCTAGAGTCGCCGCGCATTGCTGCAGCTCCCTGGCATTCTCCGGTAACGTGTGGTAGGTCACGTACAGCTTGTCCATAAAATTTTGAAAGCGATTGACTCCGGCCACCTTGATGACCGTATCACCGACCGCCAACTCGAGATCATGGTTGGCAGAATACCAGAAGATAACTCCTGGAAACTTGTCCTGCATTAATCTCCGTACACCGTTCCGTGCACCAAACAACGCTGCAGCACCATCGCAGGTGACAGCCAACAAGTAGTCCCGTAAATAATCTTCTGACATTCCTAAGCGAGCGAGATGTCCGAGTAATGAACTTAAAATTCCTTCTGCTGTTACATCTTCAAACTCAACCAAATCGAGAAAAAGATTTGCCGGAGCGGAAAGTTCCGGTAGAACAACCCGGACAATAATGATTAAAGTGGTTTTGTTGCTCATGGTTGTCGATTCGTCGATAACGAAGGAGATTTTATTCTTCGAATTCAGGATGCAGCTGATCAATGTTTTTCTCATTTCCTCCGCAATGTGAGTCACGATGTTGATGCAGGCGTTTGTGGAGTGAAGGATGCGCCCCATGTCCACGCCATTAAGTTCCTGCAAGTCTATCTCATCTTCAAAGTTGGAAAACGGTTGATTATTTTTGGCGATTTTATAAGCGGTTCGAAAGACGTTTGCCGTCCCTGCTTCGTTGCGAGACGCGGCGTTCAGAAACACTTCCTCCAGCGGTTTATCATCTGCAGCCTCGGCGTGCATTTTCTCCGCCGCTTTGTGAGTTGCGCTCTCTTTGTGCTCGTAAATCTTTTTCCGCAGAGACAGTAATTTTTGTTTGCGAGATTCTCCAAAATGACTGATTTTACCGTTCGCCCACTCCAAAGAAATTTTCATCCCCATCGGCTTCTTGGCAGAGAGACGCCCCACGTCTCTGCACGCTTTGCAGCCCAGCTTTTTATTTTCCACAAACAGCCACCGATTCCTCAGACAGAAGTTATTCTTCTGTAGCAGCGTCCAACAATCCGGCCAGTCACCTTCAGAGTTTCCTTCCTGACCGCGTGGATTCTCTGCAGCACGGCTTCTGTGACCCTCGTGACCGCGTGTGCCTTCGGTGCTTGTTTTGTGCTGATTTAAAGGATCGGAGGAGGTCTCGTAGATTCCTGGTCCCTCTGACATCCATCCGTTACTGACGGCCGCTGGAAGAAGGAATCACTCGTTTTTTTACTCGTTTTTAGAACAGATTAAATTTGTAATTTCTAAAGAGCCGCACTGTCTTATATTTTAAAATCTCAGCAGGTACAGTATAGATGTGGAGAAAGTTTATTAACCCCATAAGGACCACTGACATATATAGTACACCCTGGGGAAAAGTCACCTTACAAAAGGACCAAAGACGTACTATGTACGACATGATCCTTTAAACCCCCCCCCCCATAGCCACCTCTCTGGCTGGGTTCCCACGTCAGTCTGGATTCCTAGAAGCCGGCCCAATGGCTTTATAGGCCCCAGCCGTTGCAATGACGTCATCGCTGTGCACGATGTTATCATTTTCAGGCGCCCCCAGGGGGGAATGTGAAAGGATAGGGTGGAGGTCCTTTGGACCCCTCTCCCTCCCCAATGGCTGTCCGTAGAAAAAAAAAAGAAGCACCACTGGATAGGGCAGAGTCTGCTCTTTTCAGCAGTACCTCTCTTTAACCCCTTAGGTGCCAGATTGCGATCCGCCCCCGGACGTGGCTGACATCTTAGATGTCAGTCAAGCGTACGGGGTCACCCCCACCCATTGACATCGTCGCCATGTGTGCGATAACCCCTATCTGCCAAGTGGAACTAGGAGTGTCATTTGGACACCCGTATCTCGGTGATCCGTGGAAGATAGTCATGTTTGGTATCGTAGGAAAGGACATGAGCAGGCCTTTCCTAAGATATCAAACATGACCAGGTTTGGTGTAACAATAATATTTTTTTTAATCATGTGTTTTTTTCAAAATAAATTTTGTCTGGGGGGGTTTAATAAAATAGGACTTAAATCGCGTTTAAACATGAGGAGCATAAAACGGTCAGAATGAGCTCAGCGCAGAGGTGAAATGGCTCAGCAGTGAAAGGGTTAAAAAGCAAAAACACGTAAGAATTGGGTATTTCTAATCTCGGGACAAAATTTCGAAACTATTTAGTCGGTCTTTTTTTGATTAGATTTTGGGGATTAAAGTTTGAAAAGGTGTGTTTTTTCCATCATATGTCATAATTCTATGATGGAAATAATGAGATCTTTAAAAAGTCCATTTAATGGTGAGAAAAACGGTGTATAATATGTGTGGGTTGCATAAAACGAGTAAGCGGAAAATAGACCTAAACAGAAACAGCGCAGAAACGTAAAAACAGCGCTCACTACTGACACATCTGTTGGACGGCGCCAGAGGTTGCTGTGCGCATGTGGGCCGGAGCTCACTACTGACACATCTGTTGGACGGCGCTCGAGGTTGCTGTGCGCATGTGGGCCGGAGCTCACTACTGACACATCTGTCAGATGGCAATCGCGGCTGATGTGCGCTTGTGGCTGACATGTGCGGTGAGCTGGTGTTCGCGAGTGACACGCATGTGTATGGGGGCACTTGTGGCTGACGTGTATATGTGGGCCAGCAGTCGCGGAGGAAACTTATTAAACAATGCTGAGAGGTGCCGGTACCAAGTACCAGCTGGACGTGCTGGGGGGAAAAAAACTGCTTTTATTTTTTAATGTATGTATTTATTTCTCCGGTAAAGGAAGCGCCGTCCCTTTGCGTTTTAGGATTTGTTTTCTCACGGGGGCTGTACATTGAAAAGTGTAATGAAATGGTTATTTATTCTCTGCATGTGACCCAACTGCTTTCCCTGTAACTTCCTGGTTTGTGGAGCCATTTTTGAGGGTGTGGTGGGAGGTGAACAGGAAACCACAGATGTGCGTCATCAGCCGACTTCTTTTAGCTTAGCGTTGTTGCATAAAGGAAGGGGTTTTATTAAACACAGGAAGGAGTTTTCGGCTGCGGGAAGGAGACTCGTTGCCCAGACTGCGCTTTGCAGTAAAAGAGGTTTGAAAAGGTGATATATAGGATTTCTCTTAACTCATGCTTAACATGTCTTTTATTGTGTTCTCTTAGGCTGTGAAGAGGCAAACAGCTGAGCCAAAACCCAGGATCCCCCCCGATCCGAACCTGACCAGGATATACAGTTTTGACCGAGGGGTGTTTGTTAGCGCACTCAGATTATACAGGTAAAACATTTTTTTGCAGCTTTCCCAGCACTTTTGGGTCATGTGGGCTTTACCCGGGCAAATCCACTCTGCCCAAACATCAGACTCTACCTGAAGGACGAACTCACACCTCGACAAGGAAACCACATGCATGAACACACACCTCGACAAGGAAACCACATGCATGAACACACACCTCGACAAGGAAACCACATGCATGAACACACACCTCGACAAGGAAACCACAATGCATGAACACACACCTCGACAAGGAAACCACATGCATGAACACACACCTCGACAAGGAAACCACATGCATGAACACACACCTCGACAAGGAAACCACATGCATGAACACACACCTCGACAAGGAAACCACATGCATGAACACACACCTCGACAAGGAAACCACATGCATGAACACACACCTCGACAAGGAAACCACATGCATGAACACACACCACGACAAGGAAACCACATGCATGAACACACACCTCGACAAGGAAACCACATGCATGAACACACACCTCGACAAGGAAACCACATGCATGAACACACACGACAAGGAAACCACATGCATGAACACACACCTCGACAAGGAAACCACATGCATGAACACACACCTCGACAAGGAAACCACATGCATGAACACACACCTCGACAAGGAAACCACATGCATGAACACACACCTCGACAAGGAAACCACATGCATGAACACACACCTCGACAAGGAAACCACATGCATGAACACACACCTCGACAAGGAAACCACATGCATGAACACACACCTCGACAAGGAAACCACATGCATGAACACACACCTCGACAAGGAAACCACATGCATGAACACACACCTCGACAAGGAAACCACATGCATGAACACACACCTCGACAAGGAAACCACATGCATGAACACACACGATTCACCAAAACCATTTATCAAAGACGGAGCAGTGGTGTCTCCATTCACCGATGCCGGTACGGACATTGTGATGTCATGTGACAGTTTCTCAGGACAATACAGAGAGGCTGATGATGTCAGAACAGATTCTGTATAATTACAAGAAATAGATCCTCTTCATCCGCTCGTCACCAAGTGCCAAAAAGAATCTCCCGGAGCCTGTGTGTGTGTAGCGCTGTGATTCGTGCATTACGACGGACTGAGAGGGATTGATCAGTGTGTACCCGTGTGCAGCAGGGATTATTCACCAAATGCTGACGCTTAGCATTGTAAAAACCACGGTGAGTGTGATGGATCCGTGAGGAAAACGCAGAACTGAGCTGGAAGCTTTTATCACTGGAACTCTGCACTAATGGGATCACTGGAGGGTAAACAACAGCGTTTAGTAAATAATCCCCTATGCCATCTCTCAGATGAGGAGGGCAACGATCAGCGAGTCACAGACACAAGAGGACGTAATGAGGTCCAGGAATACATGAGGTGCCAAGTGAAACAGGAGAGATGTGTGGGGTGCTCAGTGAGTCACAGACAGGGGACACATGATGGCGGCAAAAAGACCACACGGACGAACACATGAGGGGGTAAAGAAGCACAGGTGACACATGAAGGGGGGCCTGGGGGGGGGACCTCCAGCAGCCAAGCTATAACAAGCCTTGTCCTCATGGGTTACAAGCCCTAACGTTACAATGTTTCTGTTTGTCATCCAATGTCTCAGCTTGCTTCCCTGTGACAGCCAAAAAACGCACCAGCACAACACAACCACCACAACACAACGTCTGGAAAGACAGCAAAAGGAGTTTACCCTAGGGTTCCCAAACGTCTTGCAATGGGCCTGCCAGGAATGTGCTACAAACCAGCCGGGGTCCAATGATCTCCCATTCAAGATGGCGCCTAACCTGTATAATACCAACCTGCGTCAGGCGGCAGAAGAACCTGTGTCCCATTGGATCCCATCATGTACATACTGTCTGATTCACTGGTCATCCACACAAGCGGAAGCGTCAGGGTGTACGGCGAGGCCAGCGAGATGAACGCTGAGGAGCAAAGCGTAGAGTTACACACCAGCCGGGAAACCTGATCTGAACCTGACGGAGACACACATGAAACACTCACCTGGCCTGGCTCCTGTAACAGCCATCATTTCAGGCTCCTGGTGGACACACGGCACCACCTCATGGCTGGTCACAGACACAACAGAAGGCTTCACGCTGACCCGTCCTGTAGGAGACATTACGCAACATGAGGTTTGTATCAGACCAGGAAAACGTGACCAATACATTTCCCTCGAAAAGCCTCTCAACATGTTCATCACTGACCGGTGGTCGCGTTCGCAGGACTCTCTGTGTCTTTGGTCAGGCAGGGACCTCTCACACAGGGCTCTTCTCCTCGTACCAGCATCGATATGATGTCAGGAATCACACGGACCCATCCTGTAAACGAATGGTGGAAGAGATTTCACACTTACATCACAAATACTGACAACTCATGGAGACTGAGAGGTCCACCTCACCCTGGGTCAACGTGTGCGACCATGACTGACCCAACCAGTACACGACTTTCACACAGCATCCCAGAGGAGTCAGGACAACACGTACAAGGATGAACATGGAGGAGCACGAAGCTCCAAAACATCTGACTGGGTGTCACGGTGACCCGTCACTGAGGAAGATGGAGGGGATGTTCCTTACCCAGAGAGCATAGGGTCTGGTAATTCTCCATCATCACATCCCTGTAAAGCTCCTTCTCTTCTTCCTTTAAACAGTCCCACTCCTCCTGGGAGAAGTAAACGGCCACGTCCTCAAACTCACATTCAGCCTAAACAGCAAATGACCTCATTAATGGGACGCCATTATTTATCAGCACAAACTCACATATACCATGAGGAAGATTTCCTGCTTTCCCTGGGAATCTGGCATCTCCCCCCGTGTAACTCATTCAAGCTTCCCCTCCCCCATCACTGGAGGAAGAAGGGAGGAGATAAGAGACATTGCAATGTCTGGGTCAATGTCTGCCTTACCTGTCCGTTCAGCCGCTCCTCCGTCTCTGACATGTGACCCGGGGACCTCTCCATCACCTCCTCCTTCACTGACATGTGACCCGGGAACCTCTCCATCACCTCCTTCGTCTCCGACATGTGACCCGGGGACCTCTCCATCAGCTCCTCCTTCTCTGACATGTGACCCGGGGACCTCTCCATCATCTCCTCCGTCTCTGACATGTGACCCGGGAACCTCTCCATCACCTCCTTCTGCTTTATTATCTGGCCCCGCCAGGCTGTAAGATGGACAAAGGTGTCAAATCAGGACTTACACTGCACAATGCAATAAAGAAATGCGACGAGAAACAATTACCCCCACCCCCCCAAAGGCCAGCTCCTACCCACGCATGCACCTCCAGTCCCACGCGGGGCCGGCACCTCCAGTCCCACGCGGGGCCGGCACCCCCAGTCCCACGCGGGGCCGGCACCTCCAGTCCCACGCGGGGCCGGCACCCCCAGTCCCACGCGGGGCCGGCACCCCCAGTCCCACGCGGGGCCGGCACCCCCAGTCCCACGCGGGGCCGGCACCCCCAGTCCCACGCGGGGCCGGCACCCCCAGTCCCACGCGGGGCCGGCACCTCCAGTCCCACGCGGGGCCGGCACCCCCAGTCCCACGGGGCCGGCACCCCCAGTCCCACGCGGGGCCGGCACCCCCAGTCCCACGCGGGGCCGGCACCCCCAGTCCCACGCGGGGCCGGCTCCCACACAGGCACCTCCAGTCCCACGCGGGGCCGGCTCCCACGCACGCCGCACCTCCAGTTCCACGCGGGGCCGCTCCACGCACGCGCACCTCCAGTCCCACGCGCGGCCGCTCCCACACAGGCACCTCCAGTCACACGCGGGGCCGGCTCCCACGCACGCCGCACCTCCAGTCCCACGCGGGGCCGGCTCCCACACAGGCACCTCCAGTCACACGCGGGGCCGGCTCCCACACAGGCACCTCCAGTCACACGCGGGGCCGGCTCCCACACAGGCACCTCCAGTCACACGCGGGGCCGGCTCCCAAGCACACCGCACCTCCAGTCACACGCGGGGCCGGCTCCCACGCACGCCGCACCTCCAATCCCACGCGGGGCCGGCTCCCACACAGGCACCTCCAGTCCCACGCGGGGCCGGCTCCCACGCACGCCGCACCTCCAGTCCGCGGGCCGGCTGCGCCCAGCCGGCACTCGACGCCGCACCTCCAGTCCCACGCGGGGCCGGCTCCCACGCACGCCGCACCTCCAGTCCCACGCGGGGCCGGCTCCCACGCACGCCGCACCTCCAGTCCCACGCGGGGCCGGCTCCCACGCACGCCGCACCTCCAGTCCCACGCGGGGCCGGCTCCCACGCACGCCGCACCTCCAGTTCCACGCGGGGCCGGCTCCCACGCACGCCGCACCTCCAGTCACACGCGGGGCCGGCTCCCACGCAGGCACCTCCAGTCACACGCGGGCCGGCTCCCACGCAGGCACCTCCAATCCCACGCGGGGCCGGCACCCACAGTCCCACGCGGGGCCGGCACCCACAGTCCCACGCGGGGCCGGCACCCACAGTCCCACGCGGGGCCGGCTCCCACGCACGCCGCACCTCCAGTTCCACGCGGGGCCGGCTCCCACACAGGCACCTCCAGTCACACGCGGGGCCGGCTCCCAACAGGCACCTCCAGTCACACGCGGGCCGGCTCCCACACAGGCACCTCCAGTCACACGCGGGCCGGCTCCCACACAGGCACCTCCAGTCACACGTGGGCCGGCTCCCACACAGGCACCTCCAGTCACACGCGGGGCCGGCTCCACACAGGCACCTCCAGTCACACGTGGGGCCGGCTCCACAGGCACCTCCAGTCACACGTGGGGCCGGCTCCCACACAGGCACCTCCAGTCACACGCGGGGCCGGCTCCCACGCACGCCGCACCTCCAGTCACACGCGGGGCCGGCTCCCACGCACGCCGCACCTCCAATCCCACGCGGGGCCGGCACCCACAGTCCCACGCGGGGCCGGCTCCCACGCCACGCACGCACCTCCAGTCCCCACAATGTGACGTCACTAGCTCAGTGTGGCCTCATGGAATGACAGAAGGCGTGGTTGAGGCTGGATGGATCAGGAAAGGTGCTGCCCCGGTTGAAATGATCTTTGGGGTAACCGCCCCTCCCCCAAAAGGGAAACACGCTTTACTTGCTAGTAGCAAACCGAACTACTGAGCTTCCGGAAATGACGTCACCGGAGCGCGCTGCCAGGTGCCATGATGGAAGAGGGCAAACCTCCAGAGAGGAGAAAGGGGTGTGCTCGGCCTCCATGTTAGCCACGCCCCCTGGAGGCCACGATCCTGTGAGGACAGAGAGAGCCCGTTGTTCTGGCACATGTGGGAACCGGCGCACTTCCGGTGACGTTTCAGCCACTCACATCAAGGAACCACCAGCAATGCGCATCTGCAAAGAGGAACACTGCCCTCATCAAACATGGCCGACACGTCACTTCCTTTCCTCAAGGTACCGGACGCTTAAACCCTGCGCCGTGTCTCCTGTTACTGACGTCACCTCGAGGAGGGCGGGTTACAGTTAGCGTTGCCGCCTTCCTTCAAGCCAAAGCCGAACACTTCAGAGTGACAAAACACCATGTGTATGACGGGTGACTGAGGCCTCCCCCCCCCCACAGCCTGGTCCTCCCCCACAGCCTGGTCCTCCCCCCCAACAGCCTGGTCCCCTCCCACAGCCTGGTCCTCCCCCCCCACAGCCTGGTCCTCCCCCCCCACAGCCTGGTCCTCCTCCCCCCACAGCCTGGTCCCCTCCCCCCCACAGCCTGGTCCTCCCCCCCCACACAGCCTGGTCCTCCTCCCCCCCACAGCCTGGTCCTCCCTCCCCCCACAGCCTGGTCCTCCCCTCCCCCCACAGCCTGGTCCTCCCCCCCTGCAGGACCTCACCAAGAGCCAGGCAGCTCAGTGACAACCTGTCACCGTGGATCCTTCTGGAAGACTCTGCTGCGCACTACTAGTTCATGGAGCCAGAGATTAGCACAGTGAGCAGACATAGGCATTCACAGACTGCTGACCCTCCCCTCCCCCTGATTGTCCCCTATCTGCATCTCACACAGCTGCTGACCCATCCTCCCCTCCCCCCTGATTGTCCCCTATCTGCATCTCACACAGCTGCTGACCATTCCTCCCCTCCCCCTGATTGTCCCCTATCTGTATCTCACACAGCTGCTGACCCTTCCTCCCCTCCCCCTGATTGTCCCCTATCTGCATCTCACACAGCTGCTGACCCATCCTCCCCTCCCCCTGATTGTCCCCTATCTGCATCTCACACAGCTGCTGACCCTCCCCTCCCCCTGATTGTCCCCTATCTGCATCTCACACAGCTGCTGACCCATCCTCCCCCCCCCTGATTGTCCCCTATCTGCATCTCACACAGCTGCTGACCCATCCTCCCCTCCCCCTGATTGTCCCCTATCTGCATCTCACACAGCTGCTGACCCATCCTCCCCTCCCCCTGATTGTCCCCTATCTGCATCTCACACAGCTGCTGACCCATCCTCCTCCCCCTGATTGTCCCCTATCTGCATCTCACACAGCTGCTGACCATTCCTCCCCTCCCCCTGATTGTCCCCTATCTGCATCTCACACAGCTGCTGACCCATCCTCCCCTCCCCCTGATTGTCCCCTATCTGCATCTCACACAGCTGCTGACCCATCCTCCCCTCCCCCTGATTGTCCCCTATCTGCATCTCACACAGCTGCTGACCCATCCTCCCCTCCCCCCTGATTGTCCCCTATCTGCATCTCACACAGCTGCTGACCCATCCTCCCCTCCCCCTGATTGTCCCCTATCTGCATCTCACACAGCTGCTGACCATTCCTCCCCTCCCCCTGATTGTCCCCTATCTGCATCTCACACAGCTGCTGACCCATCCTCCCCTCCCCCCTGATTGTCCCCTATCTGCATCTCACACAGCTGCTGACCCTTCCTCCCCTCCCCCCTGATTGTCCCCTATCTGCATCTCACACAGCTGCTGACCCTTCCTCCCCTCCCCCTGATTGTCCCCTATCTGCATCTCACACAGCTGCTGACCATCCTCCTCCCCCTGATTGTCCCCTATCTGCATCTCACACAGCTGCTGACCCATCCTCCCCTCCCCCTGATTGTCCCCTATCTGCATCTCACACAGCTGCTGACCCATCCTCCCCTCCCCCCTGATTGTCCCCTATCTGCATCTCACACAGCTGCTGACCCTCCCCTCCCCCTGATTGTCCCCTATCTGCATCTCACACAGCAGCTGACCCTCCCCTCCCCCTGATTGTCCCCTATCTGCATCTCACACAGCTGCTGACCCATCCTCCCCTCCCCCCTGATTGTCCCCTATCTGCATCTCACACAGCTGCTGACCCTTCCTCCCCTCCCCCCTGATTGTCCCCTATCTGCATCTCACACAGCTGCTGACCCATCCTCCCCTCCCCCTGATTGTCCCCTATCTGCATCTCACACAGCTGCTGACCCATCCTCCCGACCCATCCTCCCCTCCCCCCTGATTGTCCCCTATCTGCATCTCACACAGCTGCTGACCCTTCCTCCCCTCCACCCTGATTGTCCCCTATCTGCATCTCACACAGCTGCTGACCCTTCCTCTCCTCCACCCTGATTGTCCCCTATCTGCATCTCACACAGCTGCTGACCCATCCTCCCCTCCCCCTGATTGTCCCCTATCTGCATCTCACACAGCTGCTGACCCTTCCTCCCCTCCCCCTGATTGTCCCCTATCTGCATCTCACACAGCTGTTGACCCATCCTCCCCTCCCCCTGATTGTCCCCTATCTGTATCTCACACAGCTGCTGACCCATCCTCCCCTCCCCCCTGATTGTCCCCTATCTGTATCTCACACAGCTGCTGACCCATCCCCCCTCCCCCTGATTGTCCCCTATCTGCATCTCACACAGCTGCTGACCCATCCTCCCCTCCCCGATTGTCCCCTATCTGCATCTCACACAGCTGCTGACCCATCCTCCCCTCCCCCCTGATTGTCCCCTATCTGCATCTCACACAGCTCTTTGAATCATGTGTCCCGGTGGAAGAGGGGCTGAAACCAAAGAACACATGATTCAAAACCCAAACTGTCCGGGTGAAAACTGGACAGGTGGCAACTCTAGTTACAATCCAAGAGGGGACCCTGCCCCATAGTTTACAATCTAAGAGGAGAGAGTACCCTGCCCCAGAGCTTGCAATCCAAGAGGAGCGGAGACTCTGCCCCAGAGTTTACAATCCAAGAGGAGAGGGGACCCTGCCCCAGAGCTTGCAATCCAAGAGGAGCGGAGACCCTGCCCCAGAGCTTGCAATCCAAGAGGAGAGAGGACCCTGCCCCAGAGCTTGCAATCCAAGAGGAGAGAGGACCCTGCCCCAGAGCTTGCAATCTAAGAGGAGAGAGGACCCTGCCCTAGAGCTTGCAATCCAAGAGGAGAGGGGACCCTGCCCCAGGGCTTACAATCTAAGAGGAGAGGGGTGACCCATTAGGTGAGGGTGAATAGGGTAGGTGGAGTGGTGGGTTGCAGGAGGGCTGAATGGGAAGAGCAGGAAATGTACAGAGGAGAATCATGGAGTGAGCTGATGGGCTTCTCTAAAGTAATGTGTTTTCAGAGACTTCTGGAGAGACAGGGAGAGTCTGATGTTGCGGGGGAGGGAGTTCCATAGAAAGGGGGCAGCTTGGGAGACATCCTGAAGGCGAGCGTTGGGGGTGCGGGTACGAGGAGATGACAGCATCAGATCATTTGCAGAGGGAAGTGGTCGAGACGGGATGTACCGGTCAGGCTGGTAATCCACTGGGTCTGTTTTCGTTCGATTGTCCGTCATTGACCAATCCCACAACATGCAGGAGATTCAGCCCTCATCCACTGCCTCCAACTTCCATCAACGACTTATTATCGACAATTATTTATGACCTCATCAGACTAGCGATCTTTCCCGTTTTAATGGGATTTGTCGGCGATCTGGTACAATTTACATGGGAAGAAATAATTGTATAGTCAAACTGTTTTAATGCATTCCACATGCTGGGACTTGTCATGGAACCAGCATAGCGCTTCCCGCTTCATTTTTACGGACTTGTATCCACATGGTGAAAACCCCAAAGAAACCAGACCATTGCCTTGGGAAAACCCTTTTTTTTCATTTATTGTTTGTGTGTGGACATGGAGATGGTTTTGGGGTGCAGGCCTGAGTTTCGTTATTATTTTCATTGACATAGTTACATAGTTATATAGGCTGAAAAAAGACATGCGTCCATCGGGTTCAGCCTCTCCCACATAACCTACTGCTGTTGATCCAAAAGAAGGCAAAAAACCCAGTCTGAATGCTTGCCAATATGCAACATACTGGGAAAAAATTCCTTCTTGACCCCAGAATGGCAGTCAGATTTCCCCTTGGATCAAGAAGCTTTTACCCACATATTAAATATTATAACCCTTAATATTCTGTGTCTGCAGGAAGTCATCCAGTCGTTTTTTAAAAGTCTGTACAGACTCTGACCCAACCACCTCAACAGGCAGAGAATTCCACAGCTTTATTGTTCTCACCGTAAAATACCCTTCCTATGCTTTAACCTAAATTTTCTTTCTTCCAGTCTAAATGGATGACCCCTTGTCCTATGTATAGTCCTGTTAATGAATAGGTTATCAGACAATGGTTGATAATGGCCCCGTATATATTTATATAAGGTTATCAGATCCCCTCTAAGGCGCCTTTTCTCTAAACTAAACAGGTTTAAGCTTGTTAGTCTTTCCTCATAACTTAACCCTTCCATCCCCCTTATTAATTTAGTTGCCCGTCTCTGCACTTTTTCTAGCGATATAATATCTTTTTTTAAGACAGGTGCCAAAATTGCACGGCATATTCAAGGTGCGGCCTGACCATTGATTTATACAGAGGCAAAATTATGTTTTCATCCCGTGAGTGAACTCCCCTTTTAATGCATGCCAGTACTTTGCTGGCCTTGGCGGCTGCTGTTTGACATTGCACATTGTTACTTAGTTTGAAGTCTATGATTATTCCCAAATCCTTCTCCTGCTTGGATTTCCCTAACTCCGTACCATTTAGGGTATAAATTGCTTGTGTGTTCTTCACTCCAAAGTGCATAACTTTACATTTATCTAGATTAAATTTCATCTGCCATTTAAGTGCCCAGTCCCCCAATCTATCTAAATCCCTCTGCAGCGAAGTAACATCCTGCTCACATTGTATTACTTTTCCTAGCTTTGTGTCATCTGCAAACACTGATACATGACTTTCAATGCCTATCTCAAGGTCATTTATAAATAAATTGAATAGTATTGGTCCTATAACAGACCCCTGAGGGACACCACTTACCACTGGTGTCCATCTTGAAAATGTACCATTTATGACCACTCTCTGTACCCTATCTTTTAGCCAGTTTTCTATCCAAGAACAAGTATTTTCATCTAGACCATTTTTTCTTAATTTAACCCTTTCGCTGCTGAGGCATTTCCTGCCCGTGTGCTGAGCTCATTTTTACCGTTTTGTGCTCATCATGTTTAGATGCGATTTGAAGTCAAGTTTTCTTATATGACCAAGACAAATTATATATCCTTTTTTTCAGCAGACTCCACAGATTCAAAATTATATCATTATTATGTGTATAAGTAAAGAGTTAAAAAAAAAAGAAAAAAAAAGGGGGAAAAAAGTAAAATTTTGTTAAAATTCAGAAGAACAACATTGCATATTTTTTTCTATCTACACTTTATGACCAGAACTATTGTGGTTATATATTGATACATTAGGTGCCTTTTTAAAAAATGGTGTAATGGAGAATATTTCATGGTTTTTTTGTACAAAAATATGCAGTTTTCTAAAAATCAAAAACTGCTTTTTTCTTATGTCATGACTCATTGTATGTAATACATAAAATTAGTATATCTAAACCAATTGAAATGGAAAAGCTATATATTTTCTGAAACTAGACAAAATTCCGCAAAAAAAGAGACCTTTATGACACATTTTTAAATTTATTTTGTTATTCATAACTTTATTCAAAAAACATCATATTTAATGTAAAAAAAAAAATCATAATAGGTCAAGATTTATATTGCATAATTTCATATTAATTTTTGGGTAAAATATTTTTGTTTTGCTTAACTATATAAATATATCCCTCCTATAAAATATAGATCCAATTTGATTGCACAGATCAAGTTTAGGCAGCGTTGGAGGTGCTAATTTGCGCCATGCGCAAAATAAATTTAGAGAAGCTTTTTATGCCGGTTTTTGAAAGGAGGCATACCTGCAATTAAATGGCTCTAGCTCAACAGGGATCTAAAATATGCAAATAAAGTATATATCCGGACAAAGTAGACTTCCAGATGAATCAAACGTGGGTTTACTTATTATTCTATCATAAATATTGAGCCCGCAACAACTTGTGGAATTTGGATTTGTGCGCAAAAAAAAAAAAAAAATTATTTCAATCACTTCAGACATGATAAAATCTTTGAAAACTAGGCCTTTCTCTAGCTCAACGCAAAGCCCCAACCCTTGTGATAAAAATGAGACCCAGGTTTAGTGGTCCGGGTCCCCCTAGATGGAGCACGAGGCGCTAATTTGCGCCATGCGCAAAATAAATTTAGAGAAGCTTTTTATGCCGTTTTTTGAAAGGAGGCATACCTGCAATTAAATGGCTCTAGCTCAACAGGGATCTAAAATATGCCAAATAAAGTATATATCCGGACAAAGTAGACTTCCAGATGAATCAAACGTGGGGTTACTTATTATTCTATCATAAATATTGAGCCCGCAACAACTTGTGGAATTTGGATTTGTGCGCAAAAAAAAAAAAAAAAATTATTTCAATCACTTCAGACATGATAAAATCTTTGAAAACTAGGCCTTTCTCTAGCTCAACGCAAAGCCCCAACCCTTGTGATAAAAATGAGACCCAGGTTTAGTGGTCCGGGTCCCCCTAGATGGAGCACGAGGCGCTAATTTGCGCCATGCGCAAAAAATTTAGAGAAGCTTTTTATGCCGGTTTTTGAAAGGAGGCATACCTGCAATTAAATGGCTCTAGCTCAACAGGGATCTAAAATATGCCAAATAAAGTATATATCCGGACAAAGTAGACTTCCAGATGAATCAAACGTGGGGTTACTTATTATTCTATCATAAATATTGAGCCCGCAACAACTTGTGGAATTTGGATTTGTGCGCAAAAAAAAAAAAAAAAATTATTTCAATCACTTCAGACATGATAAAATCTTTGAAAACTAGGCCTTTCTCTAGCTCAACGCAAAGCCCCAACCCTTGTGATAAAAATGAGACCCAGGTTTAGTGGTCCGGGTCCCCCTAGATGGAGCACGAGGCGCTAATTTGCGCCATGCGCAAAATAAATTTAGAGAAGCTTTTTATGCCGGTTTTTGAAAGGAGGCATACCTGCAATTAAATGGCTCTAGCTCAACAGGGATCTAAAATATGCCAAATAAAGTATATATCCGGACAAAGTAGACTTCCAGATGAATCAAACGTGGGGTTACTTATTATTCTATCATAAATATTGAGCCCGCAACAACTTGTGGAATTTGGATTTGTGCGCAAAAAAATAAATAAATGGAAATTCCACATGCTGTTGCGCCCTCTATTTTTATGATAGAATTTTATTTAACCCCTCATTTGATTCATCTGGGTGTCTAGTTTCTCCTAATATATACTTTATGTGGTCTGTTTTAATTTTCTGTTGGCTAGAGACATTTAAATGCAGGTATGCCTTCTTAAAAAAAAAAAAAAAACATTCACAAATTTTCCCCATGAATTTTGATCAACAATTATGTAGTCTATCAACAATTGTATAGTGACTCAAAATGCTACACAAACACACAACAAGCCCGCCACACATTTTACATTCACTCAATCAGTTGGATTGGCACATGGGGCATCCATGTGAGCAGTAACGCCACGTCAAGGCCCCAACCAGGTTACTGACCATTCACACATCTTTCACATCTGTTTCACTCACCGAATCACACACCTTTCATGCAAGAAGCTAGTAAAAGTGGAGTGAGTGACGTTAAGGGGGCAAAGAAGGGAAAAGTGCAGAAACACGGAAGGGAAAAGAGAAAGATAATGAGGATTAGAGAGGGTGGAATAGAAACACCCCCCCCCCCATTCACATCTGTTTCACTCACTGAATCACACACCATTCATGAAAGAAGATAGGTAAGGGAAGTGGGTGAAGGGAAGGGGCAAAGAAAAGGGCAGAGACAAAGAAGTTGAAGACACACCATAACACCGCAGTTCAATCTGTCTTCAGAGGCTTCTTTCTACATCTGACGTACGGAGGACATCAGATTGTTGGGGATGGGGCAACCTATTTTATTGTATGTGGGGTGAATTACATTATAACTGGGGTGGGTAGTGAACTGTAGGTGGGTAGTGAAACGTGGTGGGTAGTTTTTTTTTATTAACACTGCTATAAAATAATGGGGATGGTTTTGGTTTGTTTTTTTATTTGGGAAAATTTAGAGGAATAGCACTATCCAGGAATAAATGCCAGCATGATCCGGGCAAGCTCTGTCCAGATTACACTGCACTGTGTCCATCAGAATGTCATCAAGATCTGCAAAGATCTTAACGGTGCTATAGCCAGATTTATCAAGAAGCACAAAATCAGTGGCATACCTCAACCTGTAATCTGTTTGTTCTCAGCCGAGAAACAATTCGGTCCCGGTATGCCACTAGTAATGTGTCACTGTATGATAAATCTTGAAACAATCGGGCACACAAAGACCTGGTTTGGAGGGGCAGTCAGGGCAGTGAAGGCGGCTTTCCTTACGCCGCCCTTGGCGCGCGCAAACCGACACCTTTTACATGGGGTCACTCTTTTTTCAGTTGGAGGAATGTAGCCAGGAAAGTGGCGGTCACGCAACCTAATTACATCCTCCACCTCTTCAACAATGGGAGCATTCTCTTCTGGACAGAGAAGGGACTCGATAACAGATTCCTGAAATTTTAGGAATGTTATCCGTCGGGCATGAGTGGCCTGATACAAGATGAATGCGTTAAGCATTGACATCTGTATCAGATGGACTGCCAGCTTTTTGTACCATACATATGCCTTGCGAGAAGCGAGATATGGTACAAGCATCTGGTCAGACTTGTCCACTCCTCCCATGTACCGATTATAATCCTGTACACATAGGGGTTCATGATAGGGGAATCTCTCCATCTGACGTGAACTGCAGATGTGCATTCGTTATGTATCGTTGTAAGTAAATGCACATCCTTTTGTCTGTGTATTTCACAGCCAGCAGTTCACCGCAGCGCAAGGCAGATGTTTCTCCTCTCTTTTGCTTCCCAAACTGTTTTGTTGGAAAGCCTTTCCTATTCGAACGGATGGTGCCACAGGCTCCAGTACCATTGCTGTACAAAAATTTGTACAACGGCACACCCGTGTAAAAGTTATCTGTATAAATACAGTAACCTTTACCGAATAGTGGATAAGCGAGGTCCCACACTATTTTTTCAGTGGGAGAGGGCGGGGGGCAGTCAGGGGGGCCAGCTGCGAGTCCTTTCCAGTGTACACACGAAAGCGATACATGTATCCACTGGAGCTTTCGCACAGCTTATAAAGTTTTATCCCATACCGAGCTCGCTTCGAAGGGAGGTACTGCTTGAAAACAAGACGTCCCTTATAAAGCAGCAAGGACTCGTCGACTGACAAGTTTTGGCCTGGAGTGTATAACTCTTCAAATCTTGCCATCAGATGGTCAAGAAGTGGCCGCAACTTGTACAGTCGGTCGTGATCTGGGTGGTCACGGGGCAAAGCATTTGCATTATCATTATAATGCAAATACCGCAGGAGCAATAAATATCTGTCCCTGCTCATAGTAGCAGGGAAGATAGGGGTGGTTTGGGTACTCTTTTTTGACCAGTATGAGGCTATGCTGGGTTTTTGCACAATCCCCATCTGCAGAGTGAGGCCCCAGAACTTCCTCATCTCTGGCAAACTGGTTGGGGTCCATTTACGCGCCCTCGCACTTGGCAACAATTCTGCCCCTAGACCTTGAAAATATTGTTCGGCATACAGATTGCTCTGCTGAACAATAAATTCCAAGAACCCATCATCTATAAATAGCTGAAAAAAGTTGATCGGTTCAAAATTAGTGGTGTCCACTAGTATACCAGGATTGCCAGAAAATTGTGGCAATACTGGCTGGACCATATTAGGGGAGGTCCAGTCAGATCCTGGTTCAGGCATCGCCACAGCCTGTGTTGCAGATACCCCTGCAATAGGCCTTTGGGCCGGTGCAGGATCAGGTAGTGCAACTACAGACCGTGCGGTCCCTGCATTACCACGGGAGCACCCTGGTAACTCCATGCGGCCACGCCGTGGCTCATCATGTAGTTCTTCGTCACTGGAACCATCACTATCTGATGATGCTCCAGGGACAAAGTCACTGCCTGAATCTTCAAAAGATTCATCAGCGCTGAGATCAGAGTCTGACATCATAAGGACGTCAGCTGCTTCCTCAGCGCTTAGAAACCTTTTAGCCATAATTTGCTTTCTGAAAATGTATTTTCAAAAGAAAATTACGCCGTTTGATAGTATCTATATATATATATATGTGTGTATATATATATATGCACGTGTGTGTGCGTATATAATATATTCTATATATATATATATAAGCGTGCGCGTGTGTGCGTGTGTGTTGTGTGTGTGCGCGTGTGTGCGCGTGTGTGCGTGTACGCGTGTGTGCGTGCGCGTGGTGCGTGTACGCGTGTGTGCGTGCGCGCGTGTGTGCGTGTACGCGTGTGTGCGCGCGTGCGCGCGTGTGCGTGCGTAAATATGTGTATATATATGTGTGTGTGCGTATATATGTAATATATGTGTGTGTGTGTTATATATATATATATTATAATGTGTGTATTAGGAATTTATCACCTATTTTATGGAGACAGCCTCTGCGACACTAACACCTCTCAATCCACATGCAGACTGAGGATAGAAATGAAAAAATTATCAAGATTTGAAAAATTCATTCCCCGTGATTGGCTGGAGGGTCAATCGCTAGGTTACGGGGTCATTTTAGGGTTATATTTCTATCCTCAGCGGCCATGTTGGAGGTGGCAGTGATAATTGTGACAGCTAAGTGATCATTGTTACTACAGTGATCACATAGCTGTAACAATAAAAAGTGAAATAAAATAATAAAAAGGGGATTGTTTTTTTATTAAATGTGGGGTTTGGGGGCATCTGGGCAGTTTTGATTTTTTTTACTGGCCTTAGAGACCCTGTGTGTGGTGTTTTTTTACTTTATGTTTTTTTTTTTACATTTTTTTTACGTTTTACATTATAATGAGGCACACCGTTGGAAAGCTCAGGCTCTGGGCTTTCCATCGGTGCCTCATTTATTACTGCAGCCCTTACGGATGAGGAGATAGAGAGGTCCTAAGGACCTCTCCCCCTCCTCCTAAGGGCTGTCTATGCGGCTGTTGAAGGTGACGTCATCACGCCAGGCGTGATGACGTCACCGCGACTCCCATGATCCCACAGTGAGGGCCGACATCCCGGATGTCGGTCCCTCACTGTTTGCCGCCGGGGATCTCATTCACACCGCCGCTTCGCTGCCGGGAGGATCGGACGCGCTGAGCGCGTCCTCCGCACAGCAGCGGGAACTTCCTGGACGCGCTCAGCGCGTCCGTAGCAGCGAAGTGGTTAAATAGTAACCTTTTGTGTGGAACTGTGTCGAAAGCTTTGGCAAAATCTAAGTAAATCACATCCACTGCGACCCCCTGATCTATACTTCTACTTACTTCCTCATAGAACGTAATTAGGTTAGTCTGACATGATCTGTGTTTCATGAAACCATGCTGATTTTTGCCAATTACATTATACCTCCAATAAATTCCTGAATACTATCCCTTAGTAACCCCTCAAATACTTTCCCAGCCACAGATGTTAAGCTCACAGGTCTATAATTCCCAGGCACAAATTTTAAACCTTTTCTTAAATATAGGGACCACGTCAGCTTTTCTCCAATCCTCTGGTACTATTCCTGAAAGAAAAGAATCTTGAAAGATTAAGAACAGAGGTTTACATATTTCAACACATAGCTCTCTTAGTACTTGCGGGTGAATTCCATCTGGCCCTGGGGCTTTATTAACATTCACATTGTTTAATTTGTGTAAAACCTTGTCCTGAGTCAACCAGTCACTTTGTATTAGTAAGTTTTTATTAATGAATTTCATGTCTCCTGTTATAGGTTTCTCTTTGATAAATACTGAAGAAAAATAATCATTTAAAATTTCTGCTTTATCCTGATCTTCAGTTAACAATAGCCCTGACTCAGATTTTAGTGAACCTACATTTTTACTCTTGGGTTTTTTAGAATTTATGTACCTAAAGAATCTTTTAGGGTTGGTCTTGCTCTCTTTTGCTATTTCTTTTTCATTTTCTAGTTTAGCCCATCTACCGTATTTTTCGCTCCATAAGACGCACTTTTTTCCCCCAAAAAGTGGGGGGAAAAGTGGGTGCGTCTTATGGAGCGAATATGGCCCAGCAGCTCGTGGATGTGCCTCCGCTCACCTGCCGCCGCCGCGTTTGTCTCCCTCTGAGCATGCGTCTGGCGGCAGGAAGCTTGGGCACTCGCCTGGGGGAGCCACGTGACCGCGATCTCCCGAGATCGCGGTCACGTGGCTCCCCCAGGCGAGTGCCCAAGCTTCCTGCCGCCGGACGCATGCTCAGAGGGAGACAAACGCGGCGGCGGCGGCGGCAGGTGAGCGGAGGCACATCCACGAGCTGCTGGGCCATATCCATATGTGAGCTGGGGAATTATCAATGTGTGAGCTGGCTGGGGCAAATCCATGTGAGAGCTGGCTGGGGCAAATCCATGTGAGAGCTGGCTGGGGCAAATCCATGTGTGAGCTGATGGGGCAAATCCATGTGTGAGCTGATGGGGCAAATCCATGTGTGAGCTGATGGGGCAAATCCATGTGTGAGCTGATGGGGCAAATCCATGTGAGCTGGCTGGGGCAAATCCATGTGTGAGCTGATGGGGCAAATCCATGTGTGAGCTGATGGGGCAAATCCATGTGAGAGCTGGCTGGGGCAAATCCATGTGAGAGCTGGCTGGGGCAAATCCATGTGAGAGCTGGCTGGGGCAAATCCATGTGTGAGCTGGCTGGGGCAAATCCATGTGTGAGCTGGCTGGGGCAAATCCATGTGTGAGCTGGCTGGGGCAAATCCATGTGTGAGCTGGCTGGGGCAAATCCATGTGTGAGCTGGCTGGGGCAAATCCATGTGTGAGCTGGCTGGGGCAAATCCATGTGTGAGCTGGCTGGGGCAAATCCATGTGTGAGCTGATGGGGCAAATCCATGTGTGAGCTGGGGCAAATCCATGTGCTGATGGGGCAGATCCATGTGTGAGCTGGGGCAAATCCATGTGTGAGCTGGGGCAAATCCATGTGTGAGCTAAGGCATATCCACGTGTGAGCTAAGGCATATCCACGAGCTGGGGCAATATCCATTATTACACTATTTCATTCAGAATATTTATTTTCCGGTTTTCCTCCTCTAAAAACTAGGTGCGTCTTATGGTCAGGTGCGTCTTATGGAGCGAAAAATACGGTAATCGCATTTTTACATGCTTTATTGGCTGCCCTATATGCTTTATAGGATGCCTCAGATTTATCAAATTTAAAAGCTTTAAATGCCTTCTTTTTATTTTTCATTTCCTTAGTTACCTTCCTACTAAGCCACATTGGTTTCAGTCTGTTTCTTTTATATTTATTAACCAGTGGAATATATTGTGACGTGTACTTTTCTAGTGTTAGTTTAAAGATATTCCACTTATCCTCAGTGTTTTTCCCGTGAAAGAGTTTCTGCCAGTCAATGACATTGAGAGCTTCCTTTATTTTAATAAAGTTGGCCTTTTTAAAATTATATATTTTAGCATGCCCCTTATGAATGTGTTTTTTTGAGTTTATTTCAAAAGTCACCATATTATGGTCACTGTTTCCCAACTGTTCCTTTACATTAATATTTGAGAAAAGATCCACATTATTTGTTATAACCAGGTCCAGACAGTTATCCTCTCTAGTTGGTGTTTCTACCAGTTGTGACATGAAGGTATCATTTAAAATGTTCAGGAACCGGATTCCCTTTGCTGAATTACTAGTCCCACTATCCCAATTAATGTCCGGGTAATTAAAATCTCCAATAATTAAAGTGCTACCATGATGTGCAGCCTTCCTAATTTGCTCTAACAGTTGTTCTTCCTCATCATTATCTATATTAGGTGGTTTATAGCATATGCCAACCAATAATTGACTTCCCTGTTTATTCCCCAACGAAATATTTACCCATAAGGATTCCACATTTCCCTCATCGCTTTCCAGTTGTGTAATATTAGGCTTTAAATCCTGATTTACATATAAACACACTCCACCCCCTTTCTTATGTTTCCTATCCTTTCTAAACAATGTATAACCATTTAAGTTTACAGCCCAGTCATGCGTTTCGTCCCACCACGTTTCTGTTATTCCAATTATGTGGTATTGCTTAGTGTATGCTATTACCTCTAGTTCCTCCATCTTGTTATTAAGGCTCCTTGCATTAGCAAGCATACATTTAATGTTGTCTCTACCCACACATGCTGAATGCGACTTTACATTACATGCCTCCACTGTTCTGACATTACCCATCCCCCCGGCTCCACCCCCCCTTAGTCTGAACTGAAACCCTTCCGCTATCTGCTCTGTCTCCATTTTGTAAAATACTGTATCCCTCCCCCCCTTCCACTAGTTTAAAGTCTCCTCCAACCTTTTAACCATCCTCTCCCCTAGCACAGCAGACCCTCTTCCATTCAGGTGCAATCTATCACAACTATACAGATTGTACCCCAGTACTGTTGTGATTTAGTTTAACGTTTATTTCTGTGTGGAACCAGAATAGTGTAATTAGGTTTGTGTTGAAGTGTGATTATGCAAGAATACTCTGTTTATCTGCATGTTGTGAGTCAGCCTTGTGGGCAAACACTGTCCCAATCTGATTCATTGGGACAATGGATTATATAAATTGTGTGTGATGACTGATTGCTAATTTGTATGCATCACCCCGTAGCTGTTGACGGAGAGGATTAACCTACCAGCCTACCCTTGTCTCAGGCAAACACTATCTGATTCCCTTTACAATGGGTTATGTAAATTACTGTGTGGGGTCCCTGTGGTTTCAAGACTTCATCTGCATAAATAGGAGAAAAGCCTGTATCAATGGCGCCACCTAGAGGAGATATATATAAAAAACACACACCATGTTCAACAGAAAACTTATTGTGTATATGGATATATAGAAAACTTTATCCACAAGGAAAGTTCTTAAATTGAGTCAGCTGCTATCTCTTTCGATAGGTGGTATATCCAAACCCACCAGAGGATAATGCATCAGAAAAAAGAAAGACGATCGAGTCAGCGCTTCCTTCAACGAGTGTCTTCTTTCTTTCTGTATATATGGATACCTTTAAAATAATCAAAAAGCTGCCATAGCGCAGTAATCTTGTACACAGCAGGAGATAGCAGAAGAGAGTAACGCTCACATTTTTATGTGTCTCAATCAGACACTAGATGCGTAAATGGATAAAACCCTATTTAAAGTGCGTGATTAAAGTGCTTGAAAGAAGTTTATACAAAAGTGTCCACATCACCAATGTATACATTAATGGACACAAATCTATGCGTCTGTCCCCATAACCTTCTAGATGATAGGATTTGTTACTTCTGTTAATATCTAATGATCTCTCCTTTCCATTTCGATGTCTGCTAGAGACAGCATTTAAAATAGATAGTTCCACTCTCTCTTCCACACTTTTTTACTTAAGTTATTTTTGTCTATGGGGACACTCATATATTTGTGTCCATTAATGTATACATTGGTGATGTGGACACTTTGTATAAACTTCTTTCAAGCACTTTAATCACGCACTTTAAATAGGTTTTATCCATTCAAACCTTTGCTCTTTAAATAGGTTTTATCTATTTAAACCTTCACATTAACCATATGCACTCATGCATTGTATTTTATGCATTATACCCGATTTATGATTTTACCATTTAGTCTATCCCTTACTGAAGAATATACGGCTGTTTTTTTAAAAAAAAAATCCAGCTTGTCTATCTGTGCACCTTGGCTACGCATCTTAATTAGGGCACGATGAACGTTTTAACCGTCTTTCATTTAATAATGATATAGCTGCTGGGATACCTTCTATTGGTTTCGTTTACATACCTTGATTAATTCGAATAGAACTGAATATAGTTACATTTAGCCTTATAGGTTGAGATGGTCAATGAAATAATTTCCGTGCTGGTTTATTTACGTACTTTACATCGCGCACTTTCATTAAGATATATTTGGATTTAATTACATCTTTCGTTTAAGCACGATATGGTCGTTTATGAGAATTCCCATGTTGCCCTCATTTTGTATGTTGATTGCACACTTAGGCTGGGGTCAGACGAGCGTAGTGTTCACGTCCGTGATTGCGCCTAAAAGTACGTCCGTGATAGCATGAAAGAAAGTCCATTGGAGCCTGACACATGAAGTACGTCCGCACTGAACTGCGGACGCACAACGGCCGCGGCAAACGGACGCAGGTTAGGCAAGAACGTAATACTGCTAGAACGGACGTGCGTAGTGCGCTGCGTCCACAACGTCCGCATAGCTTTGTGTGTGAGTGATGGAGCGAGGTCAGACGGACTGCATTTATACGTCCAGCATTTTTGACGGACAGAATGTTTTTTCATTGTAATTTATTTTTCCCTCCTACATCCGTCAAAAAATAACTTCAGTGAAAAAAACAGACTGTGTGACCACTACTGCGTCATCCGTACTGACGATGTCCGTACTGCACGGACGTACAGTCCGTAGAAATCACGCTCGTCTGACCCCAGCCTTAATTGGAATGTAATTAATGATTGATTGCATTTCCCATTGAAGGTCGATTTGTTCGATACGAGAATTTTTTATGCCGAGCATATCTACGCACTTTAATCATGCATAAATAATTATTTCTACTACATCTCGTATTCAGGGATGATGCGGTTGTTGTAGGAATTCCGAAGTTGATCTCCCCTGCACATTTTTTATCATACAATTTTATTAGAATATGATTAATATTTTAACTACTTTTCACATCGTTACATGATGCGGTCAGTGTGAGATCCCCCTTACTGTTCATTGCCATCATGTAATTTAAAACATTTTTATTTTTTATTGTATGTCAGCACGATGTGATCTGAATTCATAAGGCACTTCACTATGACACATTTATTTAGAGACACACATTATCTCTTAGTATGTACAATTTGGGGGCCATCTATATTATATATAATCTTGCTAAGACATTCTCACTGTCTCGATTTTCGCCAACAACTCGGCACATTTCATGCTTTGGTTCGTTTAGAACCCTCCCCTTTTTTTCTGCCGGTGCAATTGTTTAATATATGTCTAAACAAATTGCTTGTGTGACAGATCGCTTCTTTCTGTCACTCTGTCTCATTGCAATTTTAAACTTTTGATAATATTAAGATGCATCTATGTAATTTGTATTTCTTGGTATACACGTTATTTTTGCAATGCTTAGAATGTAAATGATTTTTGCGTTGGAATGCATCGTCCTTTTTGAACGCAACTATTTTCTCTGATAGTAGAGGCATGCGTATCAATTGGGTTTTTGTTATGCTTAATTGAAGGCACCTTCTGTTTTTTAATTCCAACGTCTTTGTCTATATATATATTATATATATATATATATATATATATATAAAAATCTCCGTGTATAACAGGCATTACACCTACTGAGGAAGCGAGGTAACTCGCGAAACGCGTTTAGGTGCTATGCCTGCAACCTTGTGTTATTTATTTTAATAAATTGCCTTTAAAACTAACGTTTGGCGTCCAGTATTTACTGGAGTAACAAGACTGTGAATCCTGTGGGAAATCCGGCGTTCCTATCTAATACTGCCGGCTGCCTGGAGCACCTAGTGTCTGATTGAGACACATAAAAATGTGAGTGTTACTTTCTTCTGCTATCTCCTGCTGTATACAAGATTACTACGCTATGGCAGCGTTTTGTTTATTTTAAAGGTATCCATATATACAGAAAGAAAGAAGACACTCGTTGAAGGAAGCGCTGACTCGATCGTCTTTTTCTTTCATCTGCATAAATCCAGAAGACCAGAATGAAGCCTGCAGTGGTCTTGAAACCAACCAACCAATCAGAACTGTTGGGGTGGGCTGGAAGTTTGAGTGTGCATTGCTGTATTTTGTATAAATACCCCTGTGAAACCTTCAGTAAAGCAGACCTTCCCGGTTTGTACATTCAGCTTGTCTGGTGGGTCATTCAGCTACAATCACCCGCAGAAGGCACCGAGCAGCCATCTGAAAGACTGACCTAACATCGGGGCTACAAGTCACGAGATCGAATGGTCGCCAAACATGGAATCAGCAGAAATATCAGCCTGCAGAATATCTTCGGCCCAACACTGGCACAGATCCCTACCAGCAGACCCAGGTCTCCCAGCAGGCAGAAACAAGCAGGTCAAGCTGCTCGAGGCACTGCTTTGCTAGTAGCCGCGTTCCTAGTAGCCGGGCTGACCACAACAAGGGGGTGTCTGGAGAGCAGGACAGGCGGACAAGAGCATTTCCGTCACAGGACCTGCTGATTCACCATAGTGGTTTGTTTTTCTGTATTGACTGCGCATCGCTTTGTCGTGACGGGCCGGAGCGCCGTGTGTAACTGGAATATTTTACAAAGCAGCTTTAATCCTTTCCGTAAAGATTTGTTCCACTTCGGCTGCTTTTACGGAGCCTGATTGGGAGTGGTTTTAAATGTAGGTTCAGGACCTCTTGTCATCATGTCTGGTGTCAGTATTATACGAGGGACCTGCAAATTCTGCAGCTCCCCACTGAAGATCCGGTCCAGAGAAAAGTGAGATTCACATCCCTCAACATGTCGGTCCTATATGGGTTTTTCCTGCTGGAGCTTTGAGGGAGAGGACGTTGTTTCATGTATAGAAATGGAGACACTGCAAGCTTCTTGTGTGTGGAATCATGTTGGATCATAGAACTGCCTCCAGGTCAGAACAGGAAGTATAAGCATAATCAATACACAACAGACGTTACTCTGGCATCGGGTCACAGTGTCCCTTCACACGTGATATTTCACTGGTTTTAATGGCCCGGACTGCTCCATAGGATCTGCCACTCAGTGCCTCCCTTCATCATGATGGGGTATATACCACACACAATGTGCATGTCATGACCCATCACTGTCCTCTTCTTTCTTTTTTTTTTACTTCTGTTCAGCTACGTTCATCAGTTCTCTCCCTGGTGCTGCAGCCTCTTTCAGCACCAAGAACAGGGTTTTTTCCCCTTGCAAAGTTCGGCGACTTTTTTTCTGTATTTGACAACCAGTCTGTCGGTTGGTCTGGGTCGTCCACAGACGCTTCCAGTGGGTGACCCTGGTTGTGCAATGGCGTTGTCCATAGTCGGCTGACCAAGTTAGTTATCCAACTATGGACCCAGTGGACGAACAGCCTTAGTAAGGGAGGACAGTGAGGCAGGGGAGCAGTTATGGAGAGCTTTTTATTTGAGCACCAATGTACTGAATTGGATTCTAAAGTAAACAGGGAGCCAGTGTAGAGACTGCCAAAGGGGCAAGGAGTGAGAGTTGCGGGTTGTGTGGGGGTGAAGTGTGAGAGGTGCAGGATGTGAGATGGTTGACGTGAGGTGCGGGATATAAGGTGGGAGAGGTTCAGGAGGTGAGGTGTGTGAGCCTGACACAGAAGTGACCCGCACACCAAATGAACCCAACACTGCTCAGAAGTGACCCGCACACAGAATGAACCCAACACTGCTCAGAGGTGACCTGCACACAGAATGAACCCAACACTGCTCGAAGGTGACCCGCACACAGAATGAACCCAACACTGCTCAGAGGTGACCCGCCCACAGAATGAACCCAACACTGCTCCGAAGTGACCCGCACACAGAATGAACCCAGCACTGCTCGGAAGTGACCCGCACACAGAATGAACCCAGCACTGCTCGGAGGTGACCCACATACAGAATAAACCCAACAGTGCTCAGAAGTGACCCGCACACAGAATGAACCCAGCACTGCTCAGAAGTGACCCACACACAGAATGAACCCAGCACTGCTCGGAGGTGACCCGCCCACAGAATGAACCCAACACTGCTCGGAGGTGACCCGCCCACAGAATGAACCCAACACTGCTCGGAAGTGACCAGCACACAGAATGAACCCAACACTGCTCGGAGGTGACCCCCATAGAGAAAGAACCCAACACTGCTCGGAGGTGACCCACACACCGAATGAAGCCAACACTGCTCGGAGGTGACCCGCACACTGAATGAACCCAACACTGCTCGGAAGTGACCAGCACACAGAATAAACCCAACACTGCTCGGAGGTGACCCCCATAGAAAAAAGAACCCAACACTGCTCGGAAGTGACCAGCACACAGAATGAACCCAACACTGCTCAGAAGTGACCCGCCCACAGAATGAACCCAACACTGCTCGGAAGTGACCAGCACACAGAATAAACCCAACACTGCTCGGAGGTGACCTGCACACAGAATGATCCCAGCACTGCTCGGAGGTGACCCGCAAACAGAATGAACCCAACACTGCTCAGAAGTGACCCGCACACAGAATGAACCCAACACTGCTCGGAAGTGACCAGCACACAGAATGAACCCAACACTGTTCGGAGGTGACCCCCATAGAGAAAGAACCCAACACTGCTCGGAAGTGACCCGCCCACAGAATGAACCCAACACTGCTCGGAGGTGACCCGCACACAGAATGAACCCAACACTGCTCGGAAGTGACCCGCCCACAGAATGAACCCAACACTGCTCGGAAGTGACCAGCACACAGAATAAACCCAACACTGCTCGGAGGTGACCCACACACAGAATAAACCCAGCACTGCTCGGAGGTGACCCCCATAGAAAAAAGAACCCAACACTGCTCGGAAGTGACCCACACACAGAATGAACCCAACACTGCTCGGAAGTGACCCGCACACAGAATGAACCCAACACTGCTCGGAAGTGACCCGCCCACAGAATGAACCCAACACTGCTCGGAGGTGACCCGCACACAGAATGAACCCAACACTGCTCGGAGGTGACCCTCATAGAGAAAGAACCCAGCACTGCTCGGAGGTGACCCTCATAGAGAACGAACCCAGCACTGCTCGGAAGTGACCCGCACACAGAATGAACCCAGCACTGCTCGGAGGTGACCCACACACAGAATGAACCCAGCACTGATCGGAAGTGACCTGCAGACAGAATGAACCAACTTTATTCACACAAATTCTTCATGAATGCAGAAGCCAAAAACAAGTCTGCATGGCCGGAGTGCTACGTTAGAGCCTCCGGTTGTTCAGAGTTGTAAGAAGAGGAGAAACCGTAATCTTAGGAGCTACATGTAAATGCTTTACTCCTGAATGAGGTCACTAACATGAAGCAAGATATGAGGTAACACATTTCCTGCATTCAGAACATGATTTAACCTTCCGCGATGTAACACGTCTGGCACAGCTGGAAGAATTCCCACATATATAATATGGGATCACACCTGTACAATCTCTCTGCTGCATAACAGCGTTTGTTCTAAGTCTAAAACATTTCCCATATTAAAAAATAATAGCCTCACTTCTGTGTGAGTTCTCTGGTGTGTTACAAAAGCGGATATTAAGAGGAGGGGTAGGACATCTCAAAGGTCTGAGCTGAAAATGATTTCTCTGTGTGAGTTCCCTGATGAGCAACAAGCTGTGCACTACGGCTAAAACTTTCCCCACATTCAGAACAAGAAAAAGGTTTCTCTCCTGTGTGAGTTCTCTGATGAGCAACAAGATGTGAGCTACGGCTAAAACATTTCCCACATTCAGAACACGAATAGGGCTTCTCTCCTGTGTGAGCCCTCTGATGTCTTACAAGATCTGATCTAAAGCAAAAACACTTCCCACATTCAGAACATAAATAAGGTTTCTCTCCCGTGTGGGTTCCTTGATGTTTAACGAGATTTGATCGCTCGCTAAAACATTTCCCACAATAAGAACATGAATAAGGCTTCACTCCTGTGTGAGTTCTGTGATGTCTACCAAGATTTGATCTCTCGCTAAAACATTTCCCACATTCAGAACATGAATACGGCTTCTCCCCTGTATGGATTCTCTGATGGGCAATAAGAGCTGAGCTGCAGCTAAAACATTTCCCACATATAGCACATGTAAAAGGTCTGTCTCCTGTGTGAGTTCTCTGATGAAAAAAAAGACCTGAGCTATCCCCAAAGCGTTTTCCACATTCAGCACATGAATACGGCTTCTCTCCTGTGTGAAGTCTCTCGTGTGTAACGAGATGCGATTTGCGACCAAAACATTTGCCACATTCAGAGCATGAAAAGGGCTTCTCCCCTGTCTGAGTTTTATGAAGTCGAGGTTTCTGACCAAAACATTCTCCAAATGCAGAATATGAAGTCATATTTTCATCTCTTTGCTTTCTCATAGCCATAGAAATACAGGAATGTGCGGCACGCCCGTCCTCTGCAGGCGCCTTCGATCCAAGCAAATCATTGTCCCATTTCATTAGGACATTTCTTTCCTTTTCATGTCCTTCAGGATAACGTCTGCACAGGGAGCCATCTGCAAGACATGTGATTAATAAAGAGGGGAACAAAACCAATCATGGAAAGCTTGACCTTTACCCAAAACCAATTTCCATGTCACGACCACAACAAACATCATGGATCCACTCAGGGGAGCTTTTATCACTGGAATGCTGCCCACCGTCATTTCAATCGGGATCACTAACGGTTAGTGTGGTTACAACAGCATGAAACAACAGGGTTTAGTGAATAAAGCCCTACAGTATATCTCAGAAGAGTAGGGCAAGGAAACGTGTTCAAAGAGTCACACAACAGGGACACATGAGGGGGCAATAAGGTACGGGAATAGATGAGCGGTGGTAAGTGAAGCAGAGCGTTGACCAGGCAGTTGGGAAACATGAGGGGCTAAAGAAGCACAGGTGGCACGAGGGGTGCTGGGGGCACCTTATAACATCCAAGCTAAGTTTAGGCTGGTGCATCAGGGGGTAAATGGAGAAGATGGGAGGCTGTAGGGCACAGTTTTGGCTGGCACAGCAGGGGGTAAATGGAGAAGATGGGAGGCTGTAGGGCACAGCAGGGGTCAATGGAGGTTGTTTTAATTCTTTTGTTCTGGCTTTAAACTCTGCCAGAATCTACCTAGAAGGGGTTAATCCCTTCAGAGTGTCTGCCGGATATCCGTCCATGCCGCGTGTGCGAGCATCTCACGTTAGTTCAGCCAACGTTCAGGGAGCGTCGGACAGACTCGGCATCTCAGTAACACAGGCGGGTCCTTCCATGTCCAGATCTCACGATCGTGAAGCCAGTGAACACCGCGCTCAGCCGACCACAACACACCAACATGTGTTTTCTCTAGGGTGCCAAAACATCTTGCAATGGGCCTGGTGTCCAATGATCTCCCATTCAATATGGCGCCTAATACCAACCTGCGTCAGGCGGCAGAAGAACCTGTGTCCCATTGGATCCCATCATGTACATACTGTCTGATTCACTGGTCATCCACACAAGCGGAAGCGTCAGGGTGTACGGCGAGGCCAGCGAGATGAACGCTGAGGAGCAAAGCGTAGAGTTACACACCAGCCGGGAAACCTGATCTGAACCTGACGGAGACACACATGAAACACTCACTTGGCCTGGCTCCTGTAACAGCCATTGTTTCAGGCTCCTGGTGGACACACGGCACCACCTCATGGCTGGTCACAGACACAACAGAAGGCTTCACGCTGACCCGTCCTGTAGGAGACATTACGCAACATGAGGTTTGTATCAGACCAGGAAAACGTGACCAATACATTTCCCTCGAAAAGCCTCTCAACATGTTCATCACTGACCGGTGGTCGCGTTCGCAGGACTCTCTGTGTCTTTGGTCAGGCAGGGACCTCTCACACAGGGCTCTTCCCCTCGTACCAGCATCGATATGATGTCAGGAATCATACGGACCCATCCTGTAAACGAATGGTGGAAGAGATTTCACACTTACATCACAAATACTGACAACTCATGGAGACTGAGAGGTCCACCTCACCCTGGGTCAACATGTGCGACCATGACTGACCCAACCAGTACACGACTTTCACACAGCATCCCAGAGGAGTCAGGACAACACGTACAAGGATGAACATGGAGGAGCACGAAGCTCCAAAACATCTGACTGGGTGTCACGGTGACCTGTCACTGAGGAACATGGAGGGGACGTTCCTTACCCAGAGAGCATAGGGTCTGGTAATTCTCCATCATCACATCCCTGTAAAGCTCCTTCTCTTCTTCCTTTAAACAGTCCCACTCCTCCTGGGAGAAGTAAACGGCCACGTCCTCAAACTCACATTCAGCCTAAACAGCAAATGACCTCATTAATGTGACGCCATTATTTATCAGCACAAACTCACATATACCATGAGGAAGATTTCCTGCTTTCCCTGGGAATCTGGCGTCTTCCCCCGTGTAACTCATTCAAGCTTCCCCTCCCCCATCACTGGAGGAAGAAGGGAGGAGATAAGAGACATTGCAATGTCTGGGTCAATGTCTGCCTTACCTGTCCGTTCAGCCGCTCCTCCGTCTCTGACATGTGACCCGGGAACCTCTCCATCACCTCCTCCTCCGTCTCTGACATGTCACCTATGATCACTTCCATCACCTCCTCCTTCATCTTGGTTATTGTCCGGCGTCACGCGATGACTTGCTGCATCTGATCAATGGCCTCTGGTCCGTGTGGAGACAGTGAGTGCGCCGGCTGCGATGCCGGTCATTAAACACACCCCACCAGGCTGTAAGATGAGACAACGCGTCAAATCAGGACCTAATGACTCACACTGAAATGGGACGAAAAAAATCATCGAAAAATCATCCCACCAACACCTCCTGTCCTATGCGGGCCAGTACACACGCACCTCCAGTCCCATGAGGGCCGGACCAAACAGACACCTCCCACGCCACCCTCACAAGCAACTCCCAGCGGGGCCGGCTCACGCACCTCCAGTCCCACGCGGAGCCGGCTCGCGCACCTCCAGTCCCACGCGGGGTCGGCTCGCGCACCTCCAGTCCCACGCGGGGTCGGCTCGCGCACCTCCAGTCCCACGCGGGGTCGGCTCGCGCACCTCCAGTCCCACGCGGGGTCGGCTCGCGCACCTCCAGTCCCACGCGGGGCCGGCTCGCGCACCTCCAGTCCCACGCGGGGCCGGCTCGCGCACCTCCAGTCCCACGCGGGGCAGGCTCGCGCACCTCCAGTCCCACGCGGGGCAGGCTCGCGCACCTCCAGTCCCACGCGGGGCAGGCTCGCGCACCTCCAGTCCCACGCGGGGCAGGCTCGCGCACCTCCAGTCCCACGCGGGGCAGGCTCGCGCACCTCCAGTCCCACGCGGGGCCGGCTAGTGCACCTCCAGTCCCAGGCGGGGCCGGCTCGCGCACCTCCAGTCCCACGCGGGGCAGGCTCGCGCACCTCCAGTCCCACGCGGGGCAGGCTCGCGCACCTCCAGTCCCACGCGGGGCAGGCTCGCGCACCTCCAGTCCCAGGCGGGGCAGGCTCGCGCACCTCCAGTCCCAGGCGGGGCCGGCTCGCGCACCTCCAGTCCCAGGCGGGGCCGGCTAGCGCACCTCCAGTCCCAGGCGGGGCCGGCTCGCGCACCTCCAGTCCCAGGCGGGGCCGGCTCGCGCACCTCCAGTCCCACGTGGGGCCGGCTCGCGCACCTCCAGTCCCACGCGGGGCGGCTAGCGCACCTCCAGTCCCAGGCGGGGCCGCTCGCGCACCTCCAGTCCCAGGCGGGGCCGCTCGCGCACCTCCAGTCCCAGGCGGGGCCGGCTCGCGCACCTCCAGTCCCACGCGGGGCAGGCTCGCGCACCTCCAGTCCCACGCGGGGCAGGCTCGCGCACCTCCAGTCCCACGCGGGGCCGGCTCGCGCACCTCCAGTCCCACGCGGGGCCGGCTCGCGCACCTCCAGTCCCAGGCGGGGCAGGCTCGCGCACCTCCAGTCCCAGGCGGGGCCGGCTCGCGCACCTCCAGTCCCACGCGGGGCCGGCTAGCGCACCTCCAGTCCCAGGCGGGGCCGGCTCGCGCACCTCCAGTCCCAGGCGGGGCCGGCTCGCGCACCTCCAGTCCCACGCGGGGCCGGCTCGCGCACCTCCAGTCCCACGCGGGGCCGGCTAGCGCACCTCCAGTCCCAGGCGGCGCCGGCTCGCGCACCTCCAGTCCCACGCGGGGCCGGCTCGCGCACCTCCAGTCCCACGCAGGGCAGGCTCGCGCACCTCCAGTCCCACGCAGGGCAGGCTCGCGCACCTCCAGTCCCACGCGGGGCAGGCTCGCGCACCTCCAGTCCCAGGCGGGGCCGGCTCGCGCACCTCCAGTCCCACGTGGGGCCCCTCCATCACACACGTGCCTCCGGTCTCCCGCAGTGTGACGTCACTAGCTCAGTGTGACCTCATGAAATGACAGAAGGCGTGGTTGAGGCTGGATGGGTCAGGAAAGCTGCTGCCCCGGTTGTAATGCTCTTTGGGGTATCTTTGCTGCAGGAAAGAGAGGCCACGCCCCAAAAGAGAGCTTTTCCTGCACTGCCCACCCCATGAGCTAGCACTCCTCATGCTTGTGACGTCACCATGCTGAGAGGAGCCCCGGAAACCGGCCCTGACTCCCCCAGCAGGGAAACACGGTCTACTTGCCAGCAGCAAACCGGACTACTGAGTTCCAGGAAATGACGTCACGGACATGCGCTGCCAGGTGCCATGATGGAAGAGGGCAAACCTCCAGCCTGTGAGGGCGGCCGCCAGACATGGAGAGTAGAAAGACCGGGGAAGAGAGAGGGGTGTGCTCGACTTCCTTTTTAGCACCCGCTCCTGGAGGCAGCGAACCTGTGAGGACAGAGAGAGCCCGTCCTGCAAAGTGGAGCACTGCCCTCATCAAACATGGCCGACACGTCACTTCCTCTCCTCACGGTCATGACGCTTAAACCCTGCGCCTTCTCCCCTGTTACTGACGTCACCACGAGGAGGGCGGGTTACAATGAATCTAACAGGGGACCCTGCCCCAGAGCTTACAATCTAAGAGGAGAGGGGACCCTGCCCCAGAGCTTACAATCTAAGAGGAGAGAGGACCCTGCCCCAGAGCTTACAATCTAAGAGGAGAGGGGACCCTGCCCCAGAGTTTACAATCTAAGAGGAGAGGGGACCCTGCCCCAGAGCTTACAATCTAAGAGGAGAGGGGACCCTGCCCCAGAGCTTACAATCTAAGAGGAGAGGGGACCCTGCCCCAGAGCTTACAATCTAAGAGGAGAGAGGACCCTGCCCCAGAGCTTACAATCTAAGAGGAGAGGACCCTGCTCCAGAGCTTACAATCAGAGAGGGGACTCTGCTCCAGAGCTTACAATCTAAGAGGAGAGGAGACCCTGCTCCAGAGCTTACAATCTAAGAGGAGAGGGGACCCTGCCCCAGAGCTTACAATCTAAGAGGAGAGGAGACCCTGCCCCAGAGCTTACAATCTAACAGGAGAGGGGACCCTGCCCCAGAGCTTACAATCTAAGAGGAGAGGGGACCCTGCCCCAGAGCTTACAATCTAAGAGGAGAGGAGACCCTGCCCCAGAGCTTACAATCTAAGAGGAGAGGGGACCCTGCTCCAGAGCTTACAATCTAAGAGGAGAGGGGACCCTGCCCCAGAGCTTACAATCTAAGAGGAGAGGGGACCCTGCTCCAGAGCTTACAATCTAAGAGGAGAGGGGACCCTGCCCCAGAGCTTACAATCTAAGAGGAGAGGGGACCCTGCCCAGAGCTTACAATCTAAGAGAGAGGGGACCCTGCTCCAGAGCTTACAATCTAAGAGGAGAGGGGACCCTGCTCCAGAGTTACAATCTAAGAGGAGAGGGGACCCTGCTCCAGAGCTTACAATCTAAGAGAGGGGACCCTGCCTCCAGAGCTTACAATCTAAGAGGAGAGGGGACCCTGCCCCAGAGCTTACAATCTAAGAGGAGAGGGGACCCTGCTCCAGAGCTTACAATCTAAGAGGAGAGGGGACCCTGCCCAGAGTTTACAATCTAAGAGGAGAGGGGACCCTGCCCCAGAGCTTACAATCTAAGGAGAGGGGACCCTGCTCCAGAGCTTACAATCTAAGAGGAGAGGGGACCCTGCCCCAGAGCTTACAATCTAAGAGGAGAGGGGACCCTGCCCAGAGCTTACAATCTAAGAGGAGAGGGGACCCTGCCCCAGAGCTTACAATCTAAGAGGAGAGGGGACCCTGCTCCAGAGCTTACAATCTAAGAGGAGAGGGACCCTGCCCAGAGCTTACAATCTAAGAGGAGAGGGGACCCTGCTCCAGAGCTTACAATCTAAGAGGAGAGGGGACCCTGCCCCAGAGCTTACAATCTAAGAGGAGAGGGACCCTGCCCCAGAGCTTACAATCTAAGAGGAGAGGGACCCTGCTCCAGAGCTTACAATCTAAGAGGAGAGGGGACCCTGCCCCAGAGCTTACAATCTAAGAGGAGAGGGGACCCTGCCCCAGAGCTTACAATCTAAGGAGAGGGGACCCTGCTCCAGAGCTTACAATCTAAGAGGAGAGGGGACCCTGCCCCAGAGCTTACAATCTAAGAGGAGAGGAGACCCTGCTCCAGAGCTTACAATCTAAGAGGAGAGGGGACCCTGCCCCAGAGCTTACAATCTAAGAGGAGAGGGACCCTGCCCCAGAGCTTACAATCTAAGAGGAGAGGGGACCCTGCCCCAGAGCTTACAATCTAAGAGGAGAGGGACCCTGCTCCAGAGCTTACAATCTAAGAGAGAGGGGACCCTGCCCCAGAGCTTACAATCTAAGAGGAGAGGGACCCTGCCCAGAGCTTACAATCTAAGAGGAGAGGGGACCCTGCCCCAGAGCTTACAATCTAAGAGGAGAGGGGACCCTGCTCCAGAGCTTACAATCTAAGAGGAGAGGGGACCCTGCCCCAGAGCTTACAATCTAAGAGGAGAGGGGACCCTGCCCCAGAGCTTACAATCTAAGAGGAGAGGAGACCCTGCCCCAGAGCTTACAATCTAAGAGGAGAGGGGACCCTGCTCCAGAGCTTACAATCTAAGAGGAGAGGGGACCCTGCCCCAGAGCTTACAATCTAAAGGAGGGAGGGGACCCTGCCCAGAGCTTACAATCTAAGAGGAGAGAGGACCCTGCACCAGAGCTTACAATCTAAGAAGAGAGAGGGGACCCTGCCCCAGAGCTTACAATCTAAGAGGAGAGGGGACCCTGCCCCAGAGCTTACAATCTAAGAGGAGAGGGGACCCTGCCCAGAGCTTACAATCTAAGAGGAGAGGGACCCTGCTCCAGAGCTTACAATCTAAGAGGAGAGGGGACCCTGCCCCAGAGTTTACAATCTAAGAGGAGAGGGGACCCTGCCCCAGAGCTTACAATCTAAGAGGAGAGGAGACCCTGCCCCAGAGCTTACAATCTAAGAGGAGAGGGGACCCTGCTCCAGAGCTTACAATCTAAGAGGAGAGGGGACCCTGCCCCAGAGTTTACAATCTAAGAGGAGAGGGACCCTGCCCAGAGTTTACAATCTAAGAGGAGAGGGGACCCTGCCCCAGAGCTTACAATCTAAGAGGAGAGGGGACCCTGCCCCAGAGTTTACAATCTAAGAGGAGAGGGACCCTGCCCCAGAGCTTACAATCTAAGAGGAGAGGGACCCTGCTCCAGAGCTTACAATCTAAGAGGAGAGAGGACCCTGCCCAGAGCTTACAATCTAAGAGGAGAGGGGACCCTGCTCCAGAGCTTACAATCTAAGAGGAGAGGGGACCCTGCTCCAGAGCTTACAATCTAAGAGGAGAGAGACCCTGCCCAGAGTTTACAATCTAAGAGGAGAGGGGACCCTGCCCCAGAGCTTACAATCTAAGAGGAGAGGGGACCCTGCCCAGAGCTTACAATCTAAGAGGAGAGGGGACCCTGCTCCAGAGCTTACAATCTAAGAGGAGAGGGGACCCTGCTCCAGAGCTTACAATCTAAGAGGAGAGGGGACCCTGCCCCAGAGCTTACAATCTAAGAGGAGAGGGACCCTGCCCCAGAGCTTACAATCTAAGAGGAGAGGGGACCCTGCCCCAGAGCTTACAATCTAAGAGGAGAGGGACCCTGCCCAGAGCTTACAATCTAAGAGGAGAGGGACCCTGCTCCAGAGTTTACAATCTAAGAGGAGAGGGGACCCTGCCCCAGAGCTTACAATCTAAGAGGAGAGGGGACCCTGCCCCAGAGTTTACAATCTAAGAGGAGAGGAGACCCTGCTCCAGAGCTTACAATCTAAGAGGAGAGAGGACCCTGCCCCAGAGTTACAATCTAAGAGGAGAGGGGACCCTGCCCCAGAGTTTACAATCTAAGAGGAGAGGGGACCCTGCCCCAGAGCTTACAATCTAAGAGGAGAGGGACCCTGCTCCAGAGCTTACAATCTAAGAGGAGAGGGGACCCTGCCCCAGAGCTTACAATCTAAGAGGAGAGAGGACCCTGCCCCAGAGCTTACAATCTAAGAGGAGAGGGACCCTGCCCCAGAGTTTACAATCTAAGAGGAGAGGGGACCCTGCCCCAGAGTTTACAATCTAAGAGGAGAGGAGACCCTGCCCAGAGCTTACAATCTAAGAGGAGAGGGGACCCTGCCCCAGAGCTTACAATCTAAGAGGAGAGGGGACCCTGCCCCAGAGCTTACAATCTAAGAGGAGAGGGGACCCTGCTCCAGAGCTTACAATCTAAGAGGAGAGGGGACCCTGCCCCAGAGCTTACAATCTAAGAGGAGAGGGACCCTGCCCCAGAGCTTACAATCTAAGAGGAGAGGGACCCTGCCCCAGAGCTTACAATCTAAGAGGAGAGGGGACCCTGCTCCAGAGCTTACAATCTAAGAGGAGAGGGGACCCTGCCCCAGAGCTTACAATCTAAGAGGAGAGGGGACCCTGCCCAGAGCTTACAATCTAAGAGGAGAGGGGACCCTGCCCCAGAGCTTACAATCTAAGAGGAGAGGGACCCTGCCCCAGAGCTTACAATCTAAGAGGAGAGGGGACCCTGCCCCAGAGCTTACAATCTAAGAGGAGAGGGACCCTGCCCCAGAGCTTACAATCTAAGAGGAGAGGAGAGGGGACCCTGCCCCAGAGCTTACAATCTAAGAGGAGAGGAGACCCTGCCCAGAGCTTACAATCTAAGAGGAGAGGAGACCCTGCCCCAGAGCTTACAATCTAAGAGGAGAGGGGACCCTGCTCCAGAGCTTACAATCTAAGAGGAGAGGGACCCTGCCCCAGAGCTTACAATCTAAGAGGAGAGGGGACCCTGCCCCAGAGCTTACAATCTAAGAGGAGAGGGACCCTGCCCCAGAGCTTACAATCTAAGAGGAGAGGGGACCCTGCCCCAGAGCTTACAATCTAAGAGGAGAGGGACCCTGTCCAGAGCTTACAATCTAAGAGGAGAGGACCCTGCCCCAGAGCTTACAATCTAAGAGAGAGGAGGGGACCCTGCCCCAGAGCTTACAATCTAAGAGGAGAGGGGACCTGCTCCAGAGCTTACAATCTAAGAGGAGAGGAGGACCCTGCCCCAGAGCTTACAATCTAAGAGGAGAGTAGACCCTGCCCCAGAGCTTACAATCTAAGAGGAGAGGGGACCCTGCTCCAGAGCTTACAATCTAAGAGGAGAGGGGACCCTGCCCCAGAGCTTACAATCTAAGAGGAGAGGGGACCCTGCCCCAGAGCTTACAATCTAAGAGGAGAGGAGACCCTGCCCCAGAGCTTACAATCTAAGAGGAGAGGGGACCCTGCCCCAGAGCTTACAATCTAAGAGGAGAGGGGACCCTGCTCCAGAGCTTACAATCTAAGAGGAGAGGGGACCCTGCCCCAGAGTTTACAATCTAAGAGGAGAGGGGACCCTGCTCCAGAGTTTACAATCTAAGAGGAGAGGGGACCCTGCTCCAGAGCTTACAATCTAAGAGGAGAGGGGACCCTGCCCCAGAGCTTACAATCTAAGAGGAGAGGGGACCCTGCTCCAGAGCTTACAATCTAAGAGGAGAGGGGACCCTGCCCCAGAGCTTACAATCTAAGAGGAGAGGGGACCCTGCTCCAGAGCTTACAATCTAAGAGGAGAGGGGACCCTGCCCCAGAGTTTACAATCTAAGAGGAGAGGGGACCCTGCTCCAGAGCTTACAATCTAAGAGGAGAGGGGACCCTGCCCCAGAGCTTACAATCTAAGAGGAGAGGGGACCCTGCTCCAGAGCTTACAATCTAAGAGGAGAGGGGACCCTGCCCAGAGCTTACAATCTAAGAGGAGAGGGACCCTGCCCCAGAGCTTACAATCTAAGAGAAGAGGGGACCCTGCCCAGAGTTTACAATCTAAGAGGAGAGGGGACCCTGCCCCAGAGCTTACAATCTAAGAGGAGAGGGGACCCTGCCCCAGAGCTTACAATCTAAGAGGAGAGGGGACCCTGCCCCAGAGCTTACAATCTAAGAGGAGAGGGGACCCTGCTCCAGAGCTTACAATCTAAGAGGAGAGGGGACCCTGCCCCAGAGCTTACAATCTAAGAGGAGAGGGGACCCTGCTCCAGAGCTTACAATCTAAGAGGAGAGGGACCCTGCCCCAGAGCTTACAATCTAAGAGGAGAGGGGACCCTGCTCCAGAGTTTACAATCTAAGAGGAGGGGACCCTGCCCTAGAGTTTACAATCTAAGAGGAGAGGGGACCCTGCCCCAGAGCTTACAATCTAAGAGGAGAGGGGACCCTGCCCCAGAGCTTACAATCTAAGAGGAGAGGGGACCCTGCCCCAGAGCTTACAATCTAAGAGGAGAGGGGACCCTGCCCAGAGCTTACAATCTAAGAGAGAGGGGACCCTGCCCCAGAGTTTACAATCTAAGAGGAGAGGGGACCCTGCCCCAGAGCTTACAATCTAAGAGGAGAGGGGACCCTGCCCCAGAGCTTACAATCTAAGAGGAGAGGGGACCCTGCCCCAGAGCTTACAATCTAAGAGGAGAGGGGACCCTGCTCCAGAGCTTACAATCTAAGAGGAGAGGGGACCCTGCCCCAGAGCTTACAATCTAAGAGGAGAGGGGACCCTGCCCAGAGCTTACAATCTAAGAGGAGAGGGGACCCTGCCCCAGAGCTTACAATCTAAGAGGAGAGGGGACCCTGCTCCAGAGTTTACAATCTAAGAGGAGAGGGGACCCTGCCCTAGAGTTTACAATCTAAGAGGAGAGGGGACCCTGCCCCAGAGCTTACAATCTAAGAGGAGAGGGGACCCTGCCCCAGAGCTTACAATCTAAGAGGAGAGGGGACCCTGCTCCAGAGCTTACAATCTAAGAGGAGAGGGGACCCTGCCCCAGAGCTTACAATCTAAGAGGAGAGGAGACCCTGCCCCAGAGCTTACAATCTAAGAGGAGAGGGGACCCTGCCCCAGAGCTTACAATCTAAGAGGAGAGGGACCCTGCTCCAGAGCTTACAATCTAAGAGGAGAGGGGACCCTGCCCCAGAGCTTACAATCTAAGAGGAGAGGAGACCCTGCCCCAGAGCTTACAATCTAAGAGGAGAGAGGACCCTGCTCCAGAGCTTACAATCTAAGAGGAGAGGGGCCCTGCTCCAGAGTTTACAATCTAAGAGAGAGAGAGGGGACCCTGCCCCAGAGCTTACAATCTAAGAGGAGAGGGGACCCTGCTCCAGAGCTTACAATCTAAGAGGAGAGGGGACCCTGCCCCAGAGCTTACAATCTAAGAGGAGAGGGGACCCTGCCCCAGAGCTTACAATCTAAGAGGAGAGGGGACCCTGCTCCAGAGCTTACAATCTAAGAGAAGAGGGGACCCTGCTCCAGAGCTTACAATCTAAGAGAAGAGGGGACCCTGCTCCAGAGCTTACAATCTAAGAGAGAGGGGACCCTGCCCCAGAGCTTACAATCTAAGAGGAGAGGGGACCCTGCTCCAGAGTTACAATCTAAGAGGAGAGGGGACCCTGCCCAGAGTTTACAATCTAAGAGGAGAGGAGACCCTGCCCCAGAGTTTACAATCTAAGAGGAGAGGAGACCCTGCCAGAGTTTACAATCTAAGAGGAGAGGAGACCCTGCCCAGAGCTTACAATCTAAGAGGAGAGGGGACCCTGCTCCAGAGCTTACAATCTAAGAGGAGAGGGGACCCTGCCCCAGAGCTTACAATCTAAGAGGAGAGGGACCCTGCTCCAGAGCTTACAATCTAAGAGGAGAGGGGACCCTGCTCCAGAGCTTACAATCTAAGAGGAGAGAGGACCCTGCCCCAGAGTTTACAATCTAAGAGGAGAGGAGACCCTGCCCCAGAGCTTACAATCTAAGAGGAGAGGGGACCCTGCCCCAGAGCTTACAATCTAAGAGGAGAGAGGACCCTGCCCCAGAGTTTACAATCTAAGAGGAGAGGAGACCCTGCCCCAGAGTTTACAATCTAAGAGGAGAGGAGACCCTGCCCCAGAGTTTACAATCTAAGAGGAGAGGAGACCCTGCCCCAGAGCTTACAATCTAAGAGGAGAGGGGACCCTGCTCCAGAGCTTACAATCCTCCTACTCCTCCGTTAAACCGACCCCTGACAGGGTCTACGCAATGGCTCAAGCAAAAAGATGCCATACTGTGCTTGAGCTGGTTTGTTTAGGGGACAGGAGCCACACCGGGTCAGAAATTTTGTCAGCTCTGCAGGGGCAGGTGCAGAGGAGGGGACCCTGCCCTAGAGCTTACAATCTAAGAGGAGAGGGGACCCTGCCCTAGAGCTTACAATCTAAGAGGAGAGGGGACCCTGCTACATCCTCAGCCCCTGCTGTGCTCCCTGGGGGGTCTGGGCAAGAAGGGGGGCCGCCCGGCCAGCACTTTCTGCTGGCAGATCGGCATTTGAGGGGGCGGGGTCAGGTGTGGTCACCAGGAGCCACCGGCTTTAAAACAGGGCTCGAGGAGTTGCCTCGTCGCCCTGTTGTGGAGTTTGTTTCACGCACCGCTACTTCCTTTATCTGATTGGATTTACTGTTGACGACCCTGCTTTGTATGAGATTCCTGCTCCTGTTATTTGACCCGGCTTGGCTTTGACCACTCTCTATCGTGTGTATTAGGCTGTTTGCGTGGTTTAGTGATTTAACCCCATGCTGGTTGCTGGGTTGATCACTCGCTGTTTGGTTTCTGCATCCCTGACTGCCCTGCACCTTGAATACTTCACGGACTGTCGTCCCACGTATTGTGTTTCTGAGCGTGTCCTAGGCTTTCTGTCGGTCTCGAAACCCTCGGAGCCTAGAGGCAATTCAGCTAGTCCTTTGAGTCCCTTGGCTCTTAAGTTACAACCTGTATTTTATTCAATTTCTGTGTTTAATCAAAGTATGGTTGCCCTTAAGGATCTCCACTCCTCTACTCTTGGGGAAGCAATATAGCTACCGTTACTTTACAACGGGCCAATGGATCTGGCAACTGTATCTGACCTAATATCTAAGTTGAATAATATAATCTGTATGCAAGAAAATCAAGAGCAACGTTTGGATCAGTTTTCTCAGGCTTTGGGCCTAGTCATATCTCAGTTAAACAAGGCCTCGTCGCCTCCCCCTCCTGCGATTGACAGGTCCACACAAGCAGTCTCTTTGATTACTACTGCGGTATCTCATGTTCACTTAAAGACTCCCACAAGTTTTAATGGGAGTACTGGGTCTTGTAGAGGGTTTGTAACCCAAATAAATATTATGTTCGAATTAAACCCTGGCATGTGTTCCACAATCACCTGACTGATAAAGCTCTCCTGTGGGCAACCCCTTTATGGGATCTGGACAGACCAGTGATATACAATTATGCTGAGTTTATGAATAGCTTGAAGCGTACTTTTGACCACGCTAGAAGGGCAAGAGGGGCAGCCAGAGCTTTATGGCGTATTTCCCAGGGTAACCGCCGAGTTGCAGAATATGCTATAGAGTTTAAAACCTTGTCATCAGAACTTCTCTGGCCAAATGATGTGCTTGTTACGGTGTTCCTTGAAGGACTCTCAGAGGCTATTATGCATGATTTAGCACCTCTATCGTTACCTGAGGATCTGGAAGACCTCATAGATTACTGTATAGCACTTGATGATGAAATGCGTGACAGGAGGTCTGGTCATAGCAAATCACATAAGCCTGCCCAGGCTGCCTGTTCTACTCCCAGGTCGGTTCATGCTGTCTCCCCTCCCAGACCGGTACCCTCTGAACCAGAGCCTATGCATTTGGGTCGGTCTGGCATATCTGGGGAGGAGAGACAATATCACCTCAGAGAAGGCCTCTGTTTTCACTGCTTAGACAGAGGACATTTTCGTTTGCAATGCCCAAAGCGACCTAATAGGTCTAATGTGTCACAAGCAAACCTGGTATCTCCTGAGAGACCGGTTCTAGGTACCACTGTCGTGTCTTTTGTATCTGATAAGAAAAGAAAGAAAAAAATCTTGTGTGGTAATGCCTGTAACCATTGGTTGGGAAAAGGTCAAATTTGACAGAGGCATTACTGGATTCTGGGTCTGCAGGAAATTTCCTGGACTCTGGGTTTGCAGCCATTCACCAAGTGCCTCTGGTTGAAAGAGAAGTGCCACTTCTCATAGAGAGTATTGATGGTAGGAGGCTGACAAGACCCCATGTCACGCATCAAACGATTCCTGTTTCTTTCAGGACAGGTGTTCTGCATAAAGAAAACACAGTTTCAAATCATCGAGTCCCCTACTGTGCCTATCATATTGGGTTATCCATGGTTGGCAAAACACAACCCAGTGGTGAACTGGGGAAAAGGGGAGTTGGAGTCATGGGGACCAAAATGTTGGTCCAGGTGTCTGGGCATGACCGCTACTGTAGGTAGTCTGACTGTTGCTACCACACCTCCACTTTCTACTGAGGTACCCGAGTGGTACAAAGACTTAAAGGAGGTGTTCGATAAAGGTAAATCCGAGATCTTGCCACCTCATAGGCCGTATGACTGTGCCATAGAAATCCTACCAGGCACCATGCCTCCAAGGGGTCATGTGTATCCACTGTCTCAGAAAGAGAATGCTATTATGGAGGAATATATATGTGAAAACCTAGGCAAAGGGTTCATACGTCGTTCTTCTCCTGCGGGGGTGGGGTTTTTCTTTGTGTCTAAAAAGGAGGGGGATTTAAGACCTTGCATTGACTATAGAGGGTTAAACAGAATCACTATACGTAATGCCTACCCCATCCCTTTAATATCTGAGTTGTTCGACTGCTTAAGAGATGCCAAAATATACACAAAATTGGATCTTCGTGGGGCGTACAATTTGGTGAGAATCAAGGAGGACCACGAGTGGAAGACTGCCTTTAATACTCGCAGTGGTCATTATGAGTATTTAGTTATGCCTTTTGGTCTATGCAATGCTCCTGCAGTCTTCCAAGACTTTATAAATGATGTCCTGAGGGACTTTTTGCAAGTCTTTGTAATCATCTATTTGGATGATATTCTGATATATTCTCCTGATGTTGAGACGCACCATGTCCATGTAAGGACAGTGTTGCAAAGGTTGCTGGAGAATAAACTATACTGTAAGTTAGAAAAGTGTCTGTTTGACATAACTTCAGTACATTTCCTGGGTTACATCATCACACCAAATGGGTTTGAGATGGATCCAAAAAAGCTATCTGCCATCAGAGAATGGCCACTACCTCAAGGTCTGAAAGCCATACAAAGATTTCTTGGTTTCACAAACTATTATAGGAGGTTTATCAAAGGATTCTCTTCTGTTGTGTCTGCCATCACGACCATGACTAAGAAGGGTGCTCATATTCAGGTTTGGAGTGACCAGGCCAAGCAGGCATTCCAGTCACTTAACCCCTTCGCTGCGGAGGACGCGCTCAGCGCATCCACTCGCAGGTAGCGTTCCTTGCGGAGGACGCGCTGAGCCCGTCCTCCCTTTGGGGCCAGCGATCGGCCGGGTTCCGGCCGATCGCTGTGCCCCCCAGTGCGGGCTGACATCCTCGATGTCAGCCCAGCACCCGGAACCGCCGGCGGCACAATTAGATGTCATCGCGGTGGCGCGATGACATCTAATTCAGGCGCCCCCCCCCCCGCATGTGCGGAGGAGGCGCCTGAAAGGGAGGGGGGAGGTCCTCCCTCCCGATTGCCGGGGTGCAGGGGGTTAATCCAGGCACCGTTTGGAAGGGCACAGCCTGCCCTTCCTAACGGTACCTGGAATTAACCCCATGGGGGCCGGATCACGAATCGGCGCCGAAAAGCGCCGGTTCGTGATCCTTTCCCGGAGCTGGCCGACATCTTGGATGTTGGCCAAGCTTCCGGGAATGCCCCCTGAGGACTGGCGTCATCGTGCATACAACGATGACGCCAGCCCTGGAGTTAACCCCTAACTGCCACCAATGGTGGAGATAGGGGGTTCATTGGAACCCCCTATCTCCCGATCCGTGGCAGTTAGGGGTTAATGCTTGATATTGTTGGATAGGCCAGAGCATGGCTGTTCCAACAATACCAAACATGACTATGAATTTTTTTTTTAAAAAAAAAAATTAAAATAACAAATTCTTTAAAAAAATAAGTTTTTTTTTTCTTGGGTTCGTTAATGCAGCAATATTGTTCCCATTTCAATTATAATGTGAACAATGATGCTGCACTAACGATTTTTGTATGCGGTGCGTTTATTTAAAATCGCGTAATTTTCCCAAAACAAAATGTAACGAGACCCCATCTCTAATTTTTTTAACAAGCGCACCCCATACAAAATATAACCGCAATTGCTCGAATGCTAAAATGTGAAGAAAAAAACACTTTACACGTTGTAAATTATTGAATTCATATTTTATTGCATATTTTGTTATAATATACAGACAGGACATAACGTATACATATAATAATGAGATATTATGAATCTGCCGAGTCTGCTGGAAAGAACGATCTATAATATGTCTGGGTCATATACTAAAATAAGCCTTCAAAACGCGTTTAAACATGATGAGCAAAACCGGTAAAAATGACCTCAGCACATAGAAACATAGAAAAATGTCGGCAGATAAGAACCTTTCGGCCCATCTAGTCGCCCAATTACATGGATACTTTACCTGGATTTATCTTTTGTTTAGGATAGCCTTATGCCTATCCCATGCCTGCTTAAATTCAATTACTGTTTTGGCCTCTACCACTTCTACTGGAAGACTGTTCCATGTATCCACCACCCTCTCAGTAAAATAATGCTTCCTCATGTTACTTTTAAACCTTTGCCCCTCTAATCTAAGACTATGTCCTCTTGTTTTGCTACTTTGTTTCCTTTTAAATATACTCCCTTCCTCTACCTTGTGGATTCCCTTTACGTATTTAAATGTTTCTATCATATCTCCTCTGTCTCGTCTTTTTTCCAAGCTGTACATGTTAAGATCATTAAGCCTTTCCTGGTAACTTTTCTCCTTCAAGCCGTACACCATTTTAGTAGCCCTTCTCTGAACTCTCTCTAAGATGTCTATATCCTTCTGGAGATATGGTCTCCAGTACTGCACACAGTACTCCAAGTGAGGTCTCACCAGTGCTCTGTACAGTGGCATGAGCACTTCCCTTTTCCTACTGCTAATACCTCTCCCTACACAACCAAGCATTCTGCCAGCATTTCCTGCTGCTCTATTACATTGACTACTTACCCTTAGATCCTCTGAAATAATGAACCCTAAATCCCAACCCTCAGATGTATCAAATATTCTATATTCAGCCCTTGGGTTTTTACGTCCCAGGTGCATTATCTTGCGCTTATCCACATTAAAACTCAATTGCCACAACTCCCACCATTTTTTTAGTTTACCTAAATCATTTGGCTGATCCCTCCAGGAACGTCAACCCTGTTGCAAATCTTTGTGTCATCAGCAAAAAGACATACTTTTCCATTAATACCTTCTGCAATATCACTAATAAAAATATTAAAGAGAATGGGTCCAAGTACTGAGGCGGGAAATGCCTCAGCAGCGAAAGGGTTAAAGAAGCGTTTGTCTCAGCACCTATCCTAAGGCATCCAGTACCAGGCCTTCCATTTCAGCTAGAGGTTGATGCATCTGAAATAGGGATTGGTGCAATTCTGTCTCAAAGAGAAAGTCTTGAGGGACCTGTACATCCTTGTGGGTTTTTCTCTAGAAAGATGACACCTGCTGAGAAAAACTATGACATAGGGAACAGAGAATTACTAGCAGTTATAGCGGCCCTCAAGGAATGGCGCTATTTGCTAGAAGGCACTAAAGATCCCGTGATAATTATCACAGACCATAAGAATCTAGTGTACATGGGAGATGCCAAACGCTTGAATTCCAGGCAAGCCAGGTGGTCACTGTTCTTGTCAAGTTTCAACTTTTTGTTAACTTATCGTCCTGGGTCTAAAAACACAAAAGCTGACGCTTTATCTAGACCGTTCGAGTCATATGAACAGCACACGTTTGACCACAGTCCAATCATTCCTCACGAGAGGATCTTGGGTACCACGGTCTTGTCAGTGTCTTCTCCTTTGCGGGATAGAATTCAGGCTGGTCAGGGTGTTGCTCCTCTTGAAAAACCTCCTGGGAAAATTTTGTACCTGAGGAGGAGAGAACACAGATGATGATGATGACTTATCATGATTCCAAGCCCTATGGGCATATGGGAATAAATAAAACAGTGGCCACGATTGAGAAACAGTTCTGGTGGGTTGGTATGTGAAGGGATATTAAGGACTACATAGCCACATGTGCTGTAGAAGTCAAACTCCCCGGTTCTTACCTGTTGGTCTCTTGCCTTTACCAGTGCCAGAGAGACCTTGGTCCCACCTCTCGATGGACTTTATCACAGATTTACCACCTTCCAAAGGCCATACTGTAATCCTTATGGTGGCAGATCGGTTCTCTAAGATGGTACACTTTTTATACCACTGGTAAAGCTTCCTTCAGCCAGTGAGCTGGTACCAGTATTCATACAAAATATTGTGCGACTTCATGGGGTTCCTCTGGAATAGTATCCGACAGAGGAACTCAGTTTGTGTCTCGTTTCTGGCGAGGATTTTGTGAAAGCCTAGGTATTGAGTTGAGCTTCTCCTCTGCTTACCACCCTCAAAATAATGGGGCAGCAGAGAGGGCCAACCAAAGTGTTGAGCAGTACATGCATTGCTTCATGTCTGAAAGACAAAATGAGTGGGCAGACCTGTTACCCTGGGCTGAGATTGCTTTAAACAACTCAATAAGTGATACCACAGGCCACTCACCTTTCCATGCCGTTTATGGTTATGATCCTCCTATGCTCCCTTCTGAGTTCCAGGGAACTGATTTGCCAGCCTTGGACGACCATCTGAAAGACGAGGAAGGGACATGGGAGAAAATGAAAGAGATTATGAAGGCCAATATCGATAGACAAAAAATCAAAGTAGACAGACGCAGAGGTCCTGCACCGGTGTATACGGTTGGGGACAATGTATGGCTGTCTACCAGGAACATCAAATTATTGGTACCACCCATGAAGATGGCTCCCAGGTTTATTCGGCCTTATAAGGTGTTCAGACGTATTAATCCTGTCTCTTATGTGCTGGCTTTGCTCCTTTTTCTACGTATATGTAACGTATTTCATGTCAGCCTCCTGAAGCCGCTTACCTGCAATAAGTACACTAGAATTGCTGTTCCCACTCTGCCTATCAAGTCTCAGGGTGAGGAGGAGTACGAGGTCCGTGCCATCCTGCGGTCCCGTCTGGTCGGGGGTGTCCTGCAGTACCTGGTGGACAGGGAGGGTTATAGTCCTGAGGATCGTTCCTGGCAAGTTGCCAGCGATATCCATGCGCCTCGTCTGGTTTGCCTGTTTCATGAGGCCCATCCTTCAGCGCCTGGTGGTAGTTCTGAGCCCGACTGTAGATGGGGGGGTTCTGTTACATCCTCAGCCCCTGCTGTGCTCACTGGGGGGTCTGGGCAAGAAGGGGAACCACTGGCTGGCCGGGTATTGGCACTTTCTGCTGGCAGATCGGCATCTGAGGGGGCGGGGTCAGGTGTGATCACCAGCTTTAAAACCGTTGCCTCGTCGCCCTGTTGTGGAGTTTGTTTCACGCACCGCTACTTCCTGTACCTGATTGGATTTATTGTTCACGACCCTGCTTTGTATGAGATTCCTGCTCCTGTTATTTTACCCGGCTTGGCTTTGACCACTCTCTCTCTATCGTGTGTATTACGATGTTTGCGTGGTTTAGTGATTTAGTGATTGGTTGCTGGGTTGATCACTCGCTGTTTGGTTTCTGCATCCCTGACTGCCGTGCACCTTTGAGATAGCAATTCTTGGGATTTAACTTAAAACTATACTAATCTAGTGATCTGCCATTTCGATGTTCATCCATTTTGTGTTTTAAAATACACTTGCTGTCCTTGAGTGCTCTTGAGACCCTATTTCAGTCTGCTTACTTAAAGAATGTGATTTGTCAGCAAAGCCAAAGAAGGAAGTGTTGACAAATTGAAGAATTATAGAGACAGCTGTACGTCCAAAATGAGAATAAAGAGGAAAGATGACATCATGTGTAAAGTTAGGTCCTAACTCAGACATATAGTAACGGTCACGTGACAATCTGGGTATGTTGGGAGGGGAACTGTATTTTTAGAACAAATGTATAAAAACGATTGAATGTTCTCGTCACTCAAGCTTCTATATGCAGATTTGAACTGCTGCTTGAGTCCAGCTGCAGCTGAATAAAACGCCATTTTCTTTTGAAACAAAGGCCTCCGTCTGCTTCCTTCGTTGAACCATCACCCACAAGTTCCTGGCCAGCTGGCTGTAACATTTCTAGGGTCTCGTCCATGGGGATTGGGCCTTGGTTCGATTAAGGAGGTTTGAACGGCAGTATTTACTGCATTTTCGGTGGAATCCAACAGGTGCCAGCTCCAGGCATGTTGATTCTCTACTAAAGGCGCCAAGCAAGAACTTCTTGCTCTGTGGACCATCAACCTACTGGGAGCACGCTCCTGACCGAGAATCCACGAAAAGGAACAGGCCGAGGAAACTGGTGACGCCGCGGCGGAAAGGGGGTAACTAATAGAATTGTATTTTTGTGTGTTGCATAATGCCAGCAGCTAGCTTCAATTAGTGTATAGAATTGTAGAATTGTCCACGCTGTGGAGGGAGAGAGTCCAGATTTCTGTATCTGTGTGTGATACAGGGGCTGGGGATAGACTGCCCTCCAGCGAGGAATAGAGAGGTCTGTAGAGCCTCAAGAGCCTGTGATGCTCTAAAGCCGGTCCGGATTAACTAAGGAAAGTGTTAAATCCCTTACAAGGGGACTGATCAACCCCTAATGCTAAAAGCCCCTGCAGTAGGGTAAATAAATACTGATGGTGAAGTATATACTGATGTTGCAGTAGGTACTCGTATTTAATGATTGAGAGCTAGCTGTCTGCAACAAAAGAACTGTTTTTTTAATAATATAATGTCTGTATTTTATGTGTATTATATCTAATGTTGAGTATGCAGGAGAGTGGACTTGTTCCCCCTGAGGAGAAGTTACCTGCAAGAATAGAACTGTTTATGTACTGTTTTGTGGTAGATGTATCTGATACAGTACGTGTTGTGATTGCTGAGTGATTGAGTGATTGTGAGTGATTGAGCGCCTACTCGCCTACAGTGGACTCCCAATGTACGTTTCAGGCTCAGGCGACGGCAGTCCGGCTACTGACGGAGGAAGCGAATACGATACGAGAGAACTGTTGCATGAAGTATCAGACAAATGATTTTTAAAGTGCTTTTGTTGCAAGTTACATCTGCACTGTAAAAAAAAAAAAAAAAAAAGCTTCAAAAAATAGCTATGGGTAATGGGTCTTTTAAACCAAAAAAAACAGGGGAGGGTGAAACGCTCCTAGAATATATGATACGCAATTTTGAGACTCTGTATGCAGTTCACCAGTATGGAAAGAAACTGCACAAGAGCAAGTTGCAAACACTGTGTGAAACTGAATGGCCTATATTAAATCCTTCATGGCCCCCGGAGGGATCAATGGACCCCGTAATCATACAGGGTGTCCATTTAGCAGTCACAGGGAGTCCTGGGCATCCAGATCAATATCCCTATATAGATATATGGAGGTATTGTGTGAAGGATAAAAGCGCATTAGTAATGCTGGCAGTAGGACACTCGCGGCGCAGCACAGCCCCTAAACTATTAAATGTGTTGCAAGATCAGCCAGAGGATTTCCTATACCCCCCTCCTTATCCATCATATTTTGCAGCAGTAGCAGATGCCCCAGCTGCATATGAACCTGTAGCGCACGCCCCCTCTGTGTCGTCCCAACAACCTCAGCCAGGACCCATGGGTGCTGATATCCCCCTTGCAATGGGTCCAGCGACTGGAGGAGAGGGGCATGATATCAAAGAACCAAATAATGTTAAAATGTATTCTGCTGTGCAACATGCTATGTCATCACGATTAGTAGATAGAGGGAGTCCCCACAAGACAGCCCTGGCTCCCCAGTTTGAGAAACCCACTACAAGAAGAAACCATGGGTAATAATCTAAACCCGAGAAAGTGAAGAATGGGCAAACACCCTTAGAATATATGATGCACAATTTTGAAGCGCTGTATGAGACATCATTATGGTGTGGAATTGAGTAAAAAAAAAATTAAAACTGTTGTATACAATAATCTGGCCGATGTTAGTCCCTGAATGGCCAGAACAGGATCTATAGACCCGGAGATAATACAGAAAATGTACTCCCAGGGCACAGGGAGATATGGCCACCCAGATCAGCATCCATATATAGATATTTGGAGGTACTGTGTGAGAGATAAAAGCCATTTTGTTTATGTTAGCAGGGCAAAGAAAGAAAGGAATGCCCTTAAATAAATATAAACCTGAGTGGGAATAATTAGACATAGATAAATTACAAACCCTGTGTGTGGACTGTGTGATGATCTGCAGGAGTCTCTGAGCCCCCACTTCCCCCCAGGCCAGAAGAAAAGGAGATTATCAATGGATCAGATGGTAATATAGAAGGTTATATGGTAGAATGTTTTTGTCTGACTGTGTTTATGATTGATCAGGGAACTACATGTCCCATAGCTGCCAAACGGGAAGAAACTAATCGAGTATATATATGTTGTTTATTTTTTATCTATCTTTGTAATAAGGGTTGGATGTTAATTTAGAGTGTGTGATGGCTGAGAGTAATGAGATTCTCTGCATTTGTTTCCCCCCTTTTTACATAGAGGGGAGGGAGGGAGTCAGCTCCCTGATGAGCAAAGGCATTAACGCTTTATGTGTCTATGCAGCGAATTTAGAATGGATGTAGTCTGTTGATTGCGAGATGTATGTTTATATTTTGTGTTGATATATTAGGTTAGGTCTGTCTTGACAGACTAAATCGAGACAGAGGAGATATGATAGAAACATTTAAATACGTAAATGGAAACCACAAGGTAGAGGAAGGGAGTATATTTAAAAGGAAACAAAGTAGCAAAACAAGAGGACATAGTCTTAGATTAGAGGGGCAAAGGTTTAAAAGTAACATCAGGAAGCATTATTTTACTGAGAGGGTGGTGGATACATGGAACAGTCTTCCAGTAGAAGTGGTAGAGGCCAAAACAGTGATTGAATTAAGCAAGCATGGGATAGGCATAAGGCTATCCTAAACAAAAGATAAATCCAGGTAAAGTATCCATGTAATTGGGCAGACTAGATGGGCCAAAAGGTTCTTATCTGCCTACATTTTTCTATGTTTTAGATAATCTAGGCTATATGTGAGAAAGATATATTGTCTAGCATTGTGTCCGGATGTTTCAGAATGATGCGCAATATGTTAGTATTATTGCAGAAACTGAGTGCATATATGTGCTGTGTCTGTGTTTAGGGCACAATGTATATGTGCTGCCTAGTCTGTATAAATGCTATATATGTGTATAGTGGGATTATATGCTCTTTCGTTTTGTATGCATTAAATGATCTATGTATGTAATCCCTGTTGTGTGTATTGGGATATGGTGTGTACAGTGTCTATGTGGTTTCGCGTATGCCCCTACAGAGCATTGATTAAAAGGGCTAAATCTGATTTAAAAAAAAAAAAAAAAAAGGTCATTCCAAGTCTGAAGCCCAAACACCCCCCCTTCCCCTTATGCACTGAAGGAAAAAAAGGTGGGAGGGATGGGCTATTAGTAACATATGAGAGTAAGGCAACAGATGTAGAGAAAAATACGGCAGGCGTTAGATCAGTTTGGAGAAATTCTAAACTAAATAGAAAAGACAAGTAAAATGTGGAATACACTAAGAAGTTGATGATGAGAAAAGAGAAACGTGTTATAAAATGTGTATTTAACACATCCCACAAAAAGCTTGGCAACACATCCAAGCCCACCTTGAACATCTGTTTAAAGTACGATTTTCCTAAAGTTTTGTGTTCTCATGGAATACTTCGCTACTGCCAGTGCAGAAAGAGAATACCCAAGAGTACCGACCTGTCCAGGATTTAAGAGCAGTTAATTCTGCCACAGTGACTTTATATGGATTTAACCCAATTGAGTGTAATCTCCTAGCTCTGATACCCGGCAACACAGAATTCTACATTTGATTTAAAAGATGCGTTCTTCTGTATTCGCTTGGCTCCAGCGAATCGGCCATGGTTTGCCTTTCAGTGGGAAAACGCCCAGAATGGTTCCAAACATCAAATGATATGCCTCCCTCAAGGTTTGCTATCCTCGGGAGAACACTGAACAAAGACTTATTTGCCTATCACTCTCAGCCAGACAAAGCTACCCTATTACAATATGTTGATGATCTCATGCTTGCTCCACCAACTCAAGAAGATTGTTTCAATGCCACAAAAGAACTGTTAAGTATCTTATGCAAGGCAGGCTACAAAATCTCAAGACGCAAGGCACAGATTTGCAGACACAGTGTCAAGTATCTAGGCTTCCATCTTACAGGAACTGAGCGAGCAATCCAGAACGCAAATAATCAGTCTGCCGTGTCCCTCAAACCACAGACTCATTGCCAAATAAGAGAATTCCTGAGCCTCTGTACCAAGTCACCAAAGGTGCAGAGCCTGATCCTATTATATGGAGTGAAGAACAAAACTAAGGTTGTCACCCAATTAAAGACTTTGTTGCTTGAAGCCACTGCCCTCCTGGTTGCTGAAGCTGACAAGCTCACACTAGGCTAAGAACTCTTTGTGAAAGTCCCTCATGCAGTCCAGACTCTTCTAGACTATAAAGGCAATTACTGGTTCAGCAATGCAAGAATGACCAAGTACCAAGCTATGCTATGTGAAAACCCGAGAGTTCATTTGGAACTAATCTCCACCCTGAATCCTGCTACATTGCTTCCAGATGCTCCAAAAGATCAGGAACATGAGTGCCTTCAAGTAATGGATGAAGTATATAGCAGCAGACCTGACCTCAAAGACATACCCCTAGACAAATACGACATGCAACTGTTCACTGATGGAAGCAGTTTTGTAGAAAATGGAAAGAGATTTGCTGGGTACGCAGTAGTCACTCTTGACGAAACAATTGAAGCTAAACCACTGCCCAATGGCACTTCTGCTCAACTGGTTGAAATTATTGCCCTTACCAGAGGTCTAGAACTATCTGAAAACAAAAGGGTGAACATATACACTGATTCCAAGTATGCCTTCATGACAATTCATGCTCACGGAGCACTCTACAAAGAACGAGGCCTCCTAACATCCGCGGGCAAACAAGTCAAATATGCCCTTGAAATATTGAATCTACTGAATGCAGTATGGAAACCATCCGCAGTTGGTGTTATTCATTGCCGTGGCCACCAAAAAGGCAAGGAAGAAGTTCCCAGAGGAAACCGGAAAGCAGATCTGACGGCAAAGGAAGCAGCCAGACAAACACAAGCCCTTGAGCGTGGCTGTGATTTGAAAGAAACCAAGGCTAAGAGTACTCGACAGCAGCAGGTGCAGCAGCAGGAGAAAACTCACTTGAAACTAAACTGGAGAGGATACCCAGTTCAAGATAAAGATCCCCTGGAAAGTGTTCGGGAAGGAAACCCCGATCACCGGAGAGGATACCCGGTAAATGCTGAAAATCACTTGAAAAGCTTCCGGAATGGAAATCCAGAACACCGAAATGAAACTTCGGTTCCCCAGAGAGGACTGGTTCAAGATGACTCACCTGTCAAGCTTCTAGTATGTAAACCTGAATCCCCGCAAATGAAAGTCGAAACTCTGCTCTGTCTGAACGCTGTTTTCCAAGATCAACCAAATGTTGACTTCTATATGAATAAAAGAAGATTTGCACCTCATGGAGAATTTATTGAAGATGTTCTTTGCCACTGGTACGGTGAATATGAACTTCTAGAGAAGCACCACAGGTATATCCAATGGTTGTTTCCTCTACGTGAACAAGGCCGACATGAACATGCAAAGCCTTTGACTATTTCTGAAATTGAAATTATGAAGAACACCGCTGAAATCCAACATAGGCTACGGAGAGCCTATAAACTGATGCTGAATTTCTTCGGCGTAAAATTAGTGGGGAAGAGGAGATAGAAGTGATACGAGACTCAAATTTTTCAACACGCTTCTCCAATTTGAATACCAATACCCATAATAATCTGAGAATTACCCGAATTGTGAGAAGCATGGGAGAGCTGGGAGCTGCACAATACCAAGCTCCGCTGGTGAAGTTCTTCCTGAAAGAAATACTGGTTGAAGATCAGCTGCAAAATATGAAAGAAAGTGCCCTGAAATATTTCTTGCCGGCGGTAAAGAATGATCATGAAAGCGATGCACTGTCTGAATATGTTTTGAAGCACAGAATATCCAAGAATGTCAAGAGGCTTCTCCCAGTGGTGACGGCCCTGTTACCAACACCCATTACTCACTGGACTCCGGCCTACTCTGAAAAAGCGAAGAAATGGCTCTCCGAAGAGCCAGGAGAATACAGAGAAGACGGATGGTACTAGTTGGAGAATGAAAGAATTGTCTTACCAGCCACTCTGGCACCTGAAATTGTCCGGGCCTTGCATTCCAGAACTCATGGAGTAAAGACAGCCATGGAGCAACAACTAGAACCGTATTTCTATGTTCCTGGACTCCCCGCCATTTGCAAAGCAATTGCCCATCAGGGTGTCACTCGTGCTAAGAACAACCCAAGGCAAGGGATAGTAAGACCACCAGGAGTATTATCTCCAATGTCCTCCCTACAAATTGACTTTACTGTTCTCCCTCCATGCGAAGGATATAAATATCTACTGGTGCTAGTATGCACATTAACGGGATGGGTTGAAGCCTACCCAACTCGAACAGAAAAGACTGCTGAAGTAGTGAGATGTTTGAGAGAAATTATTCCAAGGTATGGACTGCCTCTTGAAATCGGATCAGACAATGGTCCAGCCTTCGTACAAAGTTGTTTACAGCAACTCGCCCGCCTGCTGAGAATTTTGTGGAAGCTACATACCACATACAGATCTCAAAGCTCTGGGAAAGTGGAAAGAATGAATAGAACTCTAAAGACCTTGATGGCTAAAATATACCAAGAAACGTCATTGAACTGGTTGGATGTGTTGCCAATCGTACTGCTGCATGTCTGAAGCAATCCTACCTCACTCCTAAAATTGAGCCCGTACAAGATAATGTTCGGTTATCCCATCCCATTGATAACTGGGTTGAGGGGGGATCCCCGTGTATTAGGGGAAACTGACCTACGCTAGTGTGACGGAACGGCCGCCACAGGATTTATTTAGTTTAATTTCATTCTTATTTTGTTATATTTCGTTTACCCTTTATTTATAGAAACTAATTTCCTTTGTTAGATTTAATGTAAAACCTGTTGCTAGACTTCTAATTAATCATGTTTTTCCCCTGCACCGATCCTGCTAGTTTATGCTCAGTTATATTGTGTGGTTTTAAATGTATTGTCAATTGCTCATTTTTAGTTTTAAATAGACTTATATTTCTTTAGTTAAATATGGTTTTTAAAAACACTACCCGCCACTAGAGTCAAATGCTTTCCTTTCGTATAGAATGTACAATAGGTTTGTGTAATTTGTGGATTATGCAAAAGTGCTTTCTCTTTGTTTATCTGTTATCTGTTTACCTGTTCTGAAAGGCTGGGAGTCACATTGTCTCAGCCACCCACTATCTGATTCCCTTTACAATGGGTTATGTAAATCACTGTATGTGGTCACTGTGAGGTCAAGACTGCATCTGCATACAACCAGTGGACCCAAGTGAAGACTGCAGGCTTCTTTCAGGTCCTCTCAATGGTCTTGGAACCAACCAATCAGAACCTGGGCTATGGCTAGCCACTGTGCAGAATTCACTCCAGGGGTCTGGGGGCGGGCATGGGAGAGAACAATGGGACTGTACCATATAAAAGGACCGTGTATGTTCTGCTTTTCATTAAACATTCTGATTTACCTTCAAACCTGTACTGAGTCACGACTAGTATTTGGGGAGGGCATAATCACTGAAGAAGCTAGCTTTACTGAATCCTTCGCTTCCAGATCATCCAAGGACCGCTGCCAATCTCTCTCCCACCTTGCTAGCTCGCTACCCGGCTAAGCTCTTCAGCAAGACTCGGCGCCGCAGATGGAGCTACCCCTGCAGGGTAGCTGATCTGCTACAGCTAGTAAGTGATCAGGTTAGATCAGACGATGCAGAGTGTATATACAAATAGGAGAGTGAGCATATACCCTATTTTCTGTTCCCACCCCTACACAAGTACTGTGCAGGAGACTCAGTATGGGTTAACCAATGGAAGATAGGAGCTAAAGGGAGGTTTTTTTATGTTGTCTTGTTATCCACTCCTACTGCAGTGAAAGTGGCCGAGGTGGTGCCGTGGATACATCACTCCTGACTGAAACCAGCAGCAGAGGTTACGGACAAGGCATGGAAAGTGATAGCCAGTGAATCCGATCCGCTGAAGCTACGTTTCCACCGTATCCAAGCAGCTGCACAGACCGGAGAGGAGGGAGATCCAAGTCTAGTTGACCACCGGCTCTCCAAACTCCAGTCTTTGTACTTGTTGATATTGTAAGACCGTTAAGTTCACCGCCTAACCAACCAATGGAAGCTCCAGAGATACCCCAGGAGGCCCATGAGCCTCTGCTTCCAGATACCCTTTTTATAAGACTACAGAGACCATTTGAGCAGTACCAAAGGATCCTGATATGTATTGGGATTGTTTTCTTTTTGACTTTATTGACAATTGTTGCTGGACTATTTTTCCAATCCAGCTCCCTAAGGGAGTGAGGTCAGCCCCTATTGGGTTGACACCAGAACATGACATAACTGTCCCATCGGTACAGGACAGATGGAAGCGGGAGCTGACAAGGCCAGAAGATAATTTGTTTATTAAATTTACATATGCGTATGCAAAGAAGTCAGGATATGAATCCTGTTGGGTGTGTAATAAATTGAACCAAGGGTCATCAGTTATTCCCACCTTAGCTGTACCTCTTAATTTGTCTGACTACCCTGTGAATAAAAGTATAGTGGCCCCTAGTGTACTTAAACTGACTAAGAGTCTAGATATGCCAAAGACAAACCACACTATTCGCATTACTAATGTGACCTATTTCCCTCTCTGGTGTTTTAAACTAAAGAAGATCCAGGTTCCACCTAGTTCAATGTGTAAAGAATCTTTGTTCAACACAACACTAGATATATCTGACCCAGAAGCACTAGGAGATAGTCTTCAAGTAATGGTAAATACGATAATTACAAGCCGACTAATGATAAAAGTCCAGAGGCCCTTTCATACACCCACAAGTCACTATCCTTAATTTTCTCCCACCTCGGCTCAGAACCATTTTTTATCTGATGCCAGGGGATGGGATACATATTTGCTGTGGAACTCTATGCCACCTTTGGATTAATACTGAAATAAAAACTTAGTGTTATTTGGCCTGGGTGGTTCCCCTGCAGCGTATCCAAGGGGACACCATAGACCTAGGAATACCACATCCGATATTTTCTAAAATTTACTAAACGAGTATTGTTTTCCAAGGGTGATATGATTTGGTCTTGGTTTCTTTTTTCCTTCCACAGGATGGAGCATTGAAATGACGAAAAGATTTAATAAATATGTTGTTTTGATGGATGAAAATGTAAACATTACCAGCACTGATGTTTAGTTGTTAAATGTTGAATTAAAGATTTGTAGAACCCTCGAACCAAAGAAGCAATCCCTAGAGCAGAAGATTTACTTAAAGCTTTGTATTCTTCCAGGGATTTAAGCTTAATGATTTAGTTAGTTGACTGAGAGAGGTCATTGTAGACTCTCTGCCAAGAGGAGGGAATGAGATAGCAATTCTTGGGATTTAATTTAAAACTATACTAATCTAGTGATCTGCCATTTCGATGTTCATCCATTTTGTGTTTTAAAATACACTTGCTGTCCTTGAGTGCTCTTGAGACCCTATTTCAGTCTGCTTACTTAAAGAATGTGATTTGTCAGCAAAGCCAAAGAAGGAAGTGTTGACAAATTGAAGAATTATAGAGACAGCTGTACGTCCAAAATGAGAATGAAGAGGAAAGATGACATCATGTGTAAAGTTAGGTCCTAACTCAGACATATGGTAACGGTCACGTGACAATCTGGGTATGTTGGGAGGGGAACTGTATTTTTAGAACAAATGTATAAAAACGATTGAATCTAATGTTCTCGTCACTCAAGCTTCTATACGCAGATTTGAACTGCTGCTTGAGTCCGGCTGCAGCTGAATAAAACGCCATTTTCTTTTGAAACAAAGGCCTCCGTCTGCTTCCTTTGTTGAACCATCACCCACAAGTTCCCGGCCAGCTGGCTGTAACACCTTGAATACTTCACAGACTGTCGTCCCACGTATTGTGTTTCTGAGCATGTCCTAGGCTTTCTGTCGGTCTTGAAACCCTCGGAGCCTAGAGGCAATTCAGCTAGTCCTTTGAGTCCCTTGGCTCTTAAGTTACAACCTGTATTTTATGCAATTTCTGTGTTAATCAAGAAAGTATTGTTGCATTTAAGGATCTCAACTCCGCTACTCTTGGGGAAGCGATTATAGCTACTGTTACAGGACTCTGCCCCAGAGCTTACAATCTAAGAGGAGAGGGGACCCTGCCCCAGAGCTTACAATCTAAGAGGAGAGGGGACCCTGCCCCAGAGCTTACAATCTAAGAGGAGAGGGGACCCTGCCCCAGAGTTTACAATCTCAGAGGAGAGGGGACCCTGCCCCAGAGCTTACAATCTAAGAGGAGAGGGGTGACACACTGGGCGAGGGTTAATAGAGAACATGAAGTATCGGGGTGCATGTAGGCTGCGGGAAGATGCAGTAGGAAATGTACAGTGGGGGATCATGGAGTGAGCTGTTAGGCTTCTCTAAAGTAATGTGTTTTCAGAGACCTCTTGAAGGACTGGAGAGATGGGGAGAGTGATGTTGCGGGGGAGGGAGTTCCATAGAAAGGGGGCAGCTCGGGAGAAGTCCTGAAGGCGGGAGTTTGGGGTGCGGGTACGAGGAGCTGATAGCATCAGATCATTGGCAGAGTGAAGTGGTCGGGATGGGATGTAGCTGTTAATAACTGAGGAGATGTGGGCAGCGGCGCGGTTATGCAGAGCTTTGTATGTGACCAATATAATGAATTGGATTCTAAAGGAAACAGGAGCCAGTGTAGAGATTGACAAAGGGGTGAGGTGTGGGATGTGCATGGAGACGTAGCTAATGGTTAAAATCTTTTGTGACTGAAAGCTTCCTAGTTGTGCTTGGAAGTGTGTATATATATATATATATATATATATATATATCTCAGTGGGTCTATGTACAGATCCTGTCCTGTTTGTTTATTTCCCCCCCCTGCCCCTGTATCTTTCCAGGTGAAACTCTGAGATTTGACCAGAGCACATGGTGTTAAGTAATTTGCATGACACATCCTGTAGCCCGGCTCCCCAGGGAGTCACCATGGAGACGAAGGTATGACCAAATGGTTTGACCAGCACAGTTCATGTGCACCAGTGCAATTTTGGAGCAGAGTGGGCATTGCTCAGGGCTGGACATTCCTGGGGGTGCGTTCATGGATTGGGGAGGTGAGGGGTTTGTTAGAGATTATTGACTTCTTTAATAGGTCAGGGATATATTAATTATGACGTATATTTTTCTTATTGTAGATGTATATAGATATATATATATATTATTGACAGTGCCTCCAATACCAGTGGTATAAATTGGTATTTAACCCTTAAGAAAATAAGATAATAACCAATCAATGAATATACGTCTTAACAAATATATGGCGCGTTATCCCGAGTTCTTTTGATGCTATCTAGATATTTTTAAACACAATAAAATCAATAAAGATATGAGACTGCGTAACGGTAAAACAATTCAAACCAAAATTTATTCACACGTCAAGTTTCATACAATCATATGTTATCAACGGATTAGCAACATACAATTTACAAGTGATTATAGATCGTGATTAGTAGCGATACTGCGACACGCAATAATCTAATGGACAAATATTTTAGGTTTATAGACCGCACCACAGATATACACGCCTCAGTTCTTAAACACCAAGCTCTATTCTATTCACTTAAACCTTTCCCATTATAAACCAATCCTCCACCCGGCTAAAATAAACACTCAGTTACTGGGCATCACCTGCAGCACAATTTATTATTGTGGGGGCCTATTCACTAAATGCAACTTCCTTCAGGGAGATACATAACACACTTGATAGGTAGACTATCTCTTCCACAGATCAATCACAGCACTTCATTCAATATACGTTAACCCAAAGCTTCTTATTGACTTACATGCATTCAATCGAAAGGGCTGCAAGATGGATATGGAAGGAGTTATGCTAGTTTTACGAATGGGACTGACGGCACTTGACATATAAAAGCTATTTCACGGTCCCAGCGTATCTCACTATAGGTATATAATTGATCTTTAGATGTCCACAACACGTATTCTTGGAATACAAATAATTTCACTAAATTATGGCTCAAGTATTCAGCCGGGAATAGTTTCTTCCTAGCAATCCTCTGCAGGGGACTGAAAGGTTGAATTACTATTCTACCAAGGAAGCTCAAACAGCAAAATAATTCATTTATATTCCTTTAGTTTGTGATGGACATCTAAAGTAAGGACTATGCAATTAGAAAATAGATATCAAGTTATTCAGGCATACTTTACCATCTGGTTAGTGAAGATAGTGGTGGAAGATTAGGGTGTGGTCGCGTCTTTAAAGGGGGCAGCTGATGATAATTGCCTTTCTCCCCTCCAAGCGTCCCTCAGGTTTCTCCCCAAGCTTTTCTCAGTGTGTGTTGATCCTTCTGCTCTGGAGTGTCCCCTCTATATAGTGGTCTTCCGCCCAGTTTTAGATCTAGCCCATCACCATGTGGCCTCATTTGATTGGAGGATATATATATTCATCAACTCCAGGGGTCTGTCCAGGTGTTATATTACCTGGCCAGCAGATGGCGCTCTCAGATCATCCATCAGCCTTCTGCAGGAATTAATTTATGTGTTTGGCCAATCTTTTTCTGCTCTGGGGTCGTTTTATTCCTATATCCCGGGACTCCATAGATTTTATTAACAAATCAAAATTAATTTCTATTGTGGCATCGCCGCATACTTCGCCACGGCGTGTGTGCATCTCATCCCCCTTTACTTATATCCACAGGGATGTGTATGTGAGGGGACATACATTCATTCATTCGTGATATCGTCTTTTAACATTCACAATTTATCCGACTCAGGCTAGGGTCAGACTGAGGCAGTGCGAACGCGCGTTCTGGCGCACTTAATCACGGCCGCACTAGCAGCAGATGCCGGGCAATGACGGCCAATATACGAAGTACGGTCGCACAAAAGTCCGGCTGCGCAACGCAAGTGGAAAATGAACGCATTTTTTCGAGAACGTGAAACCGCAGGTACTGACGTACAGAGTGCGCTGCGTCCGCTAGCGGCGTGTGTGCGTGATTAGGAGACGTCAGACGCTGCTAATGTCCGGCCAACATAACGTCCAGACACAAAAAGTGTTTTATTGATGATCCGTACAAAATCACGGACGAAAATGCGCATAGTATGACCACTATCACGTATTCTGTGAAAAAATGCGTCCATTCGTTCGAACGCACTTTTTCACAGACAACATAAAAATGCGTTCGTCTGACCCTAGCCTTAATCGGCTTCATGCGGGTTAGTACACCAGACATTTGTAATAATCAACTGAATGTGGTAGGGCCTCTGTTTTTATAAGATGCCAAGGTTATCTATTCTAACTGACCACATAAATTAAATATTCAAATACCATATAGTGTTAGATCATATCGCAGAATAGCATAGCATTACAAGCTGGTTTACCCAAGCCATTTAACCTTCTTTGGGTTTTTTTTCTTTATTGGGCAACCCATTGTTCCATGTTTACGTGGCTTTCAGAGTTTCGATCTGACGAAATAAACACAATACTGAGATATCTATCTTCGGGTAAGATCAGTTGTCATTGTGTTCCCTTACTTTTAAACCATTTGATCTAACATCTGTTTGTTTATTTTTACAACCAGAGTCAATTAGACCGTCTTTGATCAATGTTAAATGTCCTTTCTTGTATGTGTAACAATAACGAGTTTAGCTTATCTATTGTCTTTAGAACGCATATTCTTGTCACATATTAACGACGCAGACGAGTTTATCTGTGTGAAGCAATCACTGGCCCCGAATTTAAACATTCCTGCGTTATAGAAATTTCATATCTGAAAAGGTCTGACAGGTTAAGGCCTGCATCAGACGAACGCAGTGATCACATCCGTGTTGCCGCACAGTTTAACGTCCGTCGTAGCATAGAATCATGATCAATAGACACACACGCGAAGTACGTGCACACCGAACTGCGCACGCACAATGCATAAGGCAAACGGAGGCAAGAACGTAAAACTGCTACTACAGACTTTCCATGCGCGGTATATAATAGGGGGTGTAGGCTTTCCATGCGCTGTATATAATAGGGGGGTGTAGACTTTCTATGCGCTGTATATAATAGGGAGTGTAGGCTTTCTATGCGCTGTGTATAATAGGGGGTGTAGACTTTCTATGCGCTGTATATAATAGTGGGGTGTAGACTTTCTATGCGCTGTATATAATAGGGGTGTAGACTTTCTATGCGCTGTATATAATAGGGGAGTGTAGACTTTCTATGCGCTGTATATAATAGGGGAGTGTAGACTTTCTATGTGCTGTATATAGTGTGAAACTAAGTGCTAATAAAAGTGTTCTGACGGAATATTCCGGCTCCTCGTACCATTTTGTAAAGAAAAGAGACATTAGACTTTTATTTTTTGTTGATCATTTTATTTAATAAACTTAAAGGACACTACATATGTGAACCCAGCACCGTAACCACGATAAAACGCCACAGTGACACCTCATACCTTTCTAGTCTTTAGGACATATAACAATACAGAGCGCGGGGTTCCACGATATGACGTATTAGAGGAAGATTTATATAAATACATGCAGGGTGGGAGAACAAACCATCTACTCTATGTACATCTCGCACCGTGACTCGGCTGCGAAACCGGTACCTAGACACGTGTACGTCTTTTGGGCGTCTCGGTATGAGGTAGATCTGAAATAGGGGAGGATTTAGCTCACGTTGGCTGGTTCTCTGGTGGCCCATTCATACAGGAGACATGACAGATGGCCAGGGCTTTCACTAAGGGAAGAGGAGAAGGTTTTCACATGTCGTGTGGCATCTTCTACACACAGTTTGTGAAACGGCAGGACCGCACATGTATACGTATGATAAATAGCGTCTGGGCTGTGCAGGTCCTAGAGTCATGATCTGTAACATTGGAAATAACAGTATACAAAGTTGGGTCAAGACATTCTGGTTATGGGAATAATTGGTCCTTTCCAAAAGGCACAGAACCAAAACCGATAACCGAATACTGCCAGTAAGGAGTAATACTTTGCAGATCCGACCAATCCCACCATGACGGCCGAGACGTTTACAGATGTGAAGGAACCATCAAAAAGCCAAAGAGTGAAACCGAAAGGACCAGACGTCAACTCCGTATTGGAATCTCTTGGAAATAGTGTGTAAATGTTACAGCTCATCATCGGAGTTTCTTCTGCTCTTCTTCTGCCTCTTGTGAGTTTGCTGATGACTCTCAAGGTGGGCTTTACGACGGAAGCCTTTCCCGCAGCGAGCACAGATGAATGGTCTCTCCTCGGAGTGCGTTCTCTGATGCTTGCCAAGGTTCGCACTACAGCTGAAACTTTTCCCACATTCAGAACACGAGAAAGGCTTCTCCCCCGTATGAGTCCTCTGGTGGCTCACCAGACACTCATTGAAGCTGAAGGTTTTGCCACATTCTGCACATGAGAATGGTTTCTCTCCAGTGTGAGTCCTCAGGTGTTTGGTGAGATTGGAGTTCTCCGAAAACTTTCTCCCGCATTCCTTGCAGGAAAATGGCTTCTCCCCCGTGTGAACCTTCTGATGCCGAATGAGATGAGAGTTTCGACTGAAAGATTTATCACATTTGGAACACGTAAAAGGTTTTTCCCCTGTGTGAACGGTATGGTGTTTGGATAGCGTAGCGTGGCTGAAGAAACACCTTCCACACTCTGAACACACAAAAGGTTTCTCTCCGGTGTGACTCATCTGATGGTTTGTCAGAGCAATAGGTCGGCGAAACCGTTTCCCACATTCGGAGCACACGAATGGCTTCTCTCCCTTGTGGACCTTCATATGGTTGACAAGGACAGTGTTCTGGCAGAATCTTTTCCCACATTCAGGACAAGAGAAAGGTTTCTCACCGGTGTGAAACCGAAGGTGCGCTACAAGTTGAGAGTATCGCTTATAACGTTTTGAACATTCTGAACATTCAAAAGGTTTCTCTCCCGTGTGAACCCTCTGATGTGCAACAAGATGGCCCATACATTTGAACCGTATATCGCATTCAGAGCAGGCGTATGGTTTCTTTACTAAATGTTTATATTCAGCCGCGGGCAAGCCGAATTCTGGAAAACCTCCTTCACCGTACAAATCACTGAGGTTGGGCTTTCTTCTTGTAGATCTCCGCCTGCGTTTGCTGGTCCTGCGTCGGGTCACTGGACATCGCTCATGGGAACTTCCATTCAACAAGTCATCTGAAATAGATTATTTTATCAGTAACCACCAGTTAAACAACCATTAGTGGATATTAACTTGCCGATAAAAGGTGCACAGGTCCCAAAATAACGAGGCACACTAATGTCCCCGATGTGATGTGTGAAACTCTAGCTCTATGTACACATAGCAAGAGGAGCATTAATCAGGGCTTCCAGAACCCCCACTGAAATTCAGGGACATCTGAATGAAAATAAAACCGACGTTCAAAGGGAAGAGAGGAATTCTGGACAGCCTGGAAATCAAAGGACACCTCCCAAGACGTAGAGCTGCTGGAACATGACACTGGGAGAAGGCCCTGGCACAGGACCATGCTACCCCCAAAGAAGGAACACGTTTGGACAGGACAGGCAAGAAGAGCCATAGAGCAAGAGAAAAGGAGCATGTAGGGATGAAAGGGGGCAGAAAAAGTGGGTATTATAAGAAGATTTCAACGATTCTATAAGCAACAAAATGACATTTCACCAAAATTCATCCAAGAAAATGATAAAATCTGTAACATTCCATTAATATTTAAAGTCGCTTCATTTGTTTGGAATATTTTATAGCTCAAGGAAAAATAAACAAAAACCAGTATGTGGGCCCTGACAGCAAAACCACAACGAAATGAAACGTTTTACAGTGTTGACTTGTAATCTGGTGCAGCGTGTGGACAGGCTTCTTCAGATGAATGGCCCTTTGTTCCTACGAGCGTTGGGGACGGATATTGCTTCTGGTAGACCTCCCTTACCCACATGATCATAACTGTCCCATCGCACATTCCTAATAAAGACTTATTACTGACCCGACTCCTGATTGGCCTCTTCAGTCGGCTTGGGATCTGGCACGCACGGCTCCTCTCCATTCTCAATCACTGATATAATTGGTGGCGTTGAGTCGACACACCCTGTACGTGGATATTAAGTGACAATTTACACTGCAACAAAGCCATTTAATGAATTACACAATTTGTGTATATATACACACAAACATACAAAAACCTAAGGAAAGAGAACAGTTTTTATCATCATATCAAAATGTGGTGGTTTTTTTCTATACATCTCCTATAAGGAGGGGGAGGGGACGTTCCTTACCCAGAGAGCTGAGGCTCTGGTAATTCTCCATCATCACATCCCTGTAAAGCTCCTTCTCTTCTTCCTTTAAACAGTCCCACTCCTCCTGGGAGAAGTAAACGGCCACGTCCTCAAACTCACATTCAGCCTAAACAGCAAATGACCTCATTAATGTGACGCCATTATTTATCAGCACAAACTCACATATACCATGAGGAAGATTTCCTGCTTTCCCTGGGAATCTGGCGTCTCCCCCCCCCCCGTGTAACTCATTCAAGCTTCCCCTCCCCCATCACTGGAGGAAGAAGGGAGGAGATAAGAGACATTGCAATGTCTGGTTCAATGTCTGCCTTACCTGTCCGTTCAGCCGCTCCTCCGTCTCTGACATGTGACCCGGGGACCTCTCTATCACCTTCTCCTTCTTCTGCTTTATTATCCGGCGTCGCATCGTGACTCACTTTATCCAATCACCGGCCTCTGGTCCACGGAAAGATGCTGAGTGTGATGTTATTCAACGAACAAACTCTGCGTGAGAGGGATAGAGATCAGATGTCAATCGAATCCTATAATTTCATGGAATCACTCTTAACGACATCCACGAGCAGCTGAGCGACCTCAAACTATATGGACCAAGAGTGAAACAATCCGCAATGGACGTTCCATCACCTAATACACAGGGCACCTCCGTCATACTGAAGCACTGCTGCTGGATTTGAGAGAGCTCCACAGCAGTAAAACTCACAGTAATGTGCGGTGTGTATGAGCGTATCACAGAATCCACAGCAATAAAACTCACAGTAATGTGCGGTGTGTATGAGCGTATCACAGAGCGCCACAGCAATACAATTCACAGTAACGTGTGCTGTGTATGAGTGCATTATTATTTATTAAGCGCCAACACATTCCGAAGCGCTGTAGAAGGTGCAAAGGTTAAAGACAGGACAATTCTATACATACAGGAGACAGTTTAGTATTGCTGCCAGCAGATACAGGAGGATATGAGTAGGGATGAGCCGAACACCCGAGTTCGGTTCGCATTTGAACTCGAACTTTCCAAATGTTCGAATTTGAACTCCATACAAGTCAATGGGACTCAAAATGTGGTTTTTAGAGTGCCCTCCAAGAGGGCATATATGCTACATATTTGCCATAAAAGGTGTATGGGGGTCCGGGTAATGCCCTGGGGGACAGGAAACAAGGACAAAAAGTAAAAAAAAAAACGTTTTTAAAGGGACAGTGAGTTTTCCATGAAATAAGGGTTAAAAATAAAAACGAAAAATTCCTTCAAATATCGTGCCTAGGAGGTCCCCATAACCTGCCCGTGAAGTGGCGGATTTCTAGGAGGTATAGAAACATTTAAAAACAAAAAAAATGACGTTTTTCAATTTACCCTTATGTAGGGCGGAGAAAAGGTTGCTGCCATTATCACAGACGACCATTCCCAGCTGAAGCTGGCGTGGTGTTAACCATCTCTGCACCTGCCCCTGCAGAGCTGACAGAATTTCTGGGCCGGTGTGGCTCCTGTCCCCTAAACAAACCAGCTCAAGCACAGTATGGCATCTTTTTGCTTGAGCCATTGCGTAGCCCCTGTCAGGCGTCGGTTTAACTGCCACTTCGCCAGAGACACAGAAGGAGGAAGAGGGAGAGGTGGTGGTGGAGCAGACAGACCTCATACAAGCATCTTTCTGGAGGCGTGGTGGATGAACAAGCACCAGAACAGAGCCCCGTCTTGGATCTCTCCCAGCTGCAATCAGAGTTACCCAGTGTGCCGTGAAGGAAATGTAACGACCCTGTCCATGCTTGCTGGACCACGTGTCTAAAGTCACATGCACCTTGCTGCTGACTGCCTTTCCCAATGACTCCATAACATTGTCTTCCACGTGCTGGTATAGTGCTGGATGGCCTTCCGTGAAAAGTAATGGCGTTTTGGAACATGCCACTGTGGTACAGCACATTCAGCAAATTCACGGAAGGGAGCAGAGTCCACCAGCTGGAAAGGCAGCAGCTGCAATGCGAGTAATTTTGCTAAGCTGGCATTTAGACGCTGTGCTTGGGGACGGTTGGGACTATATTTTTTCTTACGCTGCAGCAGCTGGGGCAACGTAATCAGACTGAGTAAATCTTCAGCTGAGGGGATGCTGTCACATTGTGAGGAAGGAGCTGGTACATCCATTACTGTAGCATCATCCCTGTCAGTGGAGGTTGTAGGCAATGACATGGCAGGACATACAGTGGGGGTAGAGACAGATGAGGAGGAGGAGGACCTACGCAAAGTTTTGCGCCAACAGGATGTGTGGCAGGTGTTCATATGTCGCCTCAAGCACGTGGTACCCAAGCGTCCAGTGTCTTTCCCACGCTTGAGCCTCATCTGAGATAGATTACAAATAGCAACGGTGGGGTCTGCTGCACATTTATTAAAGAGCTCCCAGACAGCAGAGATCCTGCATGTGTGCTTTGAGACAACAGCACTCTGCACCTGAGCAGCTCTGACATCTGATGACTTGGACTGGCTAGTGCTACGATTGGTCATAGAGGATGTTGTGCCTCGTGTTTGTTGTGCCTCCTCCTCACTTGACTCCTCTGTTCGATCAGGCACCCAGGTGGAGTCAGTGACCTCATCATCGTCATCATCACCCCCTATCTCCTCGTCACTAGAGCCAACTTGGCAGTATGCTGCAGCTGCTGGGGCAACAAGAGTGCCAGTTATTTGTGTGTCATCACTGGCACCCCCTTCCTCTAGGTTGAATATACTCCCTTCCTCAACCTCAGAGATTGAATCAGAGCACTGTACTTGCTGTGCATCCTCAAGCAGCATGTCACTGTCATTGTAGTCAAACAATTCAGCGGACTCCTCCGTGTGTGATAGCGAGGCTACGGCAGGAGTAGCTGTGGACATGGAGGCTGCATTAGATGCTTTGGCAGCGGAGGTGGACTGTAAAGCACTACAAGCCTGGCTGGCAGAGGACTCGGAGGATGAGGATGGCCTGGTTAGTCAATCCACCAAATCCTCTGTATGTTGCTGCTGCTTAAAACGGCCAGCACCAGTTAGAAAGGACAAGCGTGCCCCTGCAGAGGATGCACCACGTCCACCACGACCAGAGGCACAGCCTCCCGACACAGAGGCTGCTTGCCCTCTTATCTGTGTCTGGGAGCATCTGCCTGTCCTTTTTGGTCTTTCTGACATGGTGAGTGATATATAGATTAAATATATACAGAACTCTGATTCAACTCTGGTATAAAGATTAAAGATTTCCAGAACTCTGGTATAACTCAGTGAGACACCCTGATAGCTGGCAGCCAGTGACAAGACACAGATTACAATTCCCAGAAACCTCCAATAAATCAGTGAGACCCCCTGATGGGTGGCAGTGACAAGACACAGATTACAAGTCTCAGAAACCTCCACTAAATCAGTGAGACCCTCTGATGGGTGGCAGTGACAAGACACAGATTACAAGTCTCAGAAACCTCCAATAAATCAGTGAGACCCCCTGATGGGTGGCAGTGACAAGACACAGATCACCTCAATTCCCAGATATTTTGTAGAAATTACTGACCCCAAAATACTTGCTGGCAGTGAGAACACACCGATTAGAACAATTCCCAGATATTTGGTAGAAATGAGACCCCCCACCCCGTAGCTGGTGGCAGACTGGCGCAGTGAGAACACACACTAACACAACAACAATCTCCTCTCAAACGCGTGTGTGAATCCTTATATAGTGTGCTGCGGGACTTCGCTCTGTGAGCCCATGATTGGGCAAAATTTGCCCAATCAGGACTCTGAGCCGTGATTGGCATAGTATTGAACCTGTCTTGCACCTAAACTGTGGTCCGGTGCAAGGCTGTAGCCAATTACAAGCTTCAGGCCAGTGGAAAAGTGCATTGTGGTCCATTGTGGTGCATTGTGGGCGAGCACCCGGAAATGTTCGTAGTTTGCGAAAATGCGAACAGGCTATGTTCGATGCGAACTCCGAACCGATCGAACCGAACAGCTCATCCCTAGATATGAGGACCCTATTCCCGTGGGAACTTAGATGGGTGAGCGATAGAAACAGGAGGGGGGGCTGCAGTGATGAATTAATGCTGGGAGAGGTGAGGACCATTTTTGGGTCGGTCGGATGTCTTGTTACGGAGTCATGTGGTCGCTTCCCTAAACAGAAGGGTCTTTAGGGAGCGTTTAAATGAAGCCAGATTTGGGGACAGTCTAATATTGTGAGGAAGCGCGTTCCATAGGATCGGCGTCGCATGAGAAAAGTCCTGCAGTCTGGCATCTGAAGAGGTAATGGTGGAGGAAGCCAAGAGCAGGTCATTGCTGGATCTGAGTGGGCGGCTGGGATGTATTTGGAGTGTATCACAGAATCCACAGCAATAAAACTCCCAGTAATGTGTGGTGTGTATGAGCATATATATATATTTTTTTGAGAGAGTATTTTACCAGGAAGGATACATTGAGATTTCTCTCGTTTTCAAGTATGTCCTGGGTGGCAAGTACAGTCGTGGCCGAAATTGTTGGCACCCCAGAAATTTTTCCAGAAAATCAAGTATTTCTCACAGAAAAGTATTGCAGTAACACATGTTTTGCTATACACATGTTTATTCCCTTTGTGTGTATTGGAACAAAACAAAAAAAGGGAGGAAAAAAAGCAAATTGGACATAATGTCACAAAACTCCAAAAATGGGCTGGACACAATTCTTGCACCCTTTCAAAATTGTGGATAAATAAGATTGTTTCAAGCATGTGATGCTCCTGAAAACTCACCTGGGGCAAGTAACAGGTGTGGGCAATATAAAAATCACACCTGAAAGCAGATAAAAAGGAGAGAAGTTCACGTAGTCTTTGCATTGTGTGTCTGTGTGTGCCACACTAAGCATGGACAATAGAAAGAGGAGAAGAGAACGGACTGAGGACTTGAGAACCAAAATTGAGGAAAAATATCAACAATCTCAAGGTTACAAGTCCATCTCCATAGATCTAGATTTGCCTTTGTCCACAGTGCGCAACATTATCAAGAAGTTTGCAACCCATGGCACTGTAGCTAATCTCTCTGTGGGTGGACGGAAGAGAAAAATTGATGAAAGGTTGCAACGCAGGATGGTGGATAAGCAGCCCCAAACAAGTTGCAAAGATATTCAAGCTGTCCTGCAGGCTCAGGGAGCATCAGTGTCAGCGCGAACTATCTGTCGACATTTAAATAAAACGCTATGGCAGGAGACCCAGGAGGACCCCACTGCTGACACAGAGACATAAAAAAGCAAGACTACAGTTTGCCAAAATGTACTTGAGTAAGCCAAAATCCTTCTGGGAAAACGTCTTGTGGACAGATGAGACCAAGATAGAGCTTTTTGGCAAAGCACATCATTCTACTGTTTACCGAAAATGGAATGAGGCCTACAAAGAAAAGAACACCGTACCTACAGTGAAATATGGTGGAGGTTCAATGATGTTTTGGGGTTGTTTTGCTGCCTCTGACACTGGGTGCCTTGAATGTGTGCAAGACATCATGAAATCTGAGGATTACCAAAGGATTTTGGGTCGCACTGTAGAGCCCAGTGTCAGAAAGCTGGGTTTGCGTCCGAGATCTTGGGTCTTCCAGCAGGACAATGACCCCAAACATACGTCAAAAAGCACCCAGAAATGGATGACAACAAAGCGCTGGAGAGTTCTGAAGTGACCAGCAATGAGTCCAGATCTAAATCCCATTGAACACCTGTGGAGAGATCTTAAAATTGCTGTTGCGAAAAGGCGCCCTTCCAATAAGAGAGACCTGGAGCAGTTTGCAAAGAAAGAGTGGTCCAAAATTCCAGGTGAGAGGTGTAAGAAGCTTATTGATGGTTATAGGAAGCCACTGATTTCAGTTATTTTTTACAAAGGGTGTGCAACCAAATATTAAGTTAAGGGTGCCAAGAATTTTGTCCAGCCCATTTTTGGAGTTTTGTGACATTATGTCCAATTTGCTTTTTTTCCTCCCTTTTTTTTTTGTTTTGTTCCAATACACACAAAGGGAATAAACATGTGTATAGCAAAACATGTGTCACTGCAATACTTTTCTGTGAGAAATACTTGATTTTCTGGAAAAATGTCTGCGGTGCCAACAATTTCGGCCATGACTGTATGTACCATTACGTGTCTTGCCCAAGGACACTTACTGGAGAGTGTCAGGGCTCAGCGGGCGCCGCCGACCCGGCGTCCCGCCCGGCCGCCGACCTCCTTCCCGGCTCCGGGGTCGGCGTCCTCTTCGCATCCTGTGCGTGCGCTGTATGCGAGCGCGCCGCCGGCGGTTCCGGATTTAGCCCTCCCGGCGGCGCGACGTCACCTATCCCCATGTGACCGCGACGGACCAATCAGCAGGCAAGGCGCCAGATTTAAACCTGCTTTTCCCATTCCTCAGTGCCCTTTCGTGGTTTTGCCTGTCTGACCCTTAAGTGCTCGTTTATTTCACTATTTGACTTACTGTGTATGACCTGGCTATCTCTCTCGACTTGTGTACCTCTATACCCCTTGACCCGGCTTGTTACTCGACTCTGTTTTCGCCTATACCCTTTGGCTTTCTGATATACGTTCCTGGCTTACCAGCGTTTACACCAGCCACTCTAAGGACTGGTTCCTGTCCTCCTTGTGTCCCTGCCTTATAGGTTCACCTCCTGTTTGTGCGAAACCCAGCCACTATAAGGACTGGTACCGCATTGTGACTCTATCTTGCTTTACCGGCACTGCCGTTACGTACCCTTGGTTGGTGTTGGCCTGAAGACAGGGCAGCCCTCATTATTTGTGTTAACCCAGCCACTACAAGGACTGGTTTCTCTCCTACGAACTCGAGGCTCCTGTTTTCACTTAGGGCTACCGTTCGTCCACCCTCAGGTACGTGAGCGTGCCTGACAGAGAGGAGCTCTTGCCGGCATCGAACCCATGTCTCCACAGGCTCTCTCCATGCAGAGCAGTGATGTTACCTCTACTCCACCCAGCCGGTATATCACAGAATCCAACGCAATAAAACTCCCAGTAATGTGCGGTGTGTATGAGCGTAACACAGAATCCAAAGCAATAAAACTCCCAGTAATGTGCAGTGTGTATGAGGGTAACACAGAGCTCCACAGCAATAAAATTCACAGTAATGTGCGGCGTATATGAGCGTATCACAGAATCCACAGCTAGGGATGCACCGATACCACTTTTTTAAGACCGAGTACGAGTACAGATACTTTTGTTCAAGTACTCACCGATACCAGTACCGATACTTTTATCTTATGTCATGTGACCGCTTTCCAATAAGAACAGACCTCATATAAAGCCCCCAGGTCTCATGGATATGCCCCCCAGCTCATGGATACTGCCCCCCAGCTCATGGAAATGCCCCCCCCAGCTCATGGATATGCCCCCCCCAGCTCATGGAAATGCCCCCCCCAGCTCATGGAAATGCCCCCCCCAGCTCATGGAAATGCCCCCAGCTCATGGAAATGCCCCAGCTCATGGATAATGCCCCAGCTCATGGATAATGCCCCCCCAGCTCATGGAAATGCCCCCAGCACATGGATTTGCCTCCAGCTCATGGATAATGCCCCCCCAGGACATGGATTTGCCCCCAGCTCATGGATAATGCCCCCCCAGGACATGGATTTGCCCCCAGCTCACTCTCCGCTCATACCTTCCTGGGCGACGCCGGGAAAGTCTTTGCGCGCGCTCCTTGGAAGGTCCCCAGCCGCGACCACGTGGGACCATGTGATCGCGGCTGGGGTCCTTCCAACGAGCGCACGCGCGGAAACTTTCCCGGCGTCGCTAAAGGAAGGTAAGTATGAGCGGAGAGCAGCTGCAGGGCCTGTCTGAATGCTCTATCGGCATTCAGACAGGCCCTGCAGCTGCTCACTTTGTTTATACTTACCTTCCTTTAGCGACGCCGGGAAAGTTTCCGCGCGTGTGCTCGTTGGAAGGACCCAGCCGCAATCACATGGTCCCACGTGGTCGTGGCTGGGGTCCTTCCAACGAGCGCGCGAAGACTTTCCCGGCGTCGCTAAAGGAAGGTAAGTATAAACAAAGTGAGGAGAGCAGCTGCGGGGCCTGTCCGAATGCCGATAGAGCATTCGAACAGCCGCCACAGCCCCTCGGATGCCGGCTCAATGCCGGCTTCCGGTATCGGAAAAAAATATCGGGTACTGCACGAGTACCAAGTACTCCTGCAGTACCCGGTATCGGTATCGATACTAGTATCGGTGCAACCCTATCCACAGCAATAAAACTCACTGTCAGGGACCAGCAACCGTGTGCGCAACAATCAGTGCTATCCATGAAAAGTGCTGCCTCAGTCATGTCCAGCACCTATAGGGGTTAAACCCAAGTAACAGTTAAAGCACAAACACACACCACACCCCTCTGCCTGTCTGTCAATAAAAGAGTATCCTCCCTCTGTGCAACTTGGCTTTGCATTGTCAAGTCTCACCTTGTACTATTCAGACCTGCCTTCCTGTATCTGTTAATAACCGTGTACCAGACCCTGATTAACCCACCGATATGGCCTCCTTGCCGCCAGCCCTTTGATCCACGGACCGTCCTGACTACTCTTTGCCTGCTCCCTTTGTACCTCGCCACGGACTCAGACCTGCCTCAGCCAACTTACGCTCAGGTACCTCCAGTATATCCCTGCCTAAAGGGCTCTAACCACCCGAACATGGGTCCCACCACGGCGAATGCCAGGTGCCACCCTGACACTCACTCTCTACTCCGGCTGGGTGGAGTAGAGGTAACATCACTGCTCTGCGTGGAGAGAGCCTGTGGAGTCGTGGGTTCGATCCCATCAGGCACCTCTCCAGTGAGTGTCCTTGGGCAAGACCCCTAACGGTACATACTCGCCACCCAGGACATACTGAAAACGAGAGAAATCTCAATGTATCCTTTCTCAAAAAAAAGTACGGTGTGTATGAGCGTATCACAGAGCTCCACAGCAATAAAACTCCCAGTAATGTGCAGTGTGTATGAGGGTATCACAGAATCCACAGCAATAAAACTCACATTCACACACACTGCACATTACTGGGAGGGTTATTGCTGTGCAGCTCTGTGATACGCTTATACACCCTGCACATAACTGAATTTTATTGCTTTGGATTCTGTGATACGCTCATACACACCGCACATTACTGTGAGTTTTATTGCTGTGGAGCTCAGTGATACTCACACACCCTGAACATTACTGTATCACCGAGCTCCACAGCAATAAAACTCCCAGTAATGTGCGGTGTGTATGAGCGTATCACAGAATCCACAGCAATAAAACTCACAGTAATGTGCGGTGTCTATGAGCGTATCACAGAGCTGCACAGCAATAAAACTCACAGTAATGTGCGGTGTGTATGCGCGTATCACAGCGCTGCACAGCAATAAAACTCCCAGTAATGTGCGGTGTGTGTGAGCGTATCACAGAGCTGCACAGCAGTGAATAAAGGGTTAATCCTCCATTGTGGGTGAGCATGATGTCATACAGCGGGGGCGGAGTCACACAGTGATGGCTCATGATAGCCCCCCATGTGCAGATTGGGGTCACTTGGGGATAAATCACCTTAAATCAGACAAAGATGAGAAGTTTTTTCTTTCTTCCTGTTTGTAAATATCAGACAAGCAGAACCACCGAGAGCTAAACACCGGAGACAACGCAGCTTGACATCGGTGCTCTACACTGCGGGCGCCATTTTTATGGAGTCTGCTAAGCTCCAGCCGCAAAAAATAAAATCAAAATATCCAGAAATACTTTATGTGACGAGACACAAACCCAGCACTGACCTGCGGCCTTGTAGAAACACACCGGAAATGACTCTAACCAGCGTACTTCCGGTATGAGACGCCCCTTCAACGAGATGTAAACACTAGAGACATGTTCCGTCTTGTAAAGTGTCTTTATCTGTGTGAGCAACATTGTCATGTGACAGGGAGCTCTGGCAGAAATGTGTATAGTCATAATATATTATCCTGTAACCTGTATATTATCCCATATTCTGTACATTATCCTCTATCCTCTATGTTATCCTGTATATTAACCTGTACATTATCCTATATCCTCTGTTATCCTGTATATTGTCCTGTATATTGTCCTTTATATTATCCTGCATATTATCCTTTATATTATCCTGCATATTATCCTTTATATTATCCTGTATATTATCCTGTATATTAACCTGTACATTATCCTATATCCTCTATGTTATCCTGTATATTGTCCTGTATCCTGCATATTATCCTGTATATTATCCCATATCCTTTATATTATCCTGTATATTATCCTGTACATTATCCTATATCCTCTATGTTATCCTGTATATTGTCCTGTATCCTGCATATTATCCTGTATATTATCCTGTATATTATCCTGTATATTATCCTGTATATTCTCCTTTATATTATCCTGTTATCCTTTATATTGTCCTGTTATTATCCTGTATATTATCCCATATCCTGTATATTATCCTTTATATTATCCTGTTATCCTGTATATTGTCCTTTATATTATCCTGTATATTGTCCTGTATATTATCCTGTATATTATCCTGTATATTATCCTTTATATTATCCTGTTGTCCTGTATATTGTCCTGTACATTATCCTATATCCTGTATATTATCCCATATCCTGTATCCTGTATATTAACCTGTACATTATCCTATATCCTCTATGTTATCCTGTATATTGTCCTGTATATTATCCTGTATCCTGTATATTATCCTTTATATTATCCCATATCCTGCATATTATCCTTTATATTATCCCATATCCTGCATATTATCCTTTATCCTTTATTTATCCTGTATATTATCCTGTATATTATCCTATATCCTGTATATTATCCTATAATTTGTCCTGTATAATTATCCTGCATATTATCCTGCATATTATCCTGCATATTTCATATTGTATTAATGTGTTTATATTCCTTTATCCTGTCCTATTATCTATCCTGTATGTTATCCTGTATATACCTGTATATTGATATCCGCCATATTCCTGTATACATTTATGTATCTTGGCATCCTGCAATATTATCCTTTAATTATTATCCATATTATCCTGTAATATTTATCCTTTATATTATCCATATATTATCCTTTATATTATCCTGCATATTATCCTGTATATTATCCTTCATATTGTCCTGTATCCTGCATATTATCCATATCTTTTATCTGTCCTGTATCCTATCCTAACGTCTGTTATTGATCACTATCCTGTATATTATCCCCCCGTATCCTGTCCTGCATAATATCCTTATATTCCCCTTTATATAAAATATTTATTCCCCCATATCCTGTTTATTATGTAAATTTTTTATATTAATTATCCCATATCCTTTATATATTGTATATCCCCCTGCAATATTTATTTTATATCCTTTATATATCATGTATATTATCCTGGATATTATCCATATGTATATGCCTGACCCATATTACCTGTAATGTTATCATGTATCCTGTATATTATCCCATATCCTGTATATTGTCCTGTATATTATCCTGTACCTGTATTCCTTTATATTATCCCATAACCTGCATATTATCCTGTATATTATCCTGTATATTAACCTGTACATTATCCTATATCCTCTATGTTATCCTGTATATTATCCTGTATCCTGCATATTATCCTGTATATTATCCCATATCCATTATCCTATATCCTGTATATTATCCTGCATATTATCCTTTATATTATCCCATATCCTGTATATTATCCTGCATATTATCCTTTATATTATCCTGTATATTAACCTGTACATTATCCTATATCCTCTATGTTATCCTGTATATTGTCCTGTATATTATCCTGCATATTATCCTGCATATTATCCTTTATATTATCCCATATCCTGTTTATTATCCTTTATATTATCCTTATATTATCCTTTATATTATCCTTTATATTGTCCTTTATATTGTCCTTTATATTATCCTGTATATTAACCTGTACATTATCCTATATCCTCTGTTATCCTGTATATTGTCCTGTATACTGCATATTATCCTGTATATTATCCTATATCCTGTATATTATCCCATATCCTTTATATTATCCTGCATATTATCCTGCATATTATCCTTTATATTATCCCATATATTATCCCATATATTATCCTTTATATTATCCTTTATATTATCCTGCATATTATCCTGGATATTATCCTGGATATTATCATGTATATTGTCCTGTATCCTGCATGTTATCCTGTATATTGTCCTGTATCCTGCATATTATCCCATATCCTGTATGTTATCATGTATCCTGTATATTATCCCATATCCTGTATATTGTCCTGCATCCTGCATATTATCCTTTATATTATCCCATATCCTGTATATTATCCTTTATATTATCCTGTATATTATCCTTTATATTGTCCTGTATATTGTCCTTTATATTGTCCTGTATATTATCCTGCATATTATCCTGTATATTATCCTATATCCTGTATATTATCCCATATCCTTTATATTATCCTGTATATTATCCTGCATATTATCCCATATCCTTTATATTATCTTTATATTATCCTGCATATTATCCTGGATATTATCCTGGATATTATCATGTATATTGTCCTGTATCCTGCATATTATCCCATATCCTGTATGTTATCATGTATCCTGTATATTATCCCATATCCTGTATATTGTCCTGTATATTATCCTGTATCCTGTATATTATCCTTTATATTATCCCATAACCTGCATATTATCCTGTATATTAACCTGTACATTATCCTATATCCTCTATGTTATCCTGTATATTATCCTGTATCCTGCATATTATCCTGTATATTATCCCATATCCATTATCCTATATCCTGTATATTATCCTGCATATTATCCTTTATATTATCCCATATCCTGTATATTGTCCTTTATATTATCCTTTATCCTTTATATTATCCTGTATATTAACCTGTACATTATCCTATATCCTCTATGTTATCCTGTATATTGTCCTGTATATTGTCCTGTATATTATCCTGCATATTATCCTGCATATTATCCCATATCCTGTATATTATCCTTTATATTGTCCTTTATATTGTCCTGTATATTGTCCTGTATATTGTCCTGTATATTGTCCTGTACATTATCCTGTATATTGTCCTGTATACTGCATATTATCCTGTATATTATCCTATATCCTGTATATTATCCCATATCCTTTATATTATCCTGCATATTATCCTGTATATTATCCTGCATATTATCCTGCATATTATCCTGTATATTATCCTGCATATTATCCTGTATATTATCCTGCATATTATCCTTTATATTATCCCATATCCTGTATATTATCCCATATATTATCCTGCATATTATCCTGGATATTATCCTGGATATTATCATGTATATTGTCCTGTATCCTGCATGTTATCCTGTATATTGTCCTGTATCCTGCATATTATCCCATATCCTGTATGTTATCATGTATCCTGTATATTATCCCATATCCTGTATATTGTCCTGCATCCTGCATATTATCCTTTATATTATCCCATATCCTGTATATTATCCTTTATATTATCCCATATATTATCCTTTATATTATCCTGTATATTGTCCTTTATATTAACCTGTACATTATCCTGTATATTGTCCTGTATATTATCCTGTATATTATCCTATATCCTGTATATTATCCCATATCCTTTATATTTGTCAGGCACGCTCACGTACCTAAGTGAAAACCGGAGCCTCGAGTACGTAGAAGAGAAACCAGTCCTTGTAGTGGCTGGGTTAACACAAATAATGAGGGCTGCCCTGTCTTCAGGCCAACACCAACCAAGGGTACGTAACGGCAGTGCCGGTAAAGCAAGATAGAGTCACAATGCGGTACCAGTCCTTATAGTGGCTGGGTTTCGCACAAACAGGAGGTGAACCTATAAGGCAGGGACACAAGGAGGACAGGAACCAGTCCTTAGAGTGGCTGGTGTAAACGCTGGTAAGCCAGGAACGTATATCAGAAAGCCAAAGGGTATAGGCGAAAACAGAGTCGAGAAACAAGCCGGGTCAAGGGGTATAGAGGTACACAAGTCGAGAGAGATAGCCAGGTCATACACAGTAAGTCAAATAGTGAAATAAACGAGCACTTAAGGGTCAGACAGGCAAAACCACGAAAGGGCACTGAGGAATGGGAAAAGCAGGTTTAAATCTGGCGCCTTGCCTACTGATTGGTCCGTCGCGGTCACATGGGGATAGGTGACGTTGCGCCGCCGGGAGGGCTAAATCCGGAACCGCCGGCGGCGCGCTCGCATACAGCGCACGCACAGGATGCGAAGAGGACGCCGATCCCGGAGCCGGGAAGGAGGACGCCGGGTCGGCGGCCTGGCGGGACGCCGGGTCGGCGGCGCCCGCTGAGCCCTGACAATATTATCCTGCATATTATCCTGTATATTATCCTGCATATTATCCTTTATATTATCCCATATCCTGTATATTATCCCATATATTATCCTGCATATTATCCTGGATATTATCCTGGATATTATCATGTATATTGTCCTGTATCCTGCATATTATCCCATATCCTGTATGTTATCATGTATCCTGTATATTATCCCATATCCTGTATATTGTCCTGCATCCTGCATATTATCCTTTTATATTATCCCATATCCTGTATATTATCCTGTATGTTATCCTGTATATTGTCCTGTATCCTGCATATTATCCTGTATATTATCCCATATCCTTTATATTATCCTGTATATTGTCCTTTATATTATCCCATATATTATCCTTTATTATCCTGTATATTATCCTATATCCTGTATATTATCCCATATCCTTTATATTATCCTGTATATTATCCTGCATATTATCCTGTACATTATCCTATAGCCTGTATATTATCCTATATCCTGTACATTATCCTATAGCCTGTATATTATCCTATATCCTGTACATTATCCTATAGCCTGTATATTATCCTATATCCTGTATATTATCCCATATCCTGTATATTAACCTGTATATTGTCCTGTATCCTGTATATTAACCTGTATATTGTCCTGTATCCTGTATATTAACCTGTACATTATCCTTTATCCTGTATGTTATCCTGTATATTAACCTGTACATTATCCTATATCCTGTATGTTATCCTTTATATTATCCCCTATCCTGTATATTATCCTATATCCTGTATATTATCCCATATCCTGTATATTGTCCTTTATATTATCCTGCATATTATCCTTTATATTATCCCATATCCTGCATATTATCCTGTACATTATCCTATAGCCTGTATATTATCCTATATCCTGTATATTATCCTTTATATTATCCCATATCCTGTATATTATCCTGTATATTATCCTGTATCCTGTATATTAACCTGTACATTATCCTGTATGTTATCCTTTATATTATCCTGTATATTATCCCATATCCTGTATATTATCCCATATCCTGTATATTATCCCATATCCTGTATATTGTCCTTTATATTATCCTGCATATTATCCTGTATATTATCCCATATCCTGTATATTGTCCTTTATATTATCCCATATCCTGTATGTTATCCTGCATATTATCCTGTACATTATCCTATAGCCTGTATATTATCCTATATCCTGTATATTATCCTTTATATTATCCCATATCCTGTATATTATCCTTTATATTATCCCATATCCTGTATATTATCCTTTATATTATCCTTTATATTATCCCATATCCTGTATATTGTCCTTTATATTATCCTATATATTATCCTTTATATTATCCTGTATGGTATCCTGTACATTATCCTATATCCTGTATATTGTCCTGTATCCTGCATATTATCCTTTATATTATCCCGTATCCTGTATATTATCCTGTATATTATCCCATATTCTGTATATTGTCCTGTATCTTGTATATTAACCTGTACATTATCCTGTATATTGTCCTGTATCCTTTATATTATCCTGTATATTGTCCTGTATCCTGCATGTTTGTCACGGATCCCTCTGGTTACCAAGATGGTGGTCCCTTTACGCAGACCGCTCACTACCCTTCCGATCCTTAGAGTGGTCGGCACGTCTAGACAGATACAGTATACGTCAAGATAGGTATACACAAAGAACGATACTAGGAGGGTACACAAGACCTTAGAATGGTTGGCTCTTCCCAAGACCTAAATAATAGAAGAGGTAGTCTGATGCGTGCTTAGGATGCCACACAGACTGACCTCAATACCAAGATAGAAGAGTAAACGCCAATACCAGGGGTTATGCACAGAATAGTTCGTTTGCCAATGCCAGGGGTCGGTACACAGAATGGTTCGTTTGCCAATGCCAGGGGTCGGTACACAGAATGGTTCGTTTGCCAATGCCAGGGGTCGGTACACAGAATGGTTCGTTTGCCAATGCCAGGGGTCGGTACACAGAATGGTCAGTTTGCCAAATGCCAAGGGTCAATACACAGAATAGCCAATAATATCAACAGAATACAAGAGCTCTGCGGGAAGTAACTACCACGTCAGGGCACCAGTGAGAATGTGAAGCCGGGTTTTAAACTCGGCGGGTCCGCGTCATGCGCCTGGCCCCGCCCCCCGGCGTCCCACGTGTGCGGAAGCGTTCCGCGATATCACTCGGCGCCTGGCCAGCGAGCAGCGAGGAAGCCGCTGCCAGGCGCCGGGGGGGGGGGGGCCGCGGACACCGTGACAATGTTATCCTGTATATTATCCCGTATTCTGTATATTGTCCTGTATCCGGTATATTAACCTGTACATTATCCCATATCCTGTATAGTGTCCTGTATCCTTTTATATTATCCTGGAAATTATCATGTATATTGTCCTGTATTCTGTATCTTATCCTGTATATTATCCCGTATCCTGGATATTATCATGTATATTGTCCTGTATCCTGCATATTATCCTCTATATTTGTCACAGTTCCCGGATCCCACCACGCAGTCCTTAAAGCCCAACACTCCAGAGCCCAAAAGCCACCAACAGGGTAGCCGTAGAAGAATCCCTAACTGTCTGGTCCTTAGACTTGGCCAGGTATACTAGCTAGACAGAAAGGGTTAATCAAAGATAATGTCGTAATACGAAACCAGATTAGCAACACGGGGGTAATCAGACGAGCCAGAATCAGGAATATAGAGTATAGAATAGTCAAATGGAATAGCCGGGTCGATATCAGTGCAGAAGCGTAGTACAAGAAAATAGTCTAGGGCAACGGAAGGCAGAATAGTCAGAAAACAAGCAGAGGTCAATAACAGGTTAAATCACAAGAAAATTCCGGTACAAGGAGCTCAGGTATGGATAACCACGATCTGGCACTGCTTAGAAGGAACTGTGGGTTTTTAAAGACCTTCACCAGACTGCGCCCCCCCCCCTCTCAAGCCGCGCCTCATGCAGCCACCTCCCTGCCTGTCTCTATTTAAACCGGGTGTTGGTCAGCGAGCAGCACCCAACATGCTGCCTTCAAGCACACTGGAGAGGCTGGAAGCCCCCAACGTTACAGTACCCCCCTCTCCATGGGAGGCCACCGGAAGACCAACAGGACAAGTGACAGGACGACCACCAGGGCGAGTAGCAGAACGACCACCAGGGCGATCGGGGTGCGAGGCATGGAACGCCCTGACCAACCTAGTGGCAGACATGTTGGAAGCTGGAATCCAGGACCGGTCCTCCGGACCATAACCCACCCAATCGACCAAGTACTGCAGAGCACCCCTGAACAGCCTAGAATCCAGAACTTTCCTAAATTCATATTCTGTTTCCCCATCATCCTGAACAGGTGAAGGAGGAGAAACGACCCGCGTGTACCTGTTACACAACAAAGGCTTCAGTAGGGAGGTGTGGAAGACGTTGTGCAAGCGAAGATGTTTAGGAAGGGCAAGAGCATAAGCCACAGGGTTAATGCGGCGAATGATCTTGTATGGACCGATAAACCAAGGTGCCATTTTCATAGAAGGCACCCGCAACTTCACATTCCTAGTGGACAACCAAACTCTATCCCCACGTTGTAGGAAGGAGCTTGTAACCTATGCCTGTCAGCCTTGTGTTTCTGGACAGCAACATTGCTCTCCATGTTTTCGCGAATCTGTCTCCAAATCTCTTGTAGTTGAGTGAGATGTTCATCGAGAGCCGGGATGGCCTGTTCAGCAAACTGAAGCGGTAGAGCCAGAAGGGAAAAAACCATAGATGGCAGAAAAAGGAGAGTGGCCAGTGGTCTCGTTAACGGCGTTATTACGTGCATACTCAGCCCAGGGCAACAACTCCAACCAATTGTCTTGTTGTTGTGTGGTAAAGCAACTTATGTACTGCTCGAGACCCTGATTTGCCCTCTCTGCTGCCCCATTGGTTTGTGGATGATATGCTGAAGAGAAGGCCAATCGCACCCCCATCTCCGCACAGAAATCCCTCCAGAAACGAGAGACGAACTGAGCTCCTCTGTCAGACTATTTCAGACGGAACCCCATGTATTCGTACAATCTCTCTAGCAAAGACAACCGCCAGTTCTTTGGCTGTAGGATGCTTAGGTAAAGGAATAAAATGAGCCATTTTGGAGAAGCGGTCTACAACTGTCAGAACCACAGTATGACCCTTGGACTTCGGCAAGTCCACTATAAAATCCATGGATAGATGAGACCAAGGCCTATTAGGAATGGGTAAAGGCTGCAATAGACCGACAGGCAAGGTTTTACTGGTTTTGCTTCTGGCACAGACTTGATAAGCCAAAACAAACAGACGTACGTCCTGTCGCATGGTGGGCCACCAGAACTGTCTGGAGATACTGGTATGAGTCTTAGTAATACCAGGATGACCTGCTGGTTTAGAATCATGAAACATTATGAGTAATTCTTGTCTTTCCTTTTCAGGCACAAACAACATATCTGGAGGCTTGTTAGGTGGAGCCCCCATTTGAGCTGCTTGGAGGCGTTCCAGGAAAGGCAAGGAAACAGACAAGACAGTGGAAGCCACTGTCAGGAATCCGTCCCAAACTAAGCCTGTGCCCGCACCTAATCCCTGGCAAACCTTTTATTTACCTGCATTTGCTTGTCATTTACCTCCTTATGTTTGTATAGAGGTTTCAGGATCCTCTCTGGCTATTCATCTCCTATTGTGGTGCCTTCAGGTGTATGCCATGACTCCTAATGAAGCCTGCTTAAAAGAGGGATCCACCCTTCCATCAGGGCTTCAACATTAACGTTCTGGAAGTGCAAGCAACCAGTCCTGTTCCTGAAGCTCTATGCTATTTGAACCTGAACTCCTCCTGTGATCTTGGAAAGTGCACCCCCGCTTTCAACCATCCTCGCTGGCAAGTGCACCCCCGCTTTCGACCATCCTCGCTGGCAAGTGCACCCCCGCTTTCGACCATCCTCGCTGGCAAGTGCACCCCTGCTTTCAACCATCCTCGCTGGCAAGTACACCCCACTCTCAAGACTCCTCGCTGGCAAGTTAAACCCTGCTTTCCAGCAAACCCTGGAACCAGCATACAGTCTTGCTTGCTTCATATAGACTCTGATCCGTTTATTTCCTGTTGTGTTTATGCTTTAAATAAACCTTCTATGCCCGGTAACCTACGTGACTCCTCCAATCACTGCATCATGGGCTCCTCTCACCAACCATCGCACTCCATTCCTGACAGCCACAATACATTCAGGAGGAACTATAGGATTGTGGTCTTGTGTATTTGATTCATACGGGTCATATTGACGAGATAAGGCATCAGCCTTTACATTGCGGTCACCTGGTCTGTAAGTCAACACAAAATTAAACCGAGACAGTAGTAATGACCACCTGGTCTGTCTCGAGTTCAAACGTTTAGCATCCCCGATGTACGTAAGGTTCTTATGATCAGTGATTATCAATAAAGGGTCAAGAGTACCTTCCAACAAATGTCTCCACTCTGACAGGGCAGACACAATAGCAAGCAATTCTATGTTACCGATATCATAATTGGGTTCTGCTGGTGCTAATTTTCTTGAAAAGAACCCACAAGGATGTAGAGGTTTTCCTGGAGACTCTCTTTGAGATCGGACAGCCCCAATGCCTATCTTGGAAGCATCAACCTCAAGGACAAACGGAATCCTGGGATCAGGATGCCGTAACACGGGAGCGGAAGTGAAAGCCTGCTTAAGAGCTTCGAATGCCTGTTTGGATTGTGAAGACCAGATCTGGTTCTTCAGACCTTTACGTGTCACATTAATGATAGGGGAGGCTACAGCGGAATAATTCTTGATAAATCTCCTATATAGTTGGAAAACCCCAGAGACCTCTGTATGGCTTTGAGGCCTTGAGGGAGAGGCCATTCTGAGATGGCCGTGAGTTTGGAAGGATCCATCTCAAAACCTTCTGGAGTGATAATGTACCCAAGAAATTTTACTGTAGTAATGTCGAATAAACACTTCTCCAGTTTGCAATCAAGACCATTGTCCAGTAATTTTGCGAATAGCTGTCTGACATGTTCATGGTGGGTTTTCAGATCGGGAGAGTAAATCAGTATATCGTCTAGGTATACGATAACAAAGGATTGCAAAAAATCTCTGAGCACATCATTAATGAAATCTTGGAATACAGCTGGAGCATTACAGAGACCGAAAGGCATGACCAGATATTCATAATGCCCACTCCTGGTGTTAAATGCTGTTTTCCACTCATGCCCTTCTTTTATACGTATCAGGTTGTAAGCCCCTCTTAAATCGAGTTTTGTGTATACTGCTGACCCCCTTAACCGGTCGAACAGTTCTGATATAAGAGGGATAGGGTGCACATTCTTGATGGTGATCTTGTTAAGCCCCCTATAATCGATACACGGGCATAAATCTTCCTCTTTTTTTAGACACAAAAAAGAACCCAGCCCCTGCTGGAGAAGAGGAACGTCTAGTAAAACCTCTCTCCAAATTCTCCTTTATGTACTCCTCCATGATTTGGTTCTCTTTTGTGGATAAAGGATATACTTTGCCTCAAGGAGGCATGGTACCTGGATGAATATCTATGGCACAATCATACGGTCTATGTGGAGGTAGTTTCTCTGACTCTCTTTTATCGAATACAGCCCTGAGGTCGGCATACCAGTCAGGGACCTCTGTTGACAATGGAGGAGCTGTAGGTGTGTTCAGGGCACCAATATGCTGGATGGGTATTACACAGTTAACAAAACAGGCAGGAATCCAAGACTGTATCTCGCCCTTAGCCCAATCAATAACAGGGTTATGTTCCACCAACCAAGGGAAACCAAGCACAACAGGATTGGAAGGTGAACGGATAACCTGTAATATGATCTCTTCTTTGTGCAAGAGACCAGTGGTAAGAACCACTGTAACAGTATCGTGAGTTATCCTGGGGCAGGATAACGGTCTACCGTCTATGGCTTCGACGGCCAAGGGTGTCTCTCTTACAACCAGAGGGAGAGAGATGGAGGAAGCATATTCAACATCAATGAAATTACCAGCAGCCCCAGAATCCACAAAAGCGGTAGTATGCGTGGTCTTGGTCTCCCAAGCTATGGATACTGGTAACAAGAGTTTAGTGCACCTACCAGCATCTCCCTCCACCCCCATCCCTCTCTTTCTCCTTTGAGACACACTGCATCCGCCTGTTCTCTCCTCTGGCCCTCAGGGTGGCAGTCATCTACCGCCCACCGGGACCAACCTCCCAGTTCTTTGACCACTTTGCTACCTGGCTTTCTCACTTCCTGTCTTCTAATCTTCCATGCCTAATTCTCGGGGACTTCAACATTCCCATTGATGATCCTTCTGCCCCTGCTGCCTCCAAACTTCTTTCACTCACGTCCTCCCTTGGACTCACACAATCCTCCCTCCTCCCTACCCACCGCGATGGTCACGCTATTGACCTTGTCTTTTCCAACCTCTGCTCCATTTCTGAGTTCAACTGTCGCCCTTTCCCCATCTCTGACCACCACCTTCTCTTTCAACCTATCTGGACTTCCTAAACACCCTGCTCCCCCACCCCGCACACACACTCGCAGAAATCTACATGCTGTGGACCCCCATCAATTCTCCAACCTACTTCACCACCTCCCTCACACCTCATCCTTCACCTGCCCTGATGCTGCCACTAATCACTACAACACTACGCTTATCTCTGCTCTAGACACACTTGCTGCTCTTCAACTCTGTAAGGCCCCACGCCGCCAGCTTCAGCCATGGCACACCCTCCAGACTCGCTACCTGCAAAGATGCTCCCGCACTGCAGAGCGTGCCTGGAGGAAATCTCGCTCTGAAGCTGATTTTGTTCACTTCAAGTTTATTCTCCGGTCATACACCTCTGCCCTCCACTTGGCCAAACAATCCTTCTTCTCATCTCTTAAATCTACGCTGTCCTCCAACCCTAAACGGCTCTGGTCCACCTTCAACACCCTCCTCTACCCACCTGCACCTCCCCCCACAGCTGCCTTCAGCGCTCAAGACCTGGCAGACTACTTCCTCAGTAAAACTCTAAATATCAGACGCAACATCCCAACACAAGATAGTTATCTGCCACCTCCACTTCCACAGGTCCCCTCTGCCACCCTCTGCCGCTTCCTCACAGCCACTGAGGAGGAAGTCAATTCCTTATTGTCCTCCTCACATCTCCCCACGTACACACTCGACCCCATTCCCTCACATCTAATTCCTCCCCTCTCCTCCTCCCTCACCCCTGCTCTCACACACATCTTCAACCTATCTCTCTCCACTGGCTCCTTTCCATCCGCCTTCAAACACGTGCTAGTTACCCCTTTACTAAAGAAACCATCCCTCGATCCCAACTCTCCATCCAACTACCGCCCTGTATCCCGGCTTCCCTTTACCTCTAAGCTCTTAGAAAAACTAGTCTTCAACCACCTCTCCCTCTTCCTGTTCTCCAATTCCCTACTTGACCCCCTGCAATCTGGCTTCCGTCCCCTACACTCAACTGCCCTCACCAAAGTCACCAACGACCTCCTAACTGCTAAAAAACACGGCCACTATTCTATTCTCATCCTGCTTGACATCTCAGCTGCTTTTGACACTGTTGACCACCCCCTCCTTCTACAGACCCTCAACTCTCTGGGTCTCGGTGACACTGCACTTGCTTGGGTTGACTCCTATTTATCCAACAGGTCCTTCTGTGTGTCCTTTGCTGGTAACTCCTCCCCTTCATTGCCTCTATCTGTTGGTGTACCTCAAGGCTCTGTCCTTGGTCCTCTGCTCTTTTCCATCTACACCTCCTCCCTGGGCAAAATCATCAACAGCTTTGGCTTTAATTACCACCTCTACGCTGATGACACTCAGATCTACCTCTCTACCCCTGATCTCTCTCCCCCGTCCTTTCAAACGTCAGTGACTGGCATCTCCTCCTGGATGGCCTCACACCACCTAAAGATCAACATATCAAAGACTGAACTCCTACTTATTCCTCCCTCCAATGCCTCCCCACCTCCTGACGTCTCTATCACGGTGGAGGGTATCACCATCTCCCCATCAAACCAAGTTCGCTGTCTTGGAGTTACACTTGACTCTGCTCTTTCCTTCAACCCCCCACATCAAGTCTCTTTCCTCCTCCTGCCGATACCAACTGCGTAATATTTCCAGAATTCGGCCATTTCTTACCGCTGTCACCACAAAACAACTCATACACGCCCTGGTAATCTCCCGACTCGACTATTGCAATAATCTCTTATCTGGCCTCCCTCTGTCCCGCCTCTCCCCCCTACAATCCATCCTGAACGCCTCCGCCAGGCTAATTCACCTCACCCGCCGCTCTGTCTCTGCCGCTCCCCTCTGCGAGTCCCTTCACTGGCTCCCCATCCACTGCAGAATTAAGTTCAAAATCCTTATCCTTACCTACAAAACCCTCACTAACTCAGCTCCCCACTACCTGTCCTCACTAATCACCAAATACACCCCAGCCCGCTCCCTAAGGTCAAACAGTGACCTGCGCCTGGCTTCTCCCTGCATCACCTCTTCCCGTGATAGACTGCAGGATTTCTCACGCGCAGCCCCCACTCTCTGGAACGCTCTCCCTCGCACTGTCAGACTTTCCCCTAACTTCTCTTCCTTCAAACGCTCCCTTAAAATGTTCCTATTTAGGGAAGCCTACCACCCAACTCAGGTGGGACTGTATCAAATCTATATTCAGCCCTTGGGTTTTTACATCCCAGGTGCATTATCTTGCACTTATCCACATTAAAACTCAATTGCCACAGCTCCCACCATTTTTTTTTTAGTTTACCTAAATAATTTGTCATTTGGCCGATCCCTCCTGGAACGTCAACACTGTTGCAAATCTTTGTGTCCTCAGCAAAAAGACATACTTTTTCCATTAATACCTTCTGCAATATCACTACTAAAAATATTAAAGAGAATGGGTCCAAGTACTGACCCCTAAGGTACCCCACCAAAAATCCTCGGCACTCCGAGGGAGTACCGTCAAACCTCATAGGAGAGGTCATGTGTACCTGGGATGTCTGAACAACAGGGGACACAGGTATAGCAGGCAGAGGTGCAACCCCAGCTGGTCCAGGTGAGCCGTACGAGTCAGGATAGCTTGTAAGGCGAGAGCAAACTGATCCATCCTATGGTCCTGCTCGTCCTGTCTGGATAAAAAGTTACTCAAATGTTGTGTTAAGTCTGCGGGATCCATTTTGGCCAGATTGTAATGTCACGGTTCCCGGATCCCACCACGCAGTCCTTAAAGCCCAACACTCCACAGAGCCCAAAAGCCACCAACAGGGTAGCCGTAGAAGAATCCCTAACTGTCTGGTCCTTAGACTTGGCCAGGTATACTAGCTAGACAGAAAGGGTTAATCAAAGATAATGTCGTAATATGAAACCAGGTTAGCAACACGGGGGTAGTCAGACGAGCCAGAATCAGGAATACAGAGTATAGAATAGTCAAATGGAATAGCCGGGTCGATATCAGTGCAGAAGCGTAGTACAAGAAAATAGTCTAGGGCAACGGAAGGCAGAATAGTCAGTAAACAAGCAGAGGTCAATAAGAGGTTAAATCACGAGAGAATTCAGGTACAAGGAGCTCAGGTATGGATAACCACGATCTGGCACTGCTTAGAAGGAACTGTGGGTTTTTAAAGACCTTCACCAGACCGCGCCCCCCTCTCAAGCCGCGCCTCATGCAGCCACCTCCGTGCCTGTCTCTATTTAAACTGGGTGTTGGTCAGCGAGCAGCATCAGACATGCTGCCTTCAAGCACACTGGAGAGGCTGGAAGCCCCCAACGTTACAATATTATCCCATATCCTGTATGTTATCCTGTATATTGTCCTGCATATTATCCTGTACATTATCCCATATCCTGTATATTGTCCTGTATCCTCCATATTATCCTTTATATTATCCCATATCCTGTATGTTATCCTGTATATTGTCCTGTATCCTGTATATTATCCTGTATATTGTGTGACACATACGAGGTATGTGCACAATTGTATAAAGTAAGTAATTGTCATGTATAGTGGTGACATTGAAAGGTATGTGTTTATGTTTTCTATGTGGTATATGGTGCTTATAACAAGTCACTATGAGAATGCAGCTCTCTGCTGCAGCAGCAGGGGACTGTTATTATGACGCACAGGGTCTTATGTTCAGGAAGGATTGGGGGAAGATTATAGGTGTGGCACTGGTGATGTGTTCCTGCTTACCCTCATAACCACGAGGATACTATGGAACAAGCAGCCAATCTGTCTGTCTCCTCATTCTTTCCTGTTTTTACAGGTAAGCCTAAAGCAGGAAGTAACTCCCAAACACTTAATACAGCTGTATATAACATGGATTCTTTATTTTAACTGTGCAGAGAGTCAGATGGGAGACAATAAGAGAGATATCCTTAATGTAAACTCTAGGAGGGTGAAGGCTCCAGTTACTCTGCAATAATAATGGTAAAAGCAGTATTTCCTGATGCAGAGTCAGTTATGTACATTTAAATGTACTCAATATGCAGAAATCTTAGATGCATTATTATTTGTTATTAGAAAGGAATTGTTCTATGTCTTGGCAGATATGACATCCCCTTATGTGCAGAAGGAAAAGGAATAGCTGTAGCACGCTGCACACTGTATATAATAGGATGTATAGTCTGTGAGACGGATTCACAACTTTCCACAGGGAAAGTTAGATATTTTGCGAAAATGAAGATGACATGTTAATAGGTCATTTAGAATGAAAATGTTATGGTTTTAAAAGCATTTGGAAAATATGCATTTAATAAAGAGATAACCACGAGGATACTATGGAACAAGCAGCCAATCTGTCTGTCTCCTCATTCTTTCCTGTTTTTACAGGTATTTACATCTGTCTGCTGGCCCTCTGAACGGGGTCTGCAACAATTGTCCTGTATCCTGCATATTATCCTGTATATTATCCCATATACTGTATATTGTCCTGTATCCTGCATATTATCCTGTATATTATCCCATATACTGTATATTGTCCTGTATCCTGCATATTATCCTGGATATTATCATGTATATTGTCCTGTATCCTGCATATTATCCCATATCCTGTATGTTATCATGTATCCTGTATATTATCCCATATCCTGTATGTTATCCTGTATATTGTCCTGTATCCTGCATATTATCCTGTATATTATCCCATATATTGTATATTGTCCTGTATCCTGTATATTATCCCATATCCTGTATGTTATCCTGTATATTGTCCTGTATCCTGTATGTTATCCTGTATATTGTCCTGTATCCTGCATATTATCCTGTATATTATCCCGTATCCTGCATATTATCCTGTATATTATCCCGTATCCTGCATATTATCCTGTATATTATCCCATATACTGTATATTGTCCTGTATCCTGCATATTATCCTGGATATTATCATGTATATTGTCCTGTATCCTGCATGTTATCCTGTATATTATCCAATATCCTGTATGTTATCATGTATCCTGTATATTATCCCATATCCTGTATATTGTCCTGCATCCTGCATAATATCCTGTATGTTATCCTGTATATTGTCCTGTATCCTGGATATTCTCCCATATCCTGTATATTGTCCTATATCCTGGATATTATAATGTATATTGTCCTGTATCCTGTATATTATCCCATATCCTGTATGTTATCCTGTATATTGTCCTATATCCTGCATATTATCCTGTATATTATCCCATATAGAAACATAGAAAATGTCAGCAGATAAGAACCATTCTATATATTATAGAGAATCCTGCATATTATCCTATATACAGTATTATCCTTTATATTATCCTGTATATTGTCCTGTATCCTGCATATTATCCTGTATATTATCCTGCATCCTGTATATTGTCCTGTATCCTGCATATTATCCTGTATATTGTCCTGTATATGTTCCGGTATATTATCCTGTATGCTGCATACTATCCTGTATATTATGCTGTATATTATCTGTATATTGTCCTTTATCATGTATATTACTCTGCATCCTATATAGTATCCTGTATATTATCCCATATCCTGTATATGTTCCTGCATCCTATATCTTATGCTGTATATTAGCCTATATATTATCCTGTATATTATCCTGTATCCTGCATATTATCCTGTGTATTATCCTATATCCTGCATCCTATATGTCATCCTGCATCCTATATATTATGCTGTATATTATCCTATATATTATCCTGTATATTATCCGGTATCCTGCATATTATCCAGTGTATTATTCTATATCCTGCATCGTATATTTTATTCTGTATATTATCCTATATCCTGCATATTATCCTGTATATTATCCTATATCCTGCATCCTATATGTTATCCTGCATCCTACATATTATGCTGTATATTATCCTATATATTATCCTGCATTCTATATATTATCGAGAATCCTGCATATTATCCTATATATTATCCTTTATATTATCCTGTATATTATCCTGCATTCTATATATTATCGAGAATCCTGCATATTATCCTATATATTATCCTTTATATTATCTTGTATATTATCCTGCATCATATATATTATCCTGTACCCTGCATATTATCTTGTATATTAACATGCATCCTGTATTTTATTCTGCATCCTATATATTATCCTGTATATTATCCCATATCCTGTATATTATCCTGTATTTTAACATGCACCCTGTATATTCTCCTGTATAATATCCTATTATAAAATGTTTTTATACAATTTTTTTGAGACTGTGGGAGATTAACCAGCCCTAGATCTCAGATTTCACCGCTAGATCTCAGAAATAGAGACTATACATGGCAGTAGAGGCACAGGTGACCGTGGAATTTCCAGCAGGGAGGACATTTCTCCAGAGGCTGCTCCTATCACAGCACCGGGTGGGGAGGAATCACTGAGCTCTGTACAAACACCCCTGCATTATTAAAATCCTCCAAGGCGGCTGTAGCATACATATTTTGATGCACACATAATTAAGGCTGATGGGCATTGCATGATAAATGCCTCCTGGCAGCATGTAGAATCATTACACTGCATTTAATAGATCCAAAAGGAAGACCTGGTGAGACGCAATAACTTCCCTGCTGCAGCATATAAATAATACATGTTTCAGGGCAAGAATTATTCACGTGTCCCTTTAAACATGGTCTACACGGACACCCTAATAATCAACCGCTTCCATACTATGAATAACCACCAGCATAAAATGTTTAGAATGAGGCAATATATTAGAATTAAGATATATGTGGATAAAGGATACATTTATAATAGAGCCGACTGCAACAGCAGCGACATTGCTGACCAGATCCATTACTATGGTGTATGGGGCCAAGAGAACACCTGTGCTGCATTCCTTTACATTAAATAAGGGTTAAAAATAAAAATGAAAAATTCCTTCAAATATCGTGCCTAGGAGGTCCCCATAACCTGCCCGTGAAGTGGCGGATTTGTAGGATGTATAGAAACCTTTAAAAACAAAAAAATGAAGTTTCAAATGACGGTAAATGCTTTTCCTTTAATCTATTCATTACCAACTGCTTGGGGCGGCAGCCTGTATGAAAAGACATTTTAGGACGCGCAGAAAATGGTTAGTGATTTTTTTTTTGGCTAAATTATGGTGAAACTTATGCAGGCTTTGGATGAAAGTAACAATAGGTGCTTTAAAATTGGGCCTTTAGCGTCGGCAACAGTGCCGTCACACCGTAACCCCTCTGTGGTATTGTGGAAGAGTGCAGGGGTGGACCATGCGGTCCTATATTAAAAAGATATGAATCTGGTAAAGGCGTCAGTGCACCCAAATATTGTGCCTTTGGTGGCAGCAAGTGCCTTCACACCGTAACCCCTTTGTGGTATTGTGTAGGAGTTCAGTGGTGGAGGTTTTGTGAATGCAGAAGAGATCCCCGATCTATTCAGTTACGTCAGCATCAGGGGATTGATAGTTGCTGATCCAGGACTGATTCAGGTTTATAAATGTCAGCCGGTCTACAGAGTCGGTGGACAGACGCACTCTTTTGTCTGTGACAAAACCTCCAGCGGCACTGAACGTCCTTTCAGAAAGCACGCTGGATGAAGGGCAACCTAGTAGCTGCATAGCATATTGGCTAAATTCTGGCCAGTGATCCTATCTCAACACCCAGTAAGCCAGTGGATCATCTGCTGGAAAGGTATCCAGGTCTGCCCTTGCCCCTAGGTAGTCCTGCACCATATGTTGAAGACGCTGGCAATGGGTGCCTACATTTGACGTCCCTGGGCATCGTGGACTAAAGAAATTTAAAGAGGCATCAGTCAAGCGGCCCTGGCCTTCACTATTCCTCTGATCATCCGCAGCCTCAGAAGCACCTGTGTCATCACTTGGTAACCTACCAGTGCCTGGAAAGGTGTTACACAAGTGTCGCTTTAGAGCGTCCTCAAGTTTTTTCATCCTGTGCTCCCTCTGTGTGGGCAGGATGAGCTCTGCAACTTTACCCTTGTATCGTGGATCAAGAAGCGTTGCCAACCAGTAATGATTCCTCTCCTTGATAGCACGAATCCCGGGGTCCTTTAGCAGGCTTTGTAGTATAAGGGAGTCCATGCAGCGTAGGTTGGAGGTGGCATTAGCTTCCGAGTCTTCCTGGTCAATGAGGAGGATGACCCCATCGTGCACTTCCTCCTCCCAGCCACATACTAGTCCTTGTGGTTCTGGGCACACAAAACCCTCCCTTGAGGAATCCCCACCTTCAATGATCCCACTACTTAAATATTCCTCCTCCTCATCCTCCTCCTGTCTGATCTGAGGAGGACCCGCTGGAATGCTGTCTGCGGAAAGACTGGGGCCTTCAGAGCTAGGGAAGGCCTCCTCTTCCTCCCACTGCTCTGCCTCTAGAGCCACATCTATAATTCCCTGCAGAGTGTACTCCAGCAGGAACACTAAAGGAATTGTGTCACTGATGCATGCACTGTCCCTGCTCACCATTCTCGTTGCCTCCTCAAATGGTGACAGTACAGTGCATGCATCCTTGATCATCAGCCACTGCGGGGGGGGGGGAACAAGTTGACCTGAACCTGTCCTTGTGCCATACTCACACAGGTACTCGTTGATGGCCCTCTGCTGCTTGTACAGATGCTGCAGCATTGCTAATGTCGTGTTCCACCTGGTGGGCATGTCACAGATCAGACGGTTTGTGGGAAGGTGGAATTGTCTTTGAAATTCTGCCAGGCGAATACTTGCTGGGAATGACCGTCTGAAGTGGCTGCAGACTTTTCTGACCTGGCTGAGAAGCTCTGCCAGCCCTGGGTACCTGTTTAGGAAACGCTGTACCACCAAATTTAGGACGTGTGCTAGGCATGGTACATGCATCAACTTACCCAGGCGTAGGGCGGAGAGAAGGTTGCTGCCATTATCACAGACGACCATTCCCAGCTGAAGCTGGCGTGGTGTTAACCATCTCTGCACCTGCCCCTGCAGAGCTGCCAGAATTTCTGGCCCGGTGTGGCTCCTGTCCCCTAAACAAACCAGCTCAAGCACAGTATGGCATCTTTTTGCTTGAGCCATTGCGTAGCCCCTGTCAGGCGTCGGTTTAACTACCACTTCACCAGAGACACAGGAGGAGGAGGAGGAAGAGGGAGAGGTGGTGGTGGAGCAGACAGACCTCATACAAGCAGCTTTCTGGAAGCGTGGTGGATGAACAAGCTCCAGCACAGAGCCCCATCTTGGATCCCTCCCAGCTGCAATCAGAGTTACCCAGTGTGCCGTGAAGAAATGTAACGGCCCTGTCCATGCTTGCTGGACCACGTGTCTAAAGTCACATGCACCTTGCTGCTGACTGCTGTCGGGTATGTTACACAGAAAAGAAAAATTTTAAATGGATGCCTGTAGCCATTTTGTTTTTAAAGACAGTTTTTCTTTCTAAGTTTAGAAATGAACGAGATTTTTTTACAGAGTTCATTCCTGGGTGAAGTCTTTTATATTTTTTTAAGAAGTGCCAGACATGAAGGAACCTAGAATGTTTCTTTTGTGTGATAATGCTAGAGTTAAGTGCTAAGACGTGTCATAATTAAATTTATTGGTCTGTCTTAAGTTTTAAAACAAAAGATATTTTGTCTTTTGGGTATAGGAATAAGAGTTAATATTCCTAATATAGATTTACATTCACAAAATATATGTTTATAATCAAGGTAGATTATATTTACAGTAGGAAATATATACTCCAATAAATATTGTAGAAAGTATATAATTGGTAAATAATAAAATTTACTAAAGAATAGATTCTGTTGAGTTAACCAGAAAAGAATTTAGCTGATAGGACTCTGAGTAAGTAATTTCAAAAGGGAGTAGGGATATAAATCAGAGATGATAGGTAGAGACAGTGTCTAGCTGGGAGAAGAGAGAGGTTCTTTGTTAAGTCAGATTGATCTTTGACCCAAGATAAGATATTAAAAAGGAAATGGTGGAATTAAGAACTGCAATACTGCCCTCTAGAGGATAGTAAATATAATAATTGATATAGCAAAAATATTGCCAGTGACGTCAAATTGGCTATAATAAGCGGCAATGTTATTTGCAAGTCAGTCGGAGATTCCAGCATTCAGACTCACACTGCCATGCATTACACATGACCCTCTGAGAGTCCAAGATTCCAACACTCAGACTCACACCACGATGCAGGCAGATCCCAAGACATGAGGCAATCAAGATTCTCACCAAATTTCTGACTCTCACCAAATCTCTAACTCACATGCATTGATTACCTGATATCGATAATCTTCACATATTCCCAAAACAAAGCATCACATAGAAAATTCCAAGACTTATCAACATCCAAATTGGACAGGTAATGTATGAAAAAAAAGAAATAATGTAAATATATATATTTGTAGATATTCTTGCAACGTAGACTGAGATTTCTCAGATATTTGGGTTAGATCCAAATTCTAAGTATTTTCTATTCTGCAGATAGAAATATGAAGAAGTGGATATAAGGATTTATTCCTAAAAGAAATGTTGTAAGATTGATACCAATATATATATTGAATTTGGAAATTACTGTGATTAAAATTAATAAGCAAGGAATTCTATAACTACAAAATAAAAAGCAAAAGATTAGAAGTTTAATTCTCGAGATTAGGGGAGGATTCACTAAATAAGTTGTTATTACTTATTATTAAATTAGCTCATCTTTTGTTGATCCAGGTAGCATAGAGATTATATATATATATTAGTTGGCTGGTTAAACATTGTTTGCTGGGAAATGCATGTTGTATTAAGCAGAAATGTTTATTAACCATTTTGTGTATTAGTTACTAACTGATAAGGTAAATGATATTAATCATATATGCAGTTACTAACCGGAGATACATCTATTGTGAAGCTAGTTTTTATATGCTGATGGATTGTGGTTTATAAATTTTTGTTTATGATATGAGATTTGAAACTTTTTTGTATACGTAATAAATATATATATATTTTTATCCGATTATTGATTATTGTATTTTTTAAAGCAAAACAGACAATTAAAATAATTCAGGATAATTTCTAAGCAATATAGACGATTGATATTTGTGTCTCGTATAAATTTCTTATGAAATAATAATCCCTGATATATTGGAGGCAACTGCCGAGGTAGGTCCAGTAAATCCAATATAGACATATTGGAGGCTTGGCTGATAAATCCAATATATAACGTGTTGTATTCACGTGCAGAGATTATATCCGACACTGCCTTTCCCAATGACTGAATAACAATGTCTTCCATGTGCTGGTATAGTGCTGGAATGGCCTTCCGTGAAAAGTAATGGAGTTTTGGAACATGCCACTGTGGTACAGCACATTCAGCAAATTCACAGAAGGGAGCAGAGTCCACCAGCTGGAAAGGCAGCAGCTGCAATGCGAATAATTTTGCTAAGCTGGCATTTAGACGCTGTGCTTGGGACTATATTTTTTCTTACGCTGCAGCAGCTGGGGCAACGTAATCTGACTGCGTAAATCTTCAGTTGATGGGATGCTGTCACATTGTGAGGAAGGACCTGGTACATCCATTACTGTAGCATCATCCCTGTCAGTGGAGGTTGTAGGCAATGACATGGCAGGACATACAGTGGGGGTAGAGACAGATGAGGAGGAGGAGGACCTATGCAAAGTTTTGCACTAACTGGATGTGTGGCAGGTGGTCATATGTTGCCTCAAGCACGTGGTACCCAAGCATCCGGTGTCTTTCCCACGCTTGAGCCTCATCTGACATAGATTACAAATAGCAAAGGTGGGGTCTGCTGCACATTTCTTAAAGAACTCCCAGAGAGCAGAGTTCCTGGATGTGTGTTTTGAGACAACAGCGCTCTGCACCTGAGCAGCTCTGACATCTGATGCCTTGGGCTGGCTAGTGCTATGGTTGGTCATAGAGGATGTTGTGCCTCGTGTTTGTTGTGCCTCCTCCTCCTGACTTGACTCCTGTGTTTGATCAGGCACCCAGGTGGAGTCAGTGACCTCATCATCATTGACATCACCCCCTATCTCCTCATCACTGGAGCCAACTTGGCAGTATGTTGCAGCTGCTGGGACAACATGAGTGCCAGTTATTTGTGTGTCATCACTGGCATCCTATTCCTCTAGGTTGATTATACTCCCTTCCTCAACCTCAGAGATTGAATCAGAGCACTGTACTTGCTGCACATCCTCAAGCAGCATGTCACTGTCATTGTAGTCAAACAATTCAGCTGACTCCTCCATGTTTGATAGTGAGGCTACGGCAGGAGTAGCTGTGGACATTGAGGCTGCATTAGATGCTTTGGCAGCGGAGGTGGACTGTAAAGTACTACAAGCCTGGCTGGCAGAGGACTCGGAGGATGAGGATGGTCTGGTTAGCCAATCCACCAAATCCTCTGTATGTTGCTGCTGCTTAAAATGGCCAGCACCAGTTAGAAAGGACAAGCGTGCCCCTGCAGAGGATGCACCACGTCCACCACGACCAGAGGCACAGCCTCCCGACACAGAGGCTGCTTGCCCCCTTATCTGTGTCTGGGAGCGTCTGCCTGTCCTTTTTGGTCTTTCTGACATGGTGAGTGATATATAGACTAAATATATACAGAACTCTGATTCAACTCTGGTATAAAGATTAAAGATTTCCAGAACTCTGGTATAACTCAGTGACACACCCTGATGGCAGCCAGTGACAAGACACAGATTACCTCAATTCCCAAATATTTTGTAGAAATTACTGACCCCTCAAAATAGTTGCTGGGAGTGAGAACACACAGATTAGAACAAGTCCCAGATATTTTGTAGAAATGAGACCCCCCAGTAGCTGGTGGCAGACTGGCAGTGAGAACACACACTAACACAAGAACAATCTCCTCTCAAATTTCCTCTCAAACGCATGATGAAGCGCTGTGTGAAACCTTATATAGTGTGCTGCGGGACTTAGCTCTGTGAGCCCATGATTGGGCAAAATTTACCCATAGTCTTGAACTAGGGATGTGCGTTTCGGGTTTCGGAATTTCGGAATTTTCCCGAAATTTCCCCTATTCGTGTTTTCGGATGCGGCCGAATTTCCGAAAAATTTTAGATCCGAAAATTTCAGATCCGAAATGTTTTCCGAGCCGAAACGAAATATTTTCGGATTTTTCGAATGGACTTGAAATGTGTCAAACGAGGAGAACAGATTTTCCGAAAAACAAAAATTTTTCGAAAAGTCGATACAAAAAACGGGCAAAATGACACTAAAAATACGAAAAATGGTCGATATTACGAAAAGTCGATACAAAAACCAAGCACAGTGACACGAAAATACGAAAAACGGTCGAAATTCCGAAAAAAAAATGTACCCGAAAAACGGGCCGAATCGAATCGAATCCGAAATCGGTCGAAACGAGCCGAATCGAAAAGTTTAAAAATCCGAAAAATCGAACCGAAAAAAAAATCGGTGCACATGCCTATCTTGAACCTTACATAGTGCAGGAGGGGTGGGGTCGCGCCTATTCCCCGAAGGGTTGGCTGCAACCACCAAATGCATCCAGCCCAACAACATGTGTAGAACATAACAAAGAAAAAAAATGTCATCTGCGCTTACTTCAATTATACCGTGTGAAACTAAACACAATGTGCTTCCAGCACCAAGTCCACGCCTCCGTTTCCTTGACGCCGGCGGCGACGCCGGCATGTATTGGGGCTGGCTGCAGCACACGGGCAATTTTTTTTTAAGTGGTCGGGCCGGCTGCGCCCTAGGCGAGCACTGCGCTCTAGGCGCAAGCCTAACTGCAGCGCCGGCCCTGGCTCTATATTCTGTCTGTTCATCACATGAGGCCGGTTCCTCCTTCATATCAGGGGGTGAATATTCTGGGTGATTTGGGGGTTTGTACATGTCGGTGTCTGTGGGGTTTCCTGCGTCACACGAGGTCGGTTCCTCCTTCATATCAGGGGGTGAATATTCTGGATGATTTGGGGGTTTATACATTTCGGTGTCTGTGGGGTTTCTTGCATCACACGAGGCCGGTTCCTCTTTCATATCAGGGGGTAAATATTTTGTCTGAATAGTAGTTAATATATATGTTACATGCACAGTGATATACACCCTTGCACGAGAACTCCCACAGGGTAGGGATGTGCACACGTTCACCCTATTAGGGTGGTAAACCCATTAATGTAACCACAAATGATAGACGGTAAGGCAATCTTGATGTGAGCTCTGCAATTCTCGAAACGCACTATAGGGGTCGGGTGACCACACTCGTACAATTGTTAGAGATTGACATTCTTTATTGAATAAGAACACATATTGTCATGGTACCTATATATGCTTCGTTCACTCACTTGGGTGACCCCCCCAATGGGTATGTAATGAATACTGTGTGTGACGTATGAAAGGGGTAATTCCCCTATGAGTGTTTATTCAGTTATGGAATAGGATCCTTATTTCACTTCATAGGTGCATGATCTAGTTTTGTTTATATTCCGAATGTGAGTCTCCAAATTATGGGACCATCAGATGTTCATAAGAGGGGTCTCCTTGGCATGGAACCACTGTTTATTCAATCGCTGTATATACAAGCTTGGAGATATATCAATCTCCTGGTTCTGGGTCCATATAGTAAAATATGTTATAATACGATTCACCATTTATGAGCGACCCCCTGGCTGGGCCACACGAACCTCCCAGCCAAGGGTCGGTCATAAGAGAGAGAGAGAGAGAGGCCATAGCTGAGCACGCACTCCTTAATGTAATGAAGGTCTCCATCTTTGATTATTATTATCCTTTATATAGCGCCACATATTCCGCAGCGCTTTACAAGATCCGTGTACAAGGGGTTAATACATTGTAATACCACACATGGATGATACGGCCTGATTCAGGGGACCCTGTTCTCAAGAACTTACAATCTATGAGATGTACAAGTATTATGTGAGGTCGGTGGATCCATATCGTTAGGTGAAACTCGCTGGTGGCATCTTCTGAGTGGGATCGAGTCGTCTTTCCATGATTGTAGAGCCGCAAGCTGGTGGTTGGGTTGAAGCCGTTTTTCGTTGAAGTTGAGACTTCTCCTTGGTTGTATGGGAGGGATGTGCTGAACAGGATTTGACTTGCTTCTCCACGGTCGAAGGACAGAGACGTCACCACTGGACTCCACAGCTGATATTAAGCGGTAGCAAGTAGGGATGCACCGAAATGAAAATTTGGGACGAAACGGATACCGAAAATGCACGATGAGCTTGGCCGAAAACGGATACCGAAAATGACTTTATATATACACATACTGTGTATACATGTTGTGGTGTAATATATGTATATATGTAATGCACTCAAATGAAAATTTTGGAACAAAACCTTAAATGACTTTTTCCCCATCAATTTATTTTTAGAGCGTTTTTGTATAACTGTATTAATACTAGACTTTATTAAATTAATCCACATTAAAATGTTTTAGATATTTTTGTCCTATTTTGGTGGAGTTATTTTGCATCTAGTGCATACATTCAGGTGTAAAATGTTTGGACACACACACACACTTTATAGTTGCAGAAGACATTTACACATCTCAGCAATTCAGAGAACTCTGCAACTATAAACTTTATTATTTGTTGTGTGGAGGCTTTTAACTTTATATATATATATATATATATATTACTCAGATGGTGCCTAAACATCAGTCTGTCCTCTTTATTTTTCTGCACTTTAAAAAAATAATAAAGCATTATAAAGAGGCCTTTAAGATGTCTGCAAGACAAACCATTGCAAAAGGAATGTGTATAAATTCCATTAACCCGTCCTCTTGTCCTCCGAGCAGACACCGTTGGCAGGAGGTCAGTGATAAATCACTTGTTCCTTGTCACTGAGAGCTCAGAGGTTACTGATAGTGTGGATCATGCAGTTAACCCTTTGTGTGCAGGAATAAATATGTATAGCAGCTCCTGCCTCTCTCCAATAACAATTATCTCCAGCTAAGCAGCATTGAAAGAGTGCTCGCTCAGTGTCAGCTGGGATCAGCAATTCTCGGCTGACCTTTTCGGCTGGTGTTTTGCTTTCGGGCTGAAACCGATAACCCAATTATCGGCAGATACCAATCGGTGGCCGAAATTCCGGTGCATCCCTGGTAGCAAGTATGGACCGTTAGGTGCCCAAGGACACTTACTGGAGAGGTGCTGAGGCTGGGATTCCAACCTGGGTCTCCACGATTACCTCTACTCCATACAATCGGTACAATGGCATTGCAGGAAGGGGATGCACAGAGGTGTGGGCACCGTCCTGGTTCTGTTTCGCGGATTTGCCCCACACACTGCAATGCATTCATTCCTTATCAGGGACAGAAAACACACGTGCATCTGCCAGTCACTGCTAACTACACCACGGCCTGTGTGGGAGCTGCGCTGCCCGGGTGTACGACGACACCGATCCCTTCCATAGGGAAACCTGCCATCACTTCCCCCTCTGGCTGCGGAGGAGACACAAAGAGACGCGGAGACAGACACACACGGGCATGATGACAGACGCACACACTGACGGACACGCTGATAGACATGAAGAGACTCTGATATGGGGTCATAGACGGACACACGGAGGCTCTAACAGACAATGTGTCAGCGGAGATCACAGGTCGCCGGGTTTCCATACACAGCGCTCAGTGTATCCTGCACCCAGCTTGAACATTAACCCCGACATGTGAGAGCCTGGAGCAGGGAGGCCGCGTCTCCATGGAGATTAACCCTTTAGCCCTTCATTTACTGCAGCAAGAAGCCGCTTCCAATGTGGAACATGGCGCCCACACATACCTGAGCCTCCCCCCTGCACAGCCTCACACCACTTGACTTCTCTGAATTCAGAGTCACAGCCCCCCCTCAGTGGAGGTCACATGTTTCCTGTCCAGAGTGGAGCTCCAGTCTGCAGCCAGACCCCGTTGCCTCAGTGCTGAGCCCTGTTCAGTTCCTCAGCAGCTGCTGAATTGCTGCAGCAGTGTCACTGAACGCTTTGGATGCGAATTTCGAAGTAAAATGGCCGATGATTTCTTAATGAAAGATTCAGATTGTTTTACGTATGACTCGAGGTATATTATATGATAAAGAAAAGCAGTCGGCACAATCCGTTTTGTACGCACACACCACAACTGATAGTTTTTATGGAATAAATGTTAGGTTTACTTCTGAAACAATATATAATTGAGCTGTAATATAAATAAATATTTTGTACTTTGGTGAACAAAAACCTCAAAATTAACATTGCCGTACGGAATGGTTACTTGCTTCATAGCGGCGGCCATCTTTACTACCTCACACTCAGCTACTCGCAGCATCTCCTCGGGTCGCTGCAAGTGCGAAGTTAGCAGTGCTGAGCGGCAGAACGGTGTTCAATGGCATGTTGCTAATTTAGCACTTGCAGTGGCTGAGCAACTGAACGCACTGGATCCTGGAAGCTCCTGCACCACCTGACCCCAGCAGCCAGTCACATGAGCTGTGATGTCATCAGAGCGCACCCATCCTGTGTTGCAGGAAGTGGTGAGTGTGTGAAGCTGAGCAGAATATTCCTGTGTAATCTCAGACACATCGCGGCTCCTCTACTTGTTCCTCCACAAGATCGGGCCGTCCAGGTAACCTGTGATAATGAATCCACTCACAGCCAGGGATCCGCTGAGCCAGAGGATCCTGGATCTAACTCTGGAGATGATCTTTCTGCTGACTGGAGAGGTAAGAGATTCCATGAGATTCCATATTGCTGCTGATATTAAATCCCCCTGGAGCTGTGTGACCCAGGAGACATTTCAGAGGCAGATCAGTAGTAGATTGATGTGTAAATAAAGGTTCCAGCACACCATACAGCACACTATGGAGATAACACACTGACACATACACAAAAGCATGGGGGGGGGCGACATGTTTATACCTCCTCTATATTGCCCTCACTCTCAATGTTTAGGGTCATATGGTGGTGAAGATCCATGAGATGGTCAGTGACAGCAGCCGTCACCAAATATCACAAGGACACGGCAGGAGCCAAAGCTTCAATACGGAGCCTCCACCTCACTCAGGAATCCAAAACCATGAGAAGATCCTGGAGCTGAGCAATCAGATCATCCGTCTGATGACTGGAGAGGTGAGGCTGCTGGGAATGGGACATTATACGCTAACACCAAGGCATGTGTCTGGATGTGACTGTGTCATTGTGTGTGTCAGGTTCCTATACGCTGTGAGGATGTCACTGTCTATCTCTCCATGGAGGAGTGGGAGTATGTGGAGCGACACAAGGAGCTCTATGAGGACCTCATGATGGAGGATCACCAGCCTGTTATTACACTGGGTAAGAGATGCTTTAATTCTCAGAATGTTTGTGTCCAATCCCAGAGCAACGTGTCCCAATAATCCCCTGAAATGCTGGCTGTGCCGTGTAATAGACGTGTTCCTGAATGAACGTCTCACGTGTTAATGTGATTTATCCCAATAGATCAATCTGTATCGGCTGAATCTCACACTCCGGCTTCTTCACCTGATACTGGACCTGAACGTGAAACCAAGAATGAGGAAAAGACTCTGAACAGGGAAACACCAGCACGAGCTGAATCTGCAGCCACCACAGAGCGAGAATCTCTGACCAGCGAGGACAGACACGTCCTGGAGAAAGAGATTTATCCAACCGCAGAACCCACAGAATATTCACCCCCTGATATGAAGGAGGAACCGGCCTCGTGTGATGCAGGAAACCCCACAGACACCGACATGTATAAACCCCCAAATCATCCAGAATATTCACCCCCTGATATGAAGGAGGAACCGACCTCGTGTGACGCAGGAAACCCCACAGACACCGACATGTATAAACCCCCAAATCATCCAGAATATTCACCCCCTGATATGAAGGAGGAACCGGCCTCGTGTGACGCAGGAAACTCCACAGACACCGACATGTATAAACCCCCAAATCATCCAGAATATTCACCCCCTGATATGAAGGAGGAACCGGCCTCGTGTGACACAGGAAACCCCACAGACACCGACATGTATAAACCCCCAAATCATCCAGAATATTCACCCCCTGATATGAAGGAGGAACCGGCCTCGTGTGACGCAGGAAACCCCACAGACACCGACATGTATAAACCCCCAAATCATCCAGAATATTCACCCCCTGATATGAAGGAGGAACCGGCCTCGTGTGATGAACAGACAGAATATACGGCTGATGATAATTTTGGGGAATATCTAGAAACAGATCCAGTGGGAATAAACCATAGCGAGTCCTTAATAGAATCTAGAAAGCCAGATCACAGTATATATTATACAGATCCCCTTACTCAGAATTCAGTTTATAAAGGACATTCAGCGTCTTCTTCTGAAATGGGGAAAGTCTCATGTAACGAGTCTGACCTTGTGACACATGAAACTAATATGGGAGAAGAACCATTGTCACTTATTCTTTGTGGAGAGAATTCTACTCCAGAGTCAGCCCTTAAACACCAACACGTTCACCCAGAAGGACAAACATCCTCATGCCCTGAATGTGGGGAACATTTTACAGACAGTATTGCTCTTACAAATCATCAGAGGATTCACACACAAAGGAAACCGTTTCAGTGCAATGAGTGTGGAAAATGTTTCACTCGAGCCTCAAATCTTGCAACACATAATAGAATTCACACTGGAGAAAAAACATTTAAATGTAATGAATGTGGGAAATGTTTCACTCGGGCATCACATCTTGCAGCACATAAAATTATTCACACAGGAGAGAAACCATTTAAATGCCCTGAATGTGAGAAATGTTTTACCCAGGCTGCCTCTCTGGCAAAACATAACATGATTCATACAGGAGAAAAACCATTTAAATGCCCTGAATGTGGGAAATGTTTTAACCAGGCCTCACATCTTGCAACACATAAAATTATTCACACCGTAGGAAAACCATTTCAATGCACTGAATGTGGGAAATGTTTTGCTGTGGCCTCATATCTTGCAACACATAGCATGATTCACACAGGAGAAAAACCATTTAAATGCTTTGAATGTGGTAAAGGATTTACCATGGCAACAAATCTAACGGCACATACAAGGACTCACACAGGAGAGAAACCATTTAATTGCCCTGAATGCAGGAAATGTTTTACCCAGGCCTCACATCTTGCAATACACAAAAGAATTCACACAGGAGAGAAACCATTTAATTGTCCTGAATGCGGGAAATGTTTTACTGACACCTCAATGCTTGCAGTTCATAAAAGGACTCACACAGGAGAGAAACCATTTAAATGCCACGAATGTGGGAAATGTTTCACTAAAGCCACATCTTTTGCAGCACATAAAATGATACACACAGGAAAAAAAACATTTAAATGCATTGAATGTGAGAAATGTTTCTCTCGAGCCTCATATCTTGCAATACATGAAATAATTCACACAGGAGAAAAACCATTTAAATGCTTACAATGTGGGAAATGTTTTACCCAGGCTGCATCTCTTTCAAAACATAAAAAGCTTCACACAGGTGAGAAACCATTTAATTGCCCTGAATGTAGGAAATGTTTTACCCAGGCCTCACATCTTGCAATACACAAAAGGATTCACACAGGAGAGAAACCATTTAATTGTCCTGAATGCGGGAAATGTTTTACTAACACCTCAACGCTTGCAGTTCATAAAAGGATTCACACAGTAGAGAAACCATTTAAATGCCACGAATGTGGGAAATGTTTCACATAAAAAGCTTCACAGGTGAAAAGATGTTCCAGTGCTCATAATGGGAAATGTTTTATTGCTGAGTTTTCTCGTTCATTGTGTGAGGACTCTTGAGATGAAAATGTCTGTGGGAAATGCTTCGTCCAGTCCTCTGATCTTATCTCACCTGAAGGGAGTGATTCACTAAGCGCCGTCGTTTGCTGTAATTACAAATATGACTCACAGAGGGAAAGTCAACGCAAGCATAAAAAGTGTGGACAGACTATGGCGAGCAATGCTAGCAGCGGCAACAATAGTGTGAGATAAACACTAAAGGCGTAATGGACGCACAGTGCGGGCAGGAAGCAGGTTCCCCCTGGGGGATATTTATTTTAGGATGGGGCTGATGGAACGGTTTCGCCGTCTGGTTATTTTTTAGCTGAAATCTTAAGATTGTCTGAATGGAATAATAATAATGTTTGTAAAGTGATTAAACTTTATTGATTAAACTTGTGACATGTTTAATTAAAGCACTTTTCATTGGCCACAGAGAATGTCAGTGTGTGCTGTGACTGACACTTCCAATTAAAGGATTTGCAGGATGGGGTTTTGGAGACATTTCTCTGGATGAAATGCTGCTTTTTCGGAGAGAGAAGACATGTTCCTGGAGTCATCCAGAGCGCCGGTTACTGGCAGGTGTCCATGAAGATAAAGATAGACCCCGGAAGAAAAATCTTATCGCAACAATTCACAGATCCTCTCTCCTGGACCAGAAATACTCAAATTTCCCAGTTTCCCAAGATGGCCGCTGGCAAAGTGCCCCCGCCGACGGCCAAACTCGCGTCTCAGCTCCGGAGGGGGGCCACGCAGGCTCCGGAGAGTACTCCCCTCACCCAGAACTTTTATAACAACCGATCAAACCACCTGTTTAGGAGAACTCCATGGTTTTATTCCTTTCCTTTATAGGCAGAGAATCTCCTTTCCTCCGGTCTCCGTGGATGACCTCATGTCCTTTGTAAAGTCCTGTTAATGATCAGGTTACAGTGTGCTTTTTGTATTGTCTCTATGTGTTTGTCGTCATATCTCCTCAGACGCCTTCTTTCCAGGCTAAACATGTGCAGTTTCTTTATTATGCCACAAGACACGGAGGCTCATATTATCCCACAAGACACGGAGGCTCATATTATGCCACAAGACACAGAGGCTCATATTATCCCACAAGACACGGAGGCTCATATTATGCCACAAGACACAGAGGCTCATATTATCCCACAAGACACGGAGGCTCATATTATGCCACAAGACATGGAGGCGAGTATTATGCCACAAGACACGGAGGCGAGTATTATGCGACAAGACACGGAAGCGAGTATTATGCCACAAGACATGGAGGCGAGTATTATCCCACAAGACACGGAGGCGAATATTATGCCACAAGACACGGAGGGAGTATTATGCGACAAGACACGGAGGCGAGTATTATGCCACAAGACACGGAGGCGAGTATTATCCCACAAGACACGGAGGCGAGTATTATGCCACAAGACACGGAGGTGAGTATTATGCCACAAGACACGGAGGCGGGTATTATGCCACAAGACACAGAGGCTCTTATTATGCAACAAGACACGGAGGCGGGTATTATGCCACAAGACACGGAGGCGAGTATTATGCAACAAGACACGGAGGCTCTTATTATGCGACAAGACACGGAGGCGAGTATTATGCGACAAGACACGGAGGCGAGTATTATGCCACAAGACACGGAGGCGATTATTATGCCACAAGACACGGAGGCGTCATATTATGCTATTCTTTTCTTTACTTAAGCCGATAGCAGCAAAGATTAACACAAAATACAGACAAATAAAGTATTTTGAGAGAAAAAACTCTCTTTTAACAATCAACTAAGACATGTCCAATAGTATTGTCCTTTAGTCTCTCCCAACCAATCAGCGATCATCCAGGTGTATAAATCCTGAGGTAACCTTTAACCACGCCTCTTTTCTTTGCTGCTCGCCGACAGAGATAAGTATTGGCAGCAATTAGAAATTCTGTTTCAGATATAACTCTGCATAACTTTATTGCTTGTAATAAGTTATATTTCACTAGAGATATATATATTTATGTGTGTATTTAATGCCCTTGGTTTGTAAAAGGGTTACTTTCATTCGCTTTGCAGGCCAGGGCTAGTGATATTTATTGCTAATGTTGTATTGTGAGGCACTTTGTTTTCACATAAGTGGTTCAGTGGGAAGCGAGTCCGTCGCTCCGGAGGCTCTCTGTCGCGTTTGCTGCTCCTCCCTGAGGGTCCGCCTTTGGGAGGTGCGGCTTTCGCACCATTGCGGTCTCTGAGGCGGTGCTTGCGAGTGAAGGAGCTTGTGCCATCCTCAGAGTTTACCTCACAGAGTCTCGGCGCTCCAGACGGCAAGTTAAAAACCCTTCCCCTCACTTTGAGTTTTTCTCTCCTATATAATGTCACAACATGGCTCAATACCTGCCTCCGATTCAAACCCCAATGGCAACATGCCAGACATTAACCCCATAAGTCCCACAGATGCTTTTATATCAGCGCTGTCTGTGTTTTCAGCTAATTTAGAATCCACCATGGTGAGGGTTTTAGAGACATTCTGCAAAAAAAAAAACCTCATAGCCTCCCCATCCTCAGATTGTTATCGCTGGATTCTAACTCAGATAATGAGGTTCCTGGGAAACCTCCAAAGAGGGAGAAGAGCATCTCCCAAAAAACAATGCCAATATAACACGTACGAAGACTCGTACATTAAATAAATCTCCACAGCAAAGCACTGGGGCAAAAAAGAGAAGCCATTCTGAGGTGGCTAATAAATGCAAATGGAAGCGGCTAGAGACGCAGAGGACTCTGTGAGCTCCACAGATAGTTACAGCACTGAGGAGGACTCTGTGAGCTCCACAGATAGGTACAGCACTGAGGAGGACTCTGTGAGCTCCACAGATAGTTACAGCACTGAGGAGGACTCTGTGAGCTCCACAGATAGTTACAGCACCGAGGAGGACTCTGTGAGCTCCACAGATAGTTACAGCACCGAGGAGGACTCTGTGAGCTCCACAGATAGTTACAGCACCGAGGAGGACTCTGTGAGCTCCACAGATAGTTACAGCACTGAGGAGGACTCTGTGAGCTCCACAGATAGCTACAGCACTGAGGAGGACTCTGTGAGCTCCACAGATAGTTACAGCACTGAGGAGGACTCTGTGAGCTCCACAGTTACAGCACCGAGGAGGACTCTGTGAGCTCCACAGATAGTTACAGCACCGAGGAGGACTCTGTGAGCTCCACGGATAGTTACAGCACTGAGGAGGACTCTGATTCTGAGGAGAGCTCACACCCAGATTATAACCCTGATTCTTCTCCTGAATTATCAGATTCTTGCTCCTCTCCATCATCTTCTGTTTCTAACACACAGAGGTCTGACCCGGTTGATACTTTGGGCAACACGATGTTTGTCCCAGAATCCTCCGCGCTCAGTGAATGGGCCCCTATTGAACATGTCGCTAAGTATATTGAAGAGAGGATTAGAAACCACAAGAAAAGCAGAAGCAATATGAGGGCTGAGTGCCCGGCCCCAACACTGGCACAGAAATTAAATGCAGCTCGAGTTGGACCCCAAAAAAGGGGTGTCGAGGCTACCCTTAAGGTTTGCAAAGAAAAAAACACACTGAATCACTTAACTTATTAATGAAGATAGGATCTTCCCTCTGCGGCTCCCGGTAACCCATAAGTAGTCTACAATAAGAAGAAGGTAGAGGGTAATCCTACAACCAATTTAATCACTTAGTATTTGAATCAATTCACGCACATCAAAAAACAAGATCCCATGGAACGGTGATAACGATCTTGTTTTTTGATGTGCGTGAATTGATTCAAATACTAAGTGATTTTAATTCGTTGTAGGATCACACTCTACCTTCTTCTTATTGAACCCTTAAGGTATGTCATGACAAACTGTTTGATTTTTTAGGACCTTTGTCTAAACTGATGGACTCGATTGAAAGGTCATTATTGACTAATGATAAACCGGACCTCTTTTATTATTATTATTATTATTTTATAAAGCGCCAGCATATTCCGCAGCGCTGTACAATAAGCACAGTATAGACAGGGTTACAATACATTGAACAACATTTGACAAACAGTACAGGAGGAGATGAGGGCCCTATTCCCGTAGGAACTCACAATCTAGGAGGGTTGGGGTTGGAAACAGGAGGAGAGGACTGTAAGGTGAGAGTGATTGATGGTTGCGTCAGTGAGTTGGGTGGTAGGCTTCCCTAAATAGGAATGTTTTCAGGGAGCGTTTGAAGGAAGAGAAGTTAGGGGAAAGTCTGACAGCACGAGGGAGAGCGTTCCAGAGAGTGGGGGCTGTGCGTGAGAAATCCTGCAGTCTATCATGGGAAGAGGTGATGCGGGGAGAAGCTAGGCGCAGGTCACTGTTTGACCTTAGGGAGCGGGCTGGGGTGTATTTGGTGATTAGTGAGGACAGGTAGTGGGGCGCTGAGTTAGTGAGGGTTTTGTAGGTAAGGATAAGGATTTTGAACTTAATTCTGCAGTGGATGGGGAGCCAGTGAAGGGACTCGCAGAGGGGAGCGGCAGAGACAGAGCGGCGGGTGAGGTGAATTAGCCTGGCGGAGGCGTTCAGGATGGATTGTAGGGGGGAGAGGCGGGACAGAGGGAGGCCAGATAAGAGATTATTGCAATAGTCGAGTCGGGAGATTACCAGGGCGTGTAGGAGTTGTTTTGTGGTGACAGCGGTAAGAAATGGCCAAATTCTGGAAATATTACGCAGTTGGTATCGGCAGGAGGAGGAAAGAGACTTGATGTGGGGGATGAAGGAAAGAGCAGAGTCAAGTGTAACTCCAAGACAGCGAACTTGGTTTGATGGGGAGATGGTGATACCCTCCACCGTGATAGAGAAGTCAGGAGGTGGGGAGGCATTAGAGGGAGGAATAAGTAGGCGCTCAGTCTTTGACATGTTGATCTTTAGGTGGTGGGAGGCCATCCAGGAGGAGATGCCAGATAAACAGTCACTGACTTTTGAAAGGACAGGGGGAGAGAGATCAGGGGTAGAGAGGTAGATCTGAGTGTCATCAGCGTAGAGGTGGTAATTAAAGCCAAAGCTGTTGATGATTTTGCCCAGGGAGGAGGTGTAGATGGAAAAGAGCAGAGGACCAAGGACAGAGCCTTGAGGTACACCAACAGATAGAGGCAATGAAGAGGAGGAGTTACCAGCAAAGGACACACAGAAGGACCTGTTGGATAAATAGGAGTCAACCCAAGCAAGTGCAGTGTCACCGAGACCCAGAGAGTTGAGGGTCTGTAGAAGGAGGGGGTGGTCAACAGTGTCAAAAGCAGCAGAGAGGTCAAGCAGGATGAGAATAGAATAGTGGCCGTGTTTTTTAGCAGTTAGGAGGTCGTTGGTGACTTTGGTGAGGGCAGTTTCAGTTGAGTGTAGGGGACGGAAGCCAGATTGCAGGGGGTCAAGTAGGGAATTGGAGGACAGGAAGAGGGAGAGGCGGTTGAAGACTATTTTTTCTAAGAGCTTTGATGTGAAGGGAAGCAGGGATACAGGGCGGTAGTTGGATGGAGAGTTGGTGTCTAGGGATGGTTTCTTTAGTAAAGGGGTAACTAGCGCATGTTTGAAGGCGGATGGAAAGGAGCCAGTGGAGAGAGATAGGTTGAAGATGTGTGTGAGAGCAGGGGTGAGGGAGGAGGAGAGGGGAGGAATTAGATGTGATTAGATACTCTTTGAGTATAGAGGCTGGGTCCAACGTTTAGTATGTGTCTTCGGTAATATTAATTCAGCTTTGGCTACGGAACGAAGACGGGCTTATCCTCCTAAAAATAGACCCGAAGTTAGAGACATTGGCTTCTAATGAGCCAGGCCCAGAGGCGGATGGATTCCTGTTTGGAGAAGGAAGCAAGACCGCCAGGGCCCAGCCAGACCCCTAGGGCCCAGCCAGACCCCCAGGGCCCAGACCCCAAGGCCCAGACCTCAAGGCCCAGACCAGACTCAGGGCCCAGACCAGACCCCAGGCAAAAGTCCCCAGACCCCAAGGCACAGACCCAGGGACCAGACCCCAGGGCCTGCCCAGACCCCAGACCGAGGGCCCAGCCCAGACCCCAAAGCCCAGACCCAGGGACCAGACCCCGACCCCCAGACCACACCCCAGGGCCTAGACCCCAAGACCCAGACCCCAAGGCCCAGACCCAGGGACCAGACCTCAAGACCCAGACACAGGACCCAGAGTCCAGACCCCAAGGCCCAGGCCAGATTCAGGGCCCAGAGCCCAGACCAGACCCCAAGGCCCAGACCAGACCCCAGGGACCAGACCCAGACCAGACTGAAAGGCCATCATATACAGCCCGTTACTGTGAGTTTTATTGCTGTGGAGCTCTGTGATACGCTCACACTGCACATTACTGTAAGTTTTATTGCTGTGGTGCTATGTTATGTCCTTTTTTTTGGAAGGGGGAGAAAAGCTGTTAGAGGTTGAGGGAGTGCCGGGGGGGGGTCAACGTGAGGTTCGGTAAGGGGCCCCATCATTTCTGATGGCTGCCCTGATCCTCTATACCCAGATCCTTCGCATTCACTGCCCCCCCCCCATGCATAACTTTCAGAGAACAGGTTTTGTGTTTATTTCTGATCCCAAAATTAATACCTTTACACTAAATCTCATTAACCCCTCACCTCCCATTCCTGCAGTTTCTATAAACCTTTGTGCATAGAGATTAGGTCCTGCTCTGTATAACCTCACACAATATTGTATCATCGCAGACATGTTCAATCCCCTGTAACATGTTTATTGAGGTTCTTGTGAAGAGCCCTGAGCAGGGCTGGATTAACATAGGGGCTGATGGAGCAGCAGCTCCAGGCCCATGTCCCAGAATAGGCCCAGAGAAAGGATAACTATGTCTGGATTGATGGGCATTTGGACGCCATATCTCCAACTCCATAGAAGCTACAGGGTCATGTGAGGCATCACTGGAAAGGCCAGAGCAGCTCACAGCTCCCTGTTTTCACAGAACACTCCCTCTGACCTCACGGCTCATTCCCTCTGACCTCACGGCTCATTCTTTGACCTCACGGCTCGCTCCCTCTGACCTCACGGCTCATTTATGCTGACCTCACGTCTCGCTCCCTATGACCTCACGGCTCGCTCCCTCTGACCTCACGGCTCATTCCCTCTGACCTCACGGCTCATTCCCTTTGACCTCACGACTCGCTCCCTCTGACCTCATGGCTCGCACCCTTTGACCTCATGACGGTTATTTGCTCTGATCTACATTTCTAACTGAGAGAGCATGATATGGTATAGGTGCTCGCCGTTTCAAATTATGTCCAATAGTGGAAATTGCCAGAAGTGGATCCAATCACAGGGTAGAAACATCTAAAAGATGATCATAAGAAATGGGAAGCATCGGAGATACAGGTCAAGCGTCGGCGGCCTGAACACGGACGTCAATGTGATATCTCTGGTTTCTGGTTTGTCGTCGTTAGGTATTGGCTGCAGATTCATGTGAAAATGTATTGATCTTCATTTCAATCCCAAGGTGTGAACATGTTTATTCTGCAGATCCATCACGTCTCCCTGTGATTTCCTTATCTCGGCTCGTTCTGTGACCCCCCCCCCCCCCGGAACCTTAAGATTTACAGACATCGGCTGCAATGCGGGAAACTGACCAATCATTATATCTTCAATATTATTTCTCCAAGATTCTAATCTTCCTTCTTGCTCCCCTCCCCCGACGCACCAGAGGAAGAATGGGAGCTTATTGCTACGCGAGTGTATCTGGGTTTATGTATCCGTGTATGTATCAGCTTTGTCTGTTGGCAGCGTTCGTGTCTGCGTCTCTCAGTCTGTCCTGCGCACGTCTGTCTGTAAAGGCACGTTATGACTGTGCTTATTTCAAAAGGGAACGAGTCTAGTGAAGGTTTTACAGGGGGCCTTATAGCCCATGGCTGGGGGTCCTTTTATATGAAATAAGACCTGAGGGCTGAATAAAACACACCCCGCGCTCACTGTATTCACATGGATTGTGTCACGTTTCCCCGTCCAGCCCTGTCCCCCTGCCTTCATGTATAGGGATGGGCTGCCAGTTCGAAGTTCGATTCGAACATTGACTGTTCGAAAATTCGCGAACTTCGAACTTTTCGGGACGTTTGCTGAAAGTTCGAAAAAAAATATCCAAAAAATGCTTAGAAGATCCTAAAAAAATCTATAAATGAAGAGACTCTTTACTGCAGAATATAATAATAAACTGTTTATTAGATATTGAATTAAAACGGGAATATTTCCCACTCATTGTTGGTCAAACATTTCCCACTCGTTGGTGATATAACATTTCCCATGGCTTCAAATCAAAATATGAGCAAAAGCGGTAAAAATTAGCTCAGCGCACAGCAGTGAATGGGTAAAACCCTTTTTTTTCCCCACTGTTTCCTGTCCCCCCAAGGCAGTACCTGGACCCCCATACACCTTTTATGGCCAATATCTTGCAAATATGCCCTCTTGGAGGGGACCTTAATTTTTGAACGTTCGAGCCCCATTTACTTGCATTGTGTTCGCATTGTGTTCGAGTTTGCGGTCGAACTTTTTTGGATGTTCGAGTTCGAATGCGAACTGAACACGGGGGTGTTCGGCCCATCGCTATTCATGTATATTCCTTCGTTGGCATTTCCCCAGGCTGCTACGTCCTAGGTTGCAGCTTTAGGGGTTAATTGCTTTGTGTCTGCTCAGCTGTTGCCCTTATGTCCTGATCCCCTCCCTATTTAAAGCAATGGGCCTATATCCCATTGCTCTGTCATTTTGTTCCAGTCTGACTATTATCCAGTCTGCTTTCTGAGCTCCCTGCTGTTTATTCTGTTCTAGTTTGTGGTTTCTTGTTCAGCTTATTTCTTAGGTTTTGTCCTCCTTGTCTGTCTGCTGTTCCCATAGTCTTTCCTGTTCTGATTTGGTTCTAGTTATGTCTCCTGTGTATTTAGTTCTAGTGTTTCTCCTTTGCTTTTTCTGTTTATGTTTTATGTATGCTGATTAGCTGGTTTTGACCCTTTTGCCTGGCTGACTTCTCTCCCGGTTCTGAATCCCTAGCTTTTGTAATAGGTACACGTTCTGGTCTTTGACTCCTGGCATTTCTTGACATTTCTATTGGATGCTCTTTGTCTGTACCGTTGATATTTACTCATGCATATTCCTGTCTCATCTGTATGTCCTTACACTCTGCACAGCGCTGCTGTATTATTTTCCTTAGAGCAGATCCGGCTACCTCTAAAGACCAGTCTTTCAGAGTAAAGCTGCTGTTTACCGTGCAGGGTCTCTGGCCTAGATTGTATACTCAGTGTTGTGCTGCATTTAGTTGTCTGCATATTGGGGCTTTCCTATGTACCAGGGCCTCACCTTGGTGCGTGCAACGTGCCCTCTTTGTGACTGATTGTCTGTGGGAATCCTGTAGCGCACAGGCCTAGGGAAAACACGTCCCACATTCGTTGCAGACATAGTTTTTCTTCCTGGTGTGGATCCTTCGATGTATTGTAAGGCTAGAGATGTCGTTAAAGATTTGCCCACAGTCAACGCATTTGAAGGCATGGCTTCCAGTGTGCCACCTTCTGCTATGAGAAACAATACTCGAGGCGCTGGAGAAGCATTTCCCGCACTCGTTGCATTTATAGGGTTTCTCTCCGGTGTGGATCCTTACATGGTTAATCAGGTTTGAGGCTCGTGTGAACCACTTGCCACACTCTTTGCAGAGGAGTGAGATCCTTCCTGTGTGCATCTTCTGATTGTCCACAAGGCTCGAGTTTTTGGAAAACTGTTCTCTACCTTCAAGAGACAACATCGGATGCTCCCGTTCATGAATCTTGTGATGTTTAACGAGTTCAGCAACATAATGAAAATTCTCCCCGCATTTGGCACATGAGAAAGGTTCTCCTCCAGGTTTCACTGTGTTAGAAGGACCAGGCATACCTTCAGTGTGATGAGTCTGGTGTTTGTGCGGCTCAGAGTTACCGGTAAAGCAGGTCTGGCGCTCTGAGCAGGTAAACATTGGCTCGGGTTTAGGTGTGCTCTGGGGAGATTTACAATTACTGCTTTTATCGGCATCACACGGTGACGTGTCGGGAGTTACTCGGTGTGAATTAACGGCTCTATGGGTTTCTCCATGGGTAAGATTTCCGTCACACACAGCCGCCTCCTCTTTGATAGGACCAGATGGACGTGGTGGATGTTCTAGGAGTGGACGCGTGTTACTGTCACAGACATTTCCTTCTACCCATGAGGTTGGCTCCTCTTTAATATGTGTAAATCTAGGTTCAATCCGTGGATATTCCGTGACGTTTTCCTGGTGAAGTGATGGAGCTTCCTCCGAGGCGCCGGTTACATGCTCGGCCGGGAGGTCACTGGGTTTAATGCTGCTCAGGCATTTCTCTAGGATTTTGGGTTTATTTATAATTCCATGTATGACGTCTGGGCTCCATGTGTGGATCCTATCAGACACGGCTTCACCTATTGGAGGAAAGTGCAGATTAGTAGGGGTTAAATCGTCACATACATATAGTAGAGATGTCCTGATTGGCCATTATTGGCTGCCGAACTGATCGAGCCCCATCTAAAAATCACACAACCTGCAGTCAGACCGGCAGCTCAGCTGCTAAATAATGGAAGGGCCTTGGCGTTCACCATGGAGGTTTCCCTGCCTGCACACAGGTGAGAGCAGAGACGCCAGTTGATATTGAAGCTGTGCACAGCCTTCAGTAATCTTCGTAACGCTCCTCACACAGGAGGAAGCACAATACACGTGTATGGAGTATGGGTGGCATCTCAGTGATTGGCAAAGGCTGTGTGTGTCGATTTCAATTAAACCGGCAGCTCTGTGATCACCTGCAGCATCTCACCTGTGAGCAGGCAGGGAAAGTGCCGCCGTGAACGCCGAGAGGCTACAGGACGCCAGCCGGGAGTCTCCCTGCCAGGCATGCCATGGACCAGGGGAAACTGATTGGCTTGTGAAGCTCAATCCCCGAAAAAAGGCACGATCGGATCCGGACATCCCAAACATACAAAGCATCAACCGTCTTCATTGTGTGTTTGTCTGTGCGTTATTTTGGTTTTATTGATTCTCCAGATCATCATTTATTCGGATTTTACCCCCATTATCTTTATTCTGGGCTTTGTTTTCCTCTTATAAAACAATCATGATTTTATTGCAGAACCTACGTTTTAATTCCTCCAGAAAGAAGCCATGTTTACTCATTACAGAGATTAGACGCCAGCGTTAATAATCACACGTCATCGCCTTCCTGTGTTACTCATTACAGAGATTAGACCCAGACGCCAGCGTTTAATAATCACACGTCATCGCCTTCCTGTGTTACCCATTACAGAGATTAGACGCCAGCGTTTAATAATCACACGTCATCGCCTTCCTGTGTTACTCATTACAGAGATTAGACGCCAGCGTTTAATAATCACACGTCATCGCCTTCCTGTGTTACTCACAGAGATTAGACCCAGACGCCAGCGTTTAATAATCACACGTCATCACCTTCCTGTGTTACTCATTACAGAGATTAGACCCAGACGCCAGCGTTTAATAATCACATGTCATCGCCTTCCTGTGTTACTCATTACAGAGATTAGACCCAGACGCCAGCGTTTAATAATCACACGTCATCGCCTTCCTGTGTTACTCATTACAGAGATTAGACCCAGACGCCAGCGTTTAATAATCACACGTCATCGCCTTCCTGTGTTACTCATTACAGAGATTAGACGCCAGCGTTTAATAATCACACGTCATCGCCTTCCTGTGTTACTCACAGAGATTAGACCCAGACGCCAGCGTTTAATAATCACACGTCATCACCTTCCTGTGTTACTCATTACAGAGATTAGACCCAGACGCCAGCGTTTAATAATCACATGTCATCGCCTTCCTGTGTTACTCATTACAGAGATTAGACCCAGACGCCAGCGTTTAATAATCACACGTCATCGCCTTCCTGTGTTACTCATTACAGAGATTAGACGCCAGCGTTTAATAATCACACGTCATCGCCTTCCTGTGTTACTCATTACAGAGATTAGATGCCAGCGTTTAATAATCACACGTCATCGCCTTCCTGTGTTACTCATTCCTCTTATTCTAATCCTGAAAACCTCAACATCTTTTACCAATGAAAAAGCCTTTACCCAGCCGGACTTTAATGTCCATTACATCGCTTATACAATGACGAGCCACCAACCTCCATGACAATCAGGGTTGTACAGAGAGAGGTGAAAACCAGGAGAATGACTGGAGAAGTGAAAATTCTAGGTCAAAATAGCCAAACCAGAAAAATTCTCCCATTTATCTCACTTTCCAAATTGGCTATTTGGTCTAGATTGTTCTCTTCTCCAGTCATTCTCCTGGTTTTCACCTCTCTCTGAATAATCCTGAATATCTCTGCTACATGATCCAGATATCAGGGCGCTCTACAACCAAGTCCAAAGACTCTCTGCCCTCTAACATTCAACTCTTTAATGGTTGTCCTCTATCCAGTGACCTAGAAGGGCACCTCAGGTCTGACTCTCCGTTTACAGGGCTCTAGTCACCCTAACGTATCTAAAGACAAACATGGCAGCAGCAGGACTCAACCATGCAGCATGACCTCCTTACGGATTCCTACCGCCCCTCAGATATAATAGCAACCTGACACACTCAGACACCGTCCCGAGATCTGGTAACATATTGGCCGACCTTTTCAAAAAGGTCAAATGAAAAAGTCACTGGGATTGGAAGGAAAAAAATGTAGACTATTACATCAAGTATGAAAAATACAGGAAAAGCTTCAGACAGAGGAGACGTCTGATCCAAAATCACCTGTTTATTAACACTGAGGTTTGAGTAGAAGACCATGCTCCATAGAACAATAACGTAACGGACTCCTGGTTCTCCGACTGAGCCCCTCATGGTGACTCGCTCAGACATTCCCTCACGCCTGCACATACACACATAGCATCTCACCTGCTGCACGGAGGGGCCGGTGATTCTCCATCATGAGGTCCTCATAGAGCTCCTTGTGTCGCTCCACATACTCCCACTCCTCCATGGAGAGATAGACAGTGACATCCTCACAGCGTATAGGAACCTGACACACACAATGACACAGTCACATCCAGACACATGCCTTGGTGTTAGCGTATAATGTCCCATTCCCAGCAGCCTCACCTCTCCAGTCAGCAGACGGATGATCTGATTGCTCAGCTCCAGGATCTTCTCATGGTTTTGGATTCCTGAGTGAGGTGGAGGCTCCGTATTGAAGCTTTGGCTCCTGCCGTGTCCTTCTGATATTTGGTGACGGCTGCTGTCACTGACCATCTCATGGATCTTCACCACCATATGACCCTAAACATTGAGAGTGAGGCCAATATAGAGGAGGTATAAACATGTCGCCCCCCCCCATGCTTTTGTGTATGTGTCAGTGTGTTATCTCCATAGTGTGCTGTATGGTGTGCTGGAACCTTTATTTACACATCAATCTACTACTGATCTGCCTCTGAAATGTCTCCTGGGTCACACAGCTCCAGGGGGATTTAATATCAGCAGCAATATGGAATCTCATGGAATCTCTTACCTCTCCAGTCAGCAGAAAGATCATCTCCAGAGTTAGATCCAGGATCCTCTGGCTCAGCGGATCCCTGGCTGTGTGTGGATCCATTATCACAGGTTACCTGGACGGCCGGATCTTGTGGAGGAACGAGTAGAGGAGCCGCGATGTGTCTGAGATTACACAGGAATATTCTGCTCAGCTTCAGACGGCGGATTTGTTTTCAGTTAAATTCTGTGTTTTGAGAATCTGAGACTTTCTCTGTTTACTCAGTTCTATGGAAGAGGTAATAAAAGTCTATATAGAGGGAGAGGAGGCTCTTATAGGAGAACATTCTGCTCAGCTTCACTATCAGCTCTATTCAAAGAAAGGTGAAACTCAGGACAACAATCTACACATAATAACCCATTTTAACCTAGAATTGTCACTTCTCCTGAGTTTCACCTTTCTTTGAATAGACCTGTTAATGATTTCATATAAAGTCAGTTTGAGCCGCCTCCCTCAGTGCTGGATCCAGCCACCTCACAGCTCAGTGTCCGCCATTCCCCTCCCCCAGCACCACCACGTGACCTGCAGCCATGAGCTGTGATGTCATCAGAGCGCGCCCCTCCCCCTGTGTTGCTGCAGGAAGTGGTGAGTGTGTGAGGCTGTGCAGGGGGTGTCTGACCCCTTACTCCCTGTGACTGGAGGGGCCACACACACACACAGCGGGGGCCCTGGGAGAGGAGGAGAAGGCTCAGGTATGTGTGGGCGCCATGTCCCTCATGCTGCTTATTGCATGGGAAGCTGTGTGGTGCATTGTGGGGCGGTCATGGCGCTGCCCTCATAGTGGCGGAGCTCGGTTACAGCGCCAGTCGCCGCCGTCGCGCAGGGAGCAGCGTCACAATACACAGACTGTTTACAATCACAGCGTTAAAAAGCAGCAGAAATCCCTGAATTCCCCCCCCCATTCCCCCTGATTCCTGCACGGGGGGGACGACAAGCTGGGGGCTAGAGCTGGGTTTGGGAAGGTTGGGCTTTAGCGGAACGCTGGCTATGAATGGTAAGGGTTAATATGGGGTAAAGGCGGGGCAGTGAAGGTTTAGGGGTGAGGGTTAATCGGTTAGGGTTGATGTTGCGGGTCGGGGTTAGTTATAGGGTAAGCGTTGGTGTATGGAGAGCTTTGCTTAATGTCTGCGTTTCTCTTTAATATAAAGAGCAAAAATATCCTAAACCGACGCAGATCCCCCCCCACCTATTCCTAACTGCACCCCCTACTGACCCCCCTAACACTGCCTGAACCATAACCACCCTATTCCTAACCCCACCCCTACTGACCCCCCTAACACTGCCCGAACCATAACCCCACACCTATTCCTAACCCCACCCCCTACTGACCCAACACTGCCCAACATAACCCCACCTATTCCTAACCCCACCCCCTACTGACCCCCCTAACACTGCCGAACCATAACCCCCCTATTTCCTAACCCCACCCCCTACTGACCCAACACTGCCCCAACCATAACCCCCACTATTCCTAACCACCCTACTGACCCCCCAACACTGCCCCAACCATAACCCACCCCCTACTGACCCCAACACTGCCCCAACCATAACCCCACCTATTCCTAACCCCCCCTACTGACCCCCCAACACTGCCCCACCATACCCCCACCTATTCCTAACCCCACCCCCTACTGACCCCCAACACTGCCCAAATGATAATCTCCACCCCCTACTGACCCCCCAACACTGCCCCAAATGATAATCCCCACCCCTACTGACCCCCCAACACTGCCCCAAATGATAATCCCCACCCCTACTGACCCCCAACACTGCCCCAAATGGTAATCCCCACCTATTCTAACCCCACCCCCTACTGACCCCCAACACTGCCCGAACCATACCCCCACCTATTCCTAACCCCACCCCTACTGACCCCCCTAACACTGCCCGAACCATAACCCCACCTATTCCTAACCCCACCCCCTACTGACCCCCCCTAACACTGCCCGAACCATAACCCCACTATTCCTAACCCCACCCCCTATTGACCCAACACTGCCCCAACCATAACCCCCACCTATTCCTAACCCCACCCCCTACTGACGCCAACACTGCCCCAACCATAACCCACCCCCTACTGACCCCAACACTGCCCAACCATAACCCACCTATTACTAACCCCACCCCCTACTGACCCCAACACTGCCCAACCATAACCCCCACCTATTCCTAACCCCACTGTGACGGAACGTGATGGTACTGTCCGTCTGTGGGTATGCTCTGATCTGCCTATGCTTGCTTCCCCCTTTGTATTATTCTCCCGGCCCGACTACCAAGGTGGGGACACTCGGCGTCTCGAGCGACCGGGTCTGACTTTATAATCTTGATGACCGACGCAGAAAAAGAGGACCTTGGTGTGAACCCAGCCCGACCACTGAGGGGTGTCGCTCAGCGTCCCGAGCAGCTGGCCACTGACCTGTACACAGACCTTTACGGTCGTAGGTCTGAACGGCTTCCTCCTGCGAAGATTCGGATCTTCCAGCAATGAGCTGACCAACGGTCGATCGTTCAGGGAATTCGTTTCGCCCGGTGGTCGATGGACCTAGTTACCCAGCACTGACCTAATCTGATCTCTCGGTGATGGAGCTGGCCAATGGTCGATCGTCGGAGCCGTGGGGATCGCCCAGCGGTCGATGTGACAGTCACGGGACGGCACCCACTGACCTGTTCGGATCCCTCGCTAGCTAGAGACAGCCCGATCCGTCCAGCAGCAATATTCGGATCGCGCGGCGGTCGAAGCGCCCACGCGTTACAAGGTGTGAATTCTTCGGATCTCCCGGCAGTTAACTGGACAGGCTCAGTTGGCTGAAGGTGTTCGGATCGCGCGGCAGCGGCACGCGGTATGTCTTCGTTTCGTCTGGTGTGCTGAACCACGAGGGGTGTCAGACAGGGTTGGCAAACAGAGACACGAGACGCAGCTGCATGAACTCAAACCAAAGACAATTTTATTTAAAACAACATCAGTATTTATAACTTGCTCCACGAGCTTCACATCTGGAAAAACCCCTGCCCGCCCCCACAGGTATCATTGGCTCACGCGCATCGGGGCGTTGCCGATTCGGGACCGGATGGCCCGAATCGGCCATTTTCCCTTGATGCTTCGCCCGATGCGAACACGAGGCGGCGGAAAATGGCGGTAAATTTAAAACGGCATCCATTACACAATATCAACACTTTTATTTACAGGTACTCCTTCGGCCATCTAACATGCAGGATCGTTGGTGCAACGGCACAAACACATAGTTCATTGAATATCAGTGTCCTGATCCCTGTTCTGGCTGAGGGTGCTGGGTCAGTCCATCACATTCCTCCCCCGCCCCAAAGTCCGACGCACCCGGTGGGACTCCCACGGGTCGTGCCGGGGTAGTCGGTACTCCACCTTCCACCAAGTTCAGATCCGACCGTCGGGACAACCCGTCAGCATTGCCATTTTGTGCCCCTGGTCGATACTGAATGGTGAAGTTATAAGGCTGGAGCGCCAAACTCCAACGCAGTAGCCGACCATTCTCTCCCGCCACCCGGTTTAACCACACCAGGGGATTATGGTCCGTGAGTACAGTAAGAGATCGTCCATACACATATGGTTGAAACTTTCGTAGGGCCCAGACCAGAGCCAGACACTCCTTCTCCACCGCAGCATACCCCACCTCCCGCGGTAACAGTTTCCTGCTAATGAAGGCCACTGGATGATCTCCCCCGTCGTCCCCCACTTGGCTCAGGACAGCTCCCAGTCCGAACATGGACGCGTCTGGGTCCCTCTCGGAGTGCCATTGCTGTAACGTTTGCTCTGTAATCTAGTGGTGACTGGCGTGGCCGCCTCCATGGAGTATGCAGAGATCAGTCGTCCCAGATCATTACCGAGGAGCACCTCGGCTGGTAGTTGGTTCAGCAGCCCCACTCTGACTACTTTCTCTCCGGATCCCCAGTCCAGGTGGACCCGGGCCGTCTCCAGCCGGAGAACTTTTCCACCAGCCACCCGTACCGCAACGGTATTCCGTAACCGGTCGTTCTGTTGTACTAAGTGAGGCCGGACTAACGTGATCGTAGCCCCAGAGTCTCGGAGTCCTTCAGCCGCCTTCCCATTGATCCACACCGCCTGGCGATGGTGATGGCGATTATCGGCCGCGGCAGCTTGTACTGGGTCCGCCTCATGCAGTCGCTCCACTCTTCCGGAGCTTCCGGCCAGGGAGGATCGGCGTCGTAGCAATGGGTAGACTGTGGTGGTCTAGGAGATGATCTTGCTAGGTCCGGTCGGTGGGGCAATTCTGCTTATAATGTCCGTCTTGGTTGCATCCATAGCAGCGTATGTTTGCCATGGTGTTGGGTCGACTGGGGGGCGGGCAACCAGCGGCCGGACCGTCGGCACTGGGAGTGGCGGGGCAGGGATCACCGGGCGGAGGGGTAATGGCCGCTCCCCCCCGGGACTTTCCGCGTGTCAGCATATTCATCGGCCCAAATAGCTGCTTGCTGTACCGTTCGGGGTTTCTTGTCCCGTACCCACTCCCGGATGGCGGTGGGCGTATGTTCGAAGAACTGCTCCAGCAGTAGGAGTTGCGTTATCTCGGGTACAGTCTCGGCTTTGCTCCCCAAAAACCACGTGCGTAAATCCCGCTGTAGTCGGTGAGCCCACTCCACATGGGTAGCGCCGCTGGGTCGGCGAGAGCTCCTGAATTTAGCCCGACTGGCTTCTGGGGTCACGGCGAACCGGCTCAACAGCGCCTGTTTCACGTGCCCATAGTTGGTGGCTTCCTCATCTGGCACCGTGCGGTAGGCCTCCGCGGCCCGCCGGTCAATTTGCACGCCAGGATTCTTACCCAGTCAGTGGGGTGAACTTCATGTACTTGACACAAACGTTCAAAATCCTGGAGATAGCTCTCTATTTCTTCGTCGGTCTCGCGGAAGTCTTTAAACGCCTGAAAGGGCACCTTTCTCCCCGGGGATCGCTCCACCCGGAGGTTGTTGTCTCGCTGACTCCGCACTTCTGCCAACCGCAGCTCGTGCTCGCGTTCCCTCCTTCGCTCTTCCTCCTGGCAGATTTCTCGAACCAGGTGCTGCATCACTGCCTCTGTTGGGGCTGCTCCGTATAAAGCGGCCCGTTCCCGTACTTTCCTCTGTAGTTCGCTTTCGTCGGTTCCAGTCGCGACGACGACCGGTGGGGTGTCGGCGGGTAGCGCTGTGCTCGCCGTACCTTGATCCAACCGCTGTAGCTCCTCTATTAGGGTGTCTCGACTCTTGGAACCCGGAGTACCACCACGGTTTTCCAGCATGTTCCGCAAAGTGTCTCGTTTATAGTCAGCATACACTGCCATGATGGGCTCTTCGGGGAAGTCGTTGGTATTGATTGCAGAGAGCGATCCCACCGCTGCCACCAGTGTGACGGAACGTGATGGTACTGTCCGTCTGTGGGTATGCTCCGATCTGCGTATGCTTGCTTCCCCCTTTGTATTATTCTCCCGGCCCGACTACCAAGGTGGGGACACTCGGCGTCTCGAGCGACCGGGTCTGACTTTATAATCTTGATGACCGACGCAGAAAAAGAGGACCTTGGTGTGAACCCAGCCCGACCACTGAGGGGTGTCGCTCAGCGTCCCGAGCAGCTGGCCACTGACCTGTACACAGACCTTTACGGTCGTAGGTCTGAACGGCTTCCTCCTGCGAAGATTCGGATCTTCCAGCAATGAGCTGACCAACGGTCGATCGTTCAGGGAATTCGTTTCGCCCGGTGGTCGATGGGACCTAGTTACCCAGCACTGACCTAATCTGATCTCTCGGTGATGGAGCTGGCCAATGGTCGATCGTTCGGAGCCGTGGGGATCGCCCAGCGGTCGATGTGACAGTCACGGGACGGCACCGACCTGTTCGGATCCCTCGCTAGCTAGAGACAGCCCGATCCGTCCAGCAGCAATATTCGGATCGCGCGGCGGTCGAAGCGCCCCACGTGTTACAAGGTGTGAATTCTTCGGATCTCCGGCAGTTAACTGGACAGGCTCAGTTGGCTGAAGGTGTTCGGATCGCGCGGCAGCGGCACGCGGTATGTCTTCGTTTCGTCTGGTGTGCTGAACCACGAGGGGTGTCAGACAGGGTTGGCAACAGAGACACGAGACGCAGCTACATGAACTCAAAACCAAAGACAATTTTATTTAAAACAACATCAGTATTTATAACTTGCTCCACGAGCTTCACATCTGGAAAAACCCCCTGCCCGCCCCCACAGGTATCATTGGCTCACGCGCATCGGGGCGTTGCCGATTCGGGACCGGATGGCCCGAATCGGCCATTTTCCCTTGATGCTTCGCCCGATGCAACAACGAGGCGGCGGAAAATGGCGGTAAATTTAAAACGGCATCCATTACACAATATCAACACTTTTATTTACAGGTACTCCTTCGGCCATCTAACATGCAGGATCGTTGGTGCAACGGCACAAACACATAGTTCATTGAATATCAGTGTCCTGATCCCCTGTTTCTGGCTGAGGGTGCTGGGTCAGTCCATCACACCCACCCCCTACTGACCCCCAACACTGCCCCAAATGATAATCCCCACCCCCTACTGACCCCCCAACACTGCCCCAAATGGTAATCCCCACCTATTCCTAACCCCACCCCCTACTGACCCCCAACACTGCCCGAACCATAACCCCCACCTATTCCTAACCCCACAACCTACTGACCCCCCAACACTGCCCCAAATGATAATCCCCCTACTGTCCCAACACTGCCCCGATTCAAAACCCCCACCTAATTCCCCCCCCCCCAACACCCATCCGAATTCTGTCACCCTAATGATTATCCCTCTCCTAACCCTTACCATAAATCTCACCCTAATCGTAACTCTTACCCTAACCTACCTGCCCTGTCTAATCCCATCACCCTAATGATCTTCAGCTGCGGGGGGGGGGGGATTTAGATCACCTGTCCATGCTGTGGGGTAAGAGATAATCCTCACAGACCCTCCTCCTCCTGATTGGGTCCCGATCATGGCTGCATGTAAGGGCTGAGCGCTGCTATTATCATCATGTGACCCCCCCCCCTAATACTGATATCAGGGGTTTATATATATATAATTTTGTGTCACTATTTCCCTTTGACATTATCAGGGTTATTCAAAGAGATCCGAATGGCTGGAGAAAGGTAACCGAACGCTGAAAATCAGGGCACGGTTACCTTTCTTGGCCATTCGGCTATTCAGAGAGCAGGCAATTCGCCACATCCTGTTTGAGGGCAGTGAATCCTCATAGAGAAGCACTGCTTCGTCTATTCAGAGAACACAAACCAGCAGTGAAAGGTTCCCCTAATGCCCTGTCATTCGGTGGTTTAATTCGGCAAGTTTATTCAGGAGAATCCCATAGGCTTCAATGTTAAAAATATTCCGGTTTTAATTCAATATCTAATAAACCGTTTATTATAAAATCCTACAGTAAAGAGTCTCTTTATTTATAGATTTTTTTTTAGGATATTTTAAGCATTTTTCTGGAATTTTTTTTAACTTCTCTTTTCTGTAACAGCCCTTTTTATTCTCATTCATTGGATTTTTTATGTAAATTTCAGACATTTTCGCTCAGTAGTTTCTTTGCAAACAGCGTTTCACTTTTCAAACATTCAAGCAAACTGTTTTCCTAATTTATTCACTGCTTTCGTCTGCGGTGTCGGCTTTTTCCGGCGGCCGCGCTGCATGTGATCGGCTTCTGCTCAGGTTTTTCCGGCGTCTTCAGCAGGTTAATCCAGATGTTTTTGCGTGTTTCGGCGTGCATTCACCAGGATTTTGTGGTCTTTTTTTCGTCGGGTTTGCGGCAGCTTTGACGGCCCTGTGGTGCTTCCTGAATACACCGCATGGTCGCCGAAATGGGATTGCCGAATCGGCCCGAATTGAAGAGAACGAAAAGTCACCGAACATGCGGTGACTTTTCGATTCTCTTTGAATAACCCTATATGTGAAAACAAATCCGCCGTCTGAAGCTGAGCAGAATATTCCTGTGTAATCTCAGACACATCGCGGCTCCTCTACTCGTTCCTCCACAAGATCCGGCCGTCCAGGTAACCTGTGATAATGGATCCACACACAGCCAGGGATCCGCTGAGCCAGAGGATCCTGGATCTAACTCTGGAGATGATCTTTCTGCTGACTGGAGAGGTAAGAGATTCCATGAGATTCCATATTGCTGCTGATATTAAATCCCCCTGGAGCTGTGTGACCGAGGAGACATTTCAGAGGCAGATCAGTAGTAGATTGATGTGTAAATAAAGGTTCCAGCACACCATACAGCACACTATGGAGATAACACACTGACACATACACAAAAGCATGGGGGGGGGGTGACATGTTTATACCTCTCTATATTGCCCTCACTCTCAATGTTTAGGGTCATATGGTGGTGAAGATCCATGAGATGGTCAGTGACCGCAGCCGTCACCAAATATCAGAAGGACACGGCAGGAGCCAAAGCTTCAATACGGAGCCTCCACCTCACTCAGGAATCCAAAACCATGAGAAGATCCTGGAGCTGAGCAATCAGATCATCCGTCTGCTGACTGGAGAGGTGAGGCTGCTGGGAATGGGACATTATACGCTAACACCAAGGCAAGTGTCTGGATGTGACTGTGTCATTGTGTGTGTCAGGTTCCTATACGCTGTGAGGATGTCACTGTCTATCTCTCCATGGAGGAGTGGGAGTATGTGGAGCGACACAAGGAGCTCTATGAGGACCTCATGATGGAGGATCACCAGCCTGTTATTACACTGGGTAAGAGATGCTTTAATTCTCATAATGTTTGTGTCCAATCCCAGAGCAACGTGTCCCAATAATCCCCTGAAATGCTGGCTGTGCCGTGTAATAGACGTGTTCCTGAATGAACGTCTCACGTGTTCATGTGATTTATCCCAATAGATCAATCTGTATCGGCTGAATCTCACACTCCGGCTTCTTCACCTGATACTGGACCTGAACGTGAAACCAAGAATGAGGAAAAGACTCTGAACAGGGAAACACCAGCACGAGCTGAATCTGCAGCCACCACAGAGCGAGAATCTCTGACCAGCGAGGACAGACACGTCCCGGAGAAAGAGATTTATCCAACCGCAGAACCCACAGGATATTCACCCCCTTATATGAAGGAGGAACCGACCTCGTGTGACGCAGGAAACCCCACAGACACCGACATGTATAAACCCCCAAATCATCCAGAATATTCACCCCCTGATATGAAGGAGGAACCGACCTCGTGTGACGCAGGAAACCCCACAGACACCGACATGTATAAACCCCCAAATCACCCAGAATATTCACCCCCTGATATGAAGGAGGAACCGGCCTCGTGTGGCGCAGGAAACCCCACAGACACCGACATGTATAAACCCCCAAATCATCCAGAATATTCACCCCCTGATATGAAGGAGGAACCGACCTCGTGTGACGCAGGAAACCCCACAGACACCGACATGTATAAACCCCCAAATCATCCAGAATATTCACCCCCTGATATGAAGGAGGAACCGGCCTCGTGTGACGCAGGAAACCCCACAGACACCGACATGTATAAACCCCCAAATCATCCAGAATATTCACCCCCTGATATGAAGGAGGAACCGGCCTCGTGTGATGCAGGAAACCCCACAGACACCGACATGTATAAACCCCCAAATCATCCAGAATATTCACCCCCTGATATGAAGGAGGAACCGACCTCGTGTGACGCAGGAAACCCCACAGACACCGACATGTATAAACCCCCAAATCATCCAGAATATTCACCCCCTGATATGAAGGAGGAACCGACCTCGTGTGACGCAGGAAACCCCACAGACACCGACATGTATAAACCCCCAACTCATCCAGAATATTCACCCCCTGATATGAAGGAGGAACCGACCTCGTGTGACGCAGGAACCCCACAGACACCGACATGTATAAACCCCCAAATCATGCAGAATATTCACCCCCTGATATGAAGGAGGACCGGCCTCGTGTGACGCAGGAAACCCCACAGACACCGACATGTATAAACCCCCAAATCATCCAGAATATTCACCCCCTGATATGAAGGAGGAACCGGCCTCGTGTGATGAACAGACAGAATATACGGCTGATGATAATTTTGGGGAATATTTAGAAACAGATCCAGTGAGAATAAACCATAGCGAGTCCTTAATAGAATCCAGAAAGCCAGATCACAGTATATATTATACAGATTCCCTTACTCAGAATTCAGTTTATAAAGGACATTCAGCGTCTTCTTCTGAAATGGGGAAAGTCTCATGTAACGAGTCTGACCTTGTGACACATGAAATAAGTTGCAGAGAAGAAAAAACATTTTTTTCTACTTTTTGTAGAGCGAATTTTACTCAATCTGCCCTTAAACCACAAAATAAGGGACAACCATTCTCATGCCCCGAATGTGGGGAACATTTTATAGACAATATTGCTCATAAAAAGCACAAGGTGATTCACACAGAAGGAAAAGAATTTAAATGCAATGAATGTGGGAGATGCTTTACTCGGGTTGCAAGACTTACAGCACATAAACGGATTCACACAGGAGAAAAACCGTTTAAATGCCCTGAATGTGGGAAATGTTTTACCCATTCCTCATCTCTTACAGCGCATAAAATGATTCACACTGGAAGAAAAGAGTTTAAATGTGGTGAATGTGGGAAATGTTTTATACGATCAGCAAAACTTGCAGAACATAAAAGGATTCACACGGGAGAAAAACTATTCAAATGCGTTGAATGTGGGAAATGTTTTATCCATGCTTCATCTCTTGCGGCACATAAATGGGTTCACACAGGAGAGAAACAGTTTAAATGTTCTGAATGCGGGAAATGTTTTATGAGGCGCTCATATCTTGCAGCGCATATAAGGGCTCACACAGGAGAAAACCTGTTTAAATGCCCTGAATGTGGGAAATGTTTTACCGAGTCTTCGAATCTTGCCGTTCATAAAAGGATTCACACAGGAGAAAAGCCATTTACATGCCTTGAATGTGGGAAATGTTTTGCCCAGACCTCAAATCTTGCAAGACATAAAATGATTCACACAGGGGAAAAGCTGTTTAAATGCACTGAATGTGAGAAGTGTTTTATGGCCCCCTCACATCTTGCAACGCATAAAATGATTCATGCAGGAGTAAAACCATTTAATTGCACAGAATGTGGGAAATGTTTTTCTCGGGCTGCACATCTTGCACGACATGAAAGGACTCACACAGGAGTAAAGCCATTTAATTGCGGTAAATGTGGGAAATGTTTCTCTCGGATCTCACATCTTGCAGAGCATAAAACGATTCATACAGGAGAAAAATCATTTTACTGACTTGAATTTGGGAAATGCTTTACTTGGACGTTTCCTGTTAGGCATGTGAGGACTTGTTCAGGAGAAATGCTCTTAATGTTCTGTATGTGAGATTCGTCAAAAAACCAGCAGCTTGCTCTCGCATTGTGAAACGGGGCAACTTATTGGACACACAAGAAAATGTAAACACCAGTGAATTATTTGTCCTTCATCCCCTCTGCTGCTGACATCACATGGGACACACCATTTGCCTTTCTGTCGCTCCCGCTCGTCCCCCGGATTATCCTGCTAACACCTGGACTGATCCAGCGGAATCACATATGTCTCCAGTGATATCAGGCAAACCCCTTGTGATAGTCACTTTGGACTTGGTGTACATGGACCTGCAGATATTTAAGGAAGGTGTTTTACTGTCGGGTTTGGTGGCTGTAACACCGAATATTGTACTCTGGCCCTCACTTGTCCAAAGTCAGCCTTTACTGCTTACAGGTTTTATCTTTGTTGAGCTGTCCATCCCCTGTGTAGGTTGTCCCATTGATTCTCCCCTGGATGTCCCCTGTGTCTTCCATGCTGCTGTGTAACCAGAATAAAGGACATGAAGTTCTCTTTCACTTTACACTGAGCTCTGGCTAATGACTGGGTGGGATTGGGATAGAAGCAACATGTCTTCAGGAGATTTACAACAAAAGGGAGCCTGTTGCATGGAGATACTCACCCTGGGCATCAAGCTCTGTGACACCCCTTCAGCAGAGCTAGGGAAACGTAAAGTGACACCCCCGAAGCACGTTAGCTTTTTTAAAATGGTCAGGCTGTGCGAAGTGTCTCCCCCACCTCCTCCTGTTCGGATATGGCTGTGTGAAGTTTCCTCCATCCACACGGCTATCATGTGGTGGACAGAATTTGTATATTATTTCCCACCTGCTGATCACCACATCGATAATTTAACCCTGTCCCTCATGCTGACATCTTCCCTCCTGAGCGCTTGCAAGTGTGAGAAATGGCAGCCGATGGATTGGTTCTGTGCAGGCGCCGCAGATCCTGTGTATGTTTTGAGCTAAATGCAATTTGCGCCTCTTACGCATGTTAGGCAAATTTGGTTTGCAGCTGCAGGGACTTCTGCATTTTGGAAGTTCTGAATTGAAGAGGAGCAGCAGCGCACACTGAGGGAGAAAAAGTGAGGATTTATTCCTCATCTAAAAAAATATTTGAGCACAGACTGTGAGCTGGATCAGCCCAATTATTTGAGGGCAAAAAAGGAAGGTAAACTTTCAGTTGTGCAGGTCATTATCTACACTGCTAAATGCCCCACAAGATCGCGTGAGCTATTCTTGAAAAGGCCAGGCCAGGCTAGGGCTACCACATCAGCCATGTTTCCTGGACACATAATTTATTCATACTGATGGGCAGTGCATGAAAAGTACCACCCCGCAGCATGTATAATCCATACAAAGATAAATCAACAAGGAATCCCAGGTGACTTGCCTTGATTATCTTCCTGCAGCATATGAATTACACAAGTTGCTGGGCAGCACTTTTCCCTGTGCTCACCCTCTGCATGACATAGTAACTTGTGTCAAGGGAAAGATGGCGGATCTGTCAGTCCTAGGCCAGGGTCTAGCCAATTATACTAAACCAGACCATGGAAGATGAGCCTTTCTTGTATATGGCTGTGGCATTTCCAGGTTTTACTGATCACCATAGCACATAGTTTGATGAATAACTTATTTCCCTGGCTGAGACAGGGGAGACGAGCCGACGCGCTTTGCAGTTACTCACTGCATCATCTAAAACAGTGGTTCCCAACTACGGTCCTCAAGTCCCCCTAACAGACCAGATTTAAGGATCACCTTGGGGAAATTCAGACTGAATCCTGCAATCATTGCGCAGCAAATCATATCCCCTATGCTGAGCTTCAGCTATCTGTTAAAACCTGACCTGTTAGGGGTACTTGAGGACCACGGTTGAGAACCACTGGTCTACAATGTAAAAGCCACAGCCCAGAGAAGGAGGTCATTTATCCCCCCTTTAAGAAAACCACCCAATCTTTCCAAAAATATAATTTTTTTGGGGGAATGTAATTAACTGCTTGAGCACAAAAGAACACACATATACTCGCGCAGGTGACCTTTCCATTACATACCCTGCCACGTATACACTGTATGGATAGACGTATCCAGCCGCACCTCTTTCTGATTGAATTCAGGTGTTTCAGTCATTGCCACAGGTGTATAACTTGCGCTCTGCACTCTGCATTTACACATATTTGTGAATATAGCGGGTGGTTGTGCAGAGCTAAGGGACTCTACGCCTGGTGCTGGGAAAGGAGCTGCCTCTACAATAATCTCTCCTGCTCTAAGCACTGAGGGAAGAAGCTCCATAAACTGCCCCACTATTATTATCATAATCATCTATATCAGTGTTTCTCAAACCTGTCCTCCGTCAGGACCCACTTACACGCCAGCTTTTGTGGATAGCTGAAGCACAGCACAGGAGATATGATTTGCTGCTCAGTTGTTGCAGCATTTCATCTGTATTTCCCCGAGGTGATCTGTAAAATCTGGCCTGGTTGAGGTTTCACGAGGACAGTTTTGAGAAACACTGATCTATATGACCCCAACAGTTTCCGCACCTCTTTACACTAACCATTGGGAATAGGAAAAAAATCACAAACCTAGGGTAACAAGACTCACTTTGAACTGTGGGTACCTGGACTTGGTATTATTGTTTGCAATTATGACGTTTGCAATTATGTTGCAGGGGAACATGGATGAAGGCTGGTGAAAGGCATGAAAGATGTCTGTTGGGAGAATGGGGGTCTAGCAAGGGAGCTGCATTAGAAGATGTGACCTAGTTGGGGTGTGGAGATTTATTACTATTCTGTATTTATAAAGCACCACCATATTCTGCAGCGCTGTACAATGGGGGAGTGCATATATGAAACCTACTAAAACACATAAGGAACAGAGGGCCCTGCTCTTAGGATAATTGCCTTACTGACACAGCACTTTACACAAGTGCTCAGCCAGACATCCCTTGAAGCCTTCAAGCGGAGTGGCTTGAATGACATCATGGTCAATTTCAGGATACCTTGGGAGTCCTTAGGAATGCAGACAGTCTGGAGTGGTGATGCCTGTGTGTTACTATTACACATAGGAAACAGAAACAGGAGGTTTAGAGGATCCAGCTCACAGGAGCTTACAATCTAGAGGAGCAGAGGGTCCGGCTCACAGGAGTTTACAATCTAGAGGAGCAGAGGGTCCGGCTCACAGGAGCTTACAATCTAGAGGAGCAGAGGGTCCGGCTCACAGGAGATTACAATCTAGAGGAGCAGAGGGTCCGGCTCACAGGAGCTTACAATCTAGAGGAGCAGAGGGCCCGGCTCACAGGAGCTTACAATCTAGAGGAGCAGAGGGTCCGGCTCACAGGAGTTTACAATCTAGAGGAGCAGAGGGTCCGGCTCACAGGAGTTTACAATCTAGAGGAGCAGAGGGTCCGGCTCACAGGAGCTTACAATCTAGAGGAGCAGAGGATCCGGCTCATGGGAGCTTACAATCTAGAGGAGCAGAGGGTCCGGCTCACGGGAGTTTACAATCTAGAGGAGCAGAGGGTCCGGCTCACAGGAGTTTACAATCTAGAGGAGCAGAGGGCCCAGCTCACAGGAGCTTACAATCTAGAGGAGCAGAGGGTCCGGCTCACAGGAGCTTACAATCTAGAGGAGCAGAGGGTCCGGCTCACAGGAGCTTACAATCTAGAGGAGCAGAGGGTCCGGCTCACAGGAGCTCACAATCTAGAGGAGCAGAGGGTCCGGCTCACAGGAGCTTACAATCTAGAGGAGCAGAGGGTCCGGCTCACAGGAGTTTACAATCTAGAGGAGCAGAGAGCCTGGCTATCGGGTCTATTCACCAAAGGTGAAACTACGAAGAATTGGAAAGAGTAGCAAAAATTCTAAGTTAAAATGGCCAAACCAGATTTCCCTTTTATCTCACTTTCCAAATCTGCTATTTGGTCGAGATTGTTCTCTTCTCCTGCCAGTTCTTGGGTCTCACCGTTTTAGTGAATAGACCTGTATGTGTATGAAGGGAAGTATGTGAGGGAAAAATGTGTGCCTTAGGGAAAGTATGTGAGGAAAAATAAAATGTGTATGAGGGGAAGTATGTGAGAAATATAATATGTATGAGGGAAGTATGTGAGAAATAAAATGTGTGTGAGGGAAAGTATGTGAGAAATAAAATGTGTATGAGGGAAAGTATGTGAGAAATATAATATGTATGAGGGAAAGTATGTGAGAAATAAAATGTGTATGAGGGAAAGTATGTGAGAAATAAAATGTGTATGAGGGAAAGTATGTGAGAAATAAAATGTGTATGAGGGAAAGTATGTGAGAAATAAAATGTGTATGAGGGAAAGTATGTGAGAAATAAAATGTGTATGTGAGAAATAAAATGTGTATGAGGGAAAGTATGTGAGAAATATAATATGTATGAGGGAAAGTATGTGAGAAATAAAATGTGTATGAGGGAAAGTATGTGAGAAATAAAATGTGTATGAGGGAAAGTATGTGAGAAATAAAATGTGTATGAGGGAAAGTATGTGAGAAATAAAATGTGTGTGTGAGAAATAAAATGTGTATGAGGGAAAGTATGTGAGAAATAAAATGTGTATGAGGGAAAGTATGTGAGAAATATAATATGTATGAGGGAAAGTATGTGAGAAATAAAATGTGTGTGAGGGAAAGTATGTGAGAAATAAAATGTGTATGAGGGAAAGTATGTGAGAAATAAAATGTGTATGAGGGAAAGTATGTGAGAAATATAATATGTATGAGGGAAAGTGTGTGAGAAATAAAATGTGTATGAGGGAAAGTATGTGAGAAATATAATATGTATGAGGGAAAGTATGTGAGAAATAAAATGTGTGTGAGGGAAAGTATGTGAGAAATAAAATGTGTATGAGAAATAAAATGTGTGTGAGAAATAAAATGTGTATGAGGGAAAGTATGTGAGAAATATAATATGTATGAGGGAAAGTATGTGAGAAATAAAATGTGTGTGAGGGAAAGTATGTGAGAAATAAAATGTGTGTGTGAGAAATAAAATGTGTATGAGGGAAAGTATGTGAGAAATAAAATGTGTATGAGGGAAAGTATGTGAGAATATAATATGTATGAGGGAAAGTATGTGAGAAATAAAATGTGTGTGAGGGAAAGTATGTGAGAAATAAAATGTGTATGAGAAATAAAATGTGTGTGAGAAATAAAATGTGTATGAGGGAAAGTATGTGAGAAATAAAATGTGTATGAGGGAAAGTGTGTGAGAAATAAAATGTGTGTGAGAAATAAAATGTGTGTGAGAAATAAAATGTGTGTGAGGGAAAGTATGTGAGAAATAAAATGTGTATGAGAAATAAAATGTGTGTGAGAAATAAAATGTGTATGAGGGAAAGTATGTGAGAAATAAAATGTGTATGAGAAATAAAATGTGTATGAGGGAAAGTATGTGAGAAATATAATGTGTATGAGGGAAAGTATGTGAGAAATAAAATGTGTGTGAGGGAAAGTATGTGAGAAATAAAATGTGTATGAGAAATAAAATGTGTGTGAGAAATAAAATGTGTATGAGGGAAAGTATGTGAGAAATATAATATGTATGAGGGAAAGTATGTGAGAAATAAAATGTGTATGAGGGAAAGTATGTGAGAAATAAAATGTGTGTGAGGGAAAGTATGTGAGAAATATAATATGTATGAGGGAAAGTGTGTGAGAAATAAAATGTGTATGAGGGAAAGTATGTGAGAAATAAGGCTGGGGTCAGACGAGCGTGATTTCTACGGACTGTACGTCCGTGCAGTATGGACATAGTCAGTACGGATGACGCAGTAGTGGTCACACAGTCCGTTTTTTCACTGAAGTTATTTTTTGACGGATGTAGGAGGGGAAAATAAATTACAATGAAAAAACATTCTGTCCGTCAAAAATGCTGGACGTATAAATGCAGTCCGTCTGACCACGCTCCATCTCTCACACACAAAGCTATGCAGACGTTGTGGACGTGGCGCACTCCGCACGTCCGTTCTAGCATTATTACGTTCTTGCCTAACCTGCGTCCGTTTGCCGCGGCCGTTGTGCGTCCGCAGTTCAGTGCGGACGTACTTCATGTGTCAGGCTCCAATGGACTTACTTTCATGCTATCACGGACGTACTTTTAGGCGCAATCACGGACGTGAACACTACGCTCGTCTGACACCAGCCTAAAATGTGTGTGAGAAATAAAATGTGTATGAGGGAAAGTGTGTGAGAAATAAAACGTGTATGAGGGAAAGTATGTGAGAAATAAAATGTGTGTGATGGAAAGTATGTGAGAAATAAAATGTGTATGAGGGAAAGTATGTGAGAAATAAAACGTGTATGAGGGAAAGTGTGTGAGAAATAAAACGTGTATGAGGGAAAGTATGTGAGAAATAAAATGTGTATGAGGGAAAGTATGTGAGAAATAAAATGTGTATGAGGGAAAGTATGTGAGAAATAAAACGTGTATGTGAGAAATAAGATGTGTATGAGGGAAAGTATGTGAGAAATAAAATGTGTATGAGGGAAAGTATGTGAGAAATAAAATGTGTATGAGGGAAGTATGTGAGAAATAAGATGTGTGTGAGAAATAAAATGTGTATGAGGGAAAGTATGTGAGAAATAAAATGTGTATGAGGGAAGTATGTGAGAAATAAGATGTGTATGAGGGAAAGTATGTGAGAAATAAGATGTGTATGAGGGAAAGTGTGTGAGAAATAAAATGTGTATGAGGGAAAGTATGTGAGAAATAAGATGTGTATGAGGGAAAGTATGTGAGAAATAAAATGTGTATGAGGGAAAGTATGTGAGAAATATAATATGTATGAGGGAAGTATGTGAGAAATAAAATGTGTATGAGGGAAAGTATGTGAGAAATAAAATGTGTATGAGGGAAAGTATGTGAGAAATAAAATGTGTATGAGGGAAAGTATGTGAGAAATAAAATGTGTATGAGGGAAAGTATGTGAGAAATAAAATGTGTATGAGGGAAAGTATGTGAGAAATATAATGTGTATGAGGGAAAGTGTGTGAGAAATAAAATGTGTATGAGGGAAAGTATGTGAGAAATAAAATGTGTATGAGGGAAAGTATGTGAGAAATAAAATGTGTATGAGGGAAAGTATGTGAGAAATAAAATGTGTATGAGGGAAGTATGTGAGAAATAAAATGTGTATGAGGGAAAGTATGTGAGAAATAAAATGTGTATGAGGGAAAGTGTGTGAGAAATAAAATGTGTATGTGAGAAATAAAACGTGTATGAGGGAAAGTATGTGAGAAATAAAATGTGTATGAGGGAAAGTATGTGAGAAATAAAATGTGTATGAGGGAAAGTATGTGAGAAATAAAATGTGTATGAGGGAAAGTGTGTGAGAAATATAATGTGTGTGAGAAAATGTGGGAGGGAAGGTATGGGGGGGGGTCATTATTGTGATTTGCTGATCTGAAGAGATGGATTTAAGGGTTTCTTGAAGATTCGGGCGAGTCTGATAGGTCGAGTCGGGTCATTCCACAGGACCTGAGCTGCTCTGTAGACATCTTCGCTGTGCGGATGTAAACAGGACAGGCGGAGGTCGCTGGTGAATGGAATGATCTAGAAGTGGTGTGTGTGTGTTTGGAGCAAGAACCCCCTGAGGCCTTTCCTTCCCCCCCAGGCCAGGACTGTACATAATGCAGGGTTAGCCCATGTCAGACGAACGCAGCGAGCGCGTCCGTGTTGCCACATAGTTTAACGTCCGTCGTAGCATAGAATCATGAGCAACAGAGACCCACACACTAAGTGCATCTGCACCGAACAGCGCACACACAACGCACGTGGTACCGGACGCAATTGAGTCAAGAACGTAAAACCGCTAGAACAGACGCGCAGAGTGCGCCACGTCCACATAGTGCTGTGTGTGTGTGTGATGGAACGAAGTCAGATGGACCGCATTTGCGACGTCCAGCACTTTGACGCACACAATGGCTTTTCATATCATGTATCAATTTTTATCATTTTTCATATTCATTTAGTTTCCCATAATTCCCTTTTTTATTCTACATCTGTTAAAAAAACAAGACTGTGTCGCGTCTGCAGTATCTTCCGTCAGGATGTCTGTCCGTTCTGCACACACACAGTGTAACCTCACAGACTGTCACACGCTGACACACACACAGTGTAACCTCACAGACTGTCACACACTGACACACACACAGTGTAACCTCACAGACTGTCACACGCTGACACACACACAGTGTAACCTCACAGACTGTCACACGCTGACACACACACAGTGTAACCTCACAGACTGTCACACGCTGACACACACACAGTGTAACCTCACAGACTGTCACACACTGACACACACAGTGTAACCTCACAGACTGTCACACACTGACACACACACAGTGTAACCTCACAGACTGTCACACGCTGACACACACACAGTGTAACCTCACAGACTGTCACACGCTGACTGACACACACAGTGTAACCTCACAGACTGTCACACGCTGACACACACACAGTGTAACCTCACAGACTGTCACACGCTGACTGACACACACAGTGTAACCTCACAGACTGTCACACACACAGTGTAACCTCACAGACTGTCACACACTGACACACACACAGTGTAACCTCACAGACTGTCACACACTGACACACAGTGTAACCTCACAGACTGTCACACACTGACACACACACACAGTGTAACCTCACAGACTGTCACACGCTGACACACACACAGTGTAACCTCACAGACTGTCACACGCTGACACACACAGTGTAACCTCACAGACTGTCACACGCTGACACACACACAGTGTAACCTCACAGACTGTCACACACTGACACACACACAGTGTAACCTCACAGACTGTCACACGCTGACTGACACACAGTGTAACCTCACAGACTGTCACACACTGACACACACACAGTGTAACCTCACAGACTGTCACACGCTGACTGACACACAGTGTAACCTCACAGACTGTCACACACTGACACACACACAGTGTAACCTCACAGACTGTCACACGCTGACACACACACACAGTGTAACCTCACAGACTGTCACACGCTGACTGACACACACAGTGTAACCTCACAGACTGTCACACGCTGACTGACACACACAGTGTAACCTCACAGACTGTCACACGCTGACACACACACAGTGTAACCTCACAGACTGTCACACGCTGACACACACACAGTGTAACCTCACAGACTGTCACACGCTGACACACACACAGTGTAACCTCACAGACTGTCACACACTGACACACACACACAGTGTAACCTCACAGACTGTCACACACACTGACACACACACACAGTGTAACCTCACAGACTGTCACACACTGACACACACACACAGTGTAACCTCACAGACTGTCACACACTGACACACACACAGTGTAACCTCACAGACTGTCACACGCTGACACACACACAGTGTAACCTCACAGACTGTCACACACTGACACACACACAGTGTAACCTCACAGACTGTCACACACTGACACACACACAGTGCGCTCGTCTGACATTAGCCTAAAGGGTTAATGAAAGGCCTGACCCAGCTGTGTCTCCCTCCCTGTTCCCTCACAGCTCAGTGTCCGCCATTCCCCTCCCCCAGCACCACCACCTGACCTGCAGCCATGAACTGTGATGTCATCAGAGCGCGCCCCTCCCCCTGTGTTGCTGCAGGAAGTGGTGAGTGTGTGAGGCTGTGCAGGGGGTGTCTGACCCCTTACTCCATGTGACTGGAGGGGCCACACACACACACAGCGGGGGCCCTGGGAGAGGAGGAGGAGGAGGCTCAGGTATGTGTGGGCGCCATCTCCCTCATTGGAAGCTGGTTTCTTCTTGCTGCAGTAAATGAAGGGTTAAATCTGGCTTTTGTCTCCATGGAGACGTGTGTGAATGTGTCAGACACACAGGAGAGCTCTGTGCACACAGTGTCTGGATATACACAGGGGGGGGGGTCTCCCTCTATAAGCAGCGCCCCTATATAAGGGACAGGGGGTTCAGCCGCCCCCATTGGCTCATTGCAGGGGGTAAAGGTCACATAGCGCTCCATAAGGATCCTGCAACGTGACTGGAGGGAGAGCGGGAAAAGAGACGTCCAGAATGCGCACAGCGAAGGGTTAACCCTGTGTTACTCAGGCTGGATTCACGCCGCAGCGTTTTTCATATGTGCGCATTACGTGTGTTTTTACGCGTGTATCGCGCATACGAAAAACGTGGGAACGCGCATTGCAGTGCATTCGTGGCTATGTCTATGGCTGCAAACGCGCTGATATACGCAGATATACGCAGATATACGCCCCAAACAAGCTCCCGTACTTCTTCGGGCGTCAGACGTTTTACAGCGCGTTCCTGCGTAAAACACGGAGGTGTGAACGGGGACTGTGTAACCGGATAGGAGACGCCCGGGGGCTGTGTAACACATAACCATCACTGTGTAACCGGATAGGAGACGCCCGGGGGCTGTGTAACACATAACCATCACTGTGTAACCGGATAGGAGACACCCGGGGGCTGTGTAACACATAACCATCACTGTGTAACCGGATAGGAGACGCCCGGGGGCTGTGTAACACATAACCATCACTGTGTAACCGGATAGGAGACGCCCGGGGGCTGTGTAACACATAACCATCACTGTGTAACCGGATAGGAGACGCCCGGGGCTGTGTAACACATAACCATCACTGTGTAACCGGATAGGAGACGCCCGGGGGCTGTGTAACACATAACCATCACTGTGTAACCGGATAGGAGACGCCCGGGGGCTGTGTAACACATAACCATCACTGTGTAACCGGATAGGAGACGCCCGGGGGCTGTGTAACACATAACCATCACTGTGTAACCGGATAGGAGATGCCCGGGGGCTGTGTAACACATAACCATCACTGTGTAACCGGATAGGAGACGCCCGGGGGCTGTATAACACATAACCGTCACTGTGTAACCGGATAGGAGATGCCCGGGGGCTGTGTAACACATAACCATCACTGTGTAACCTGATAGGAGACGCCCGGGGCTGTGTAACACATAACCATCACTGTAACCGGATAGGAGTCGCCCGGGGGCTGTGTAACACATAACCATCACTGTGTAACCGGATAGGAGACGCCCGGGGGCTGTGTAACACATAACCATCACTGTGTAACCGGATAGGAGACGCCCGGGGCTGTGTAACACATAACCATCACTGTGTAACCGGATAGGAGACGCCCGGGGGCTGTGTAACACATAACCATCACTGTGTAACCGGATAGGAGACGCCCGGGGCTGTGTAACACATAACCATCACTGTGTAACCGGATAGGAGACGCCCGGGGCTGTGTAACACATAACCATCCCTGTGTAACCGGATAGGAGACGCCCGGGGACTGTGTAACACATAACCATCACTGTGTAACCGGATAGGAGACGCCCGGGGGCTGTGTAACACATAACCATCACTGTGTAACCGGATAGGAGACGCCCGGGGGCTGTGTAACACATAACCATCACTGTGTAACCGGATAGGAGACGCCCGGGGGCTGTGTAACACATAACCATGACTGTGTAACCGGATAGGAGACGCCCGGGGGCTGTGTAACACATAACCATCACTGTGTAACCGGATAGGAGTCGCCCGGGGGCTGTGTAACACATAACCATCACTGTGTAACCGGATAGGAGACACCCGGGGGCTGTGTAACACATAACTATCACTGTGTAACCGGATAGGAGACGCCCGGGGGCTGTGTAACACATAACCATCACTGTGTAACCGGATAGGAGACGCCCGGGGGCTGTGTAACACATAACCATCCCTGTGTAACCGGATAGGAGACGCCCGGGGGCTGTGTAACACATAACCATCCCTGTGTAACCGGATAGGAGACGCCCGGGGGCTGTATAACACATAACCATCCCTGTGTAACCGGATAGGAGACGCCCGGGGGCTGTATAACACATAACCATCCCTGTGTAACCGGATAGGAGTCGGGCGGGTGTAATTACTATTTAATGAATGGGGGGGGGGGTCTGAGACGCCGTATTACCTGTGTGATATAACACGTAGCCAGGTCCCATCCAGCTCATCACAAACACCAGTTTAATGGAATGCACAATACTATGTAATAAATCACACGCCGTGACAGAGGACGCGGGCCTTGATGTGTACGTGGTGACAGGAGAAGCTGCATGTACACACAAACCTGCATTCACTTTGTGAGCAGGAAACCATAACACGACCAGATCCGTCTGAAGCTGAGCACAATATCTGTCTCTAATCTCAGACACATTGCGGCTCCTCTACTCGTTCCTCCACAAGATCCGGCCGTCCAGGTAACCTGTGATAATGGATCCACACACAGCCAGGGATCCGCTGAGCCGGAGGATCCTGGATCTAACTCTGGAGATGATCTTTCTGCTGACTGGAGAGGTAAGAGATTCCATGAGATTCCATATTGCTGCTGATATTAAATCCCCCTGGAGCTGTGTGACCCAGGAGACATTTCAGAGGCAGATCAGTAGTAGATTGATGTGTAAATAAAGGTTCCAGCACACCATACAGCACACTATGGAGATAACACACTGACACATACACAAAAGCATGGGGGGGGGGCGACATGTTTATACCTCTCTATATTGCCCTCACTCTCAATGTTTAGGGTCATATGGTGGTGAAGATCCATGAGATGGTCAGTGACAGCAGCCGTCACCAAATATCAGAAGGACACGGCAGGAGCCAAAGCTTCAATACGGAGCCTCCACCTCACTCAGGAATCCAAAACCATGAGAAGATCCTGGAGCTGAGCAATCAGATCATCCGTCTGCTGACTGGAGAGGTGAGGCTGCTGGGAATGGGTCATTATACGCTAACACCAAGGCATGTGTCTGGATGTGACTGTGTCATTGTGTGTGTCAGGTTCCTTTACGCTGTGAGGATGTCACTGTCTATCTCTCCATGGAGGAGTGGGAGTATGTGGAGCGACACAAGGAGCTCTATGAGGACCTCATGATGGAGCATCACCAGCCTGTTATTACACTGGGTAAGAGATGCTTTATTTACCCTTTCTGTGTGACCCCATATAAATTCTGGAGCCAGCCGCCCGGCTGATAGGTCACTGGGAGCATCTGGTCCCACTCCTTGTCTTCCTAAAAACTCTGCCTGTACCCTTTCCTCAACCCCCTCTTAAGGGTCAGCAGCCTCAGCCCTCCAGGTGTTTTGAATCTACAGCCTCCATGATGGTCGGTCATTCATTAGTTTGGCTGAGCATCTTGGCAGATACAGTTGTCAAACATCTGGAGGGCTGAGGTTGCTGACCCCTGGCTAAGGCTAGGGTCAGACTGAGGCAGTGCGAACGCGCGTGCAGCCGCACTTAATCACGGCCGCACTAGCAGCAGATGCCGGGCAATGACGGCCAATATACGAAGTACGGTCGCACAAAAGTCCGGCTGCGCAACGCAAGTGGAAAATGAACGCATTTTTTCGAGAACGTGAAACCGCAGGTACTGACGTACAGAGTGCGCTGCGTCCGCTAGCGGCATGTGTGCGTGAATTGGAGACATCAGACGCTGCTAATGTCCGGCCAACATAACGTCCAGATGCAAGAAGTGTTTTATTGATGATCCGTACAAAATCACGGACGAAAATGCGCATAGTATGACCGCTATCACGTATTCTGTGAAAAAATGCGTCCATTCGTTCGAACGCACTTTTTCACAGACAACATAAAAATGCGTTCGTCTGACCCTAGCCTTAAACTATGGGTCCTTGCTCTGCGCCTGCCTCGCCCCGGTCCTTGCTCTGCGCCTGCCTCGCCCCGGTCCTTGCTCTGCGCCTGCCTCGCCCCGGTCCTTGCTCTGCGCCTGCCTCGCCCCGGTCCTTGCTCTGCGCCTGCCTCGCCCCGGTCCTTGCTGTGCGCCTGCCTCGCCCCGGTCCTTGCTGTGCGCCTGCCTCGCCCCAGTCCTTGCTGTGCGCCTGCCTCGCCCCGGTCCTTGCTGTGCGCCTGCCTCGCCCCGGTCCTTGCTGTGCGCCTGCCTCGCCCCGGTCCTTGCTGTGCGCCTGCCTCGCCCCGGTCCTTGCTGTGCGCCTGCCTCGCCCCGGTCCTTGCTGTGCGCCTGCCTCGCCCCGTACCGGTCCTTGCTGTGCGCCTGCCTCGCCCCGTACCGGTCCTTGCTGTGCGCCTGCCTCGCCCCGTACCGGTCCTTGCTGTGCGCCTGCCTCGCCCCGTACCGGTCCTTGCTGTGCGCCTGCCTCGCCCCGTACCGGTCCTTGCTGTGCGCCTGCCTCGCCCCGTACCGGTCCTTGCTGTGCGCCTGCCTCGCCCCGTACCGGTCCTTGCTGTGCGCCTGCCTCGCCCCGTACCGGTCCTTGCTCTGCACCTGCCTCGCCGCGGTCCTTGCTCTGCGCCTGCCTCGCCCCGTACGTGTGCTTGCCCTGAGTCGTTCACACTTGCTATGGGTGAGCGCGTTTGAAATGTAAGATGAGCTTAGTAGACCATGCTGTCTAGAGTCCGTGTTCCTGAGCCTCTCACGCTGCCATGTGATACTTCTCTCTCCACAGATAGGAGTGCGGCGCTTCCCGGACGAAATGTCGTCTCTTTACCAGAACGTAGATTAAAAAATGGAACTAAAAATATCAGCAATAATGGAGAAAAGTATCAGAGAATCAGCAGGACCAGGAAAGGTCGAGCTCCATGTGCAGCAGCCACAGAGCAGGAACCTCTGGTGCACGATCAAAGACTTGTCACAGAAATGAATCCAAGTGCAGAGCAGACACAGACTGAATATCCACCTGATGTAAAGGAGGAACCGGCCACCTGTGATGAGGGAATCCTCACAGAGAGCAACTTTTATCTATCCCTGGGACACACACAAGGGGGATATACCTCCACTTGTGTTAAGGCAGAATCAGACACGTATGGAAGGGACGATATCACAGATCCTGAAGTTTCCCCCTCCCCGGAGCACACACAGACAGGATATACACGTGCTTATTTAGAAAGCGATGCCAGCCCACATGAAACAAATCCTAAAGAGTCCTCAGTCAAGCCATTCAAACGAAAACCACAGTATACATGTAGTCAATGTGGAAAATGTTTTTTGAGAAGTTATAATCTTCTTATCCATCAGCGGATTCACACAGGAGAAAAACCGTTTAAATGCTCCAGATGTGGGAAATGTTTTACTCAGGCTTCAAATCTTGCAACACATAAAATGATTCACACAGGCGAGAAACCATTTAATTGCACAGAATGTGGGAAATGTTTTACCCAGGCTCCACATCTTGTAGCGCATAGAAGGATTCACACAGGAGAAAAACCATTTAGTTGCTCTGATTGTGGGAAATGTTTCACTCAGGCCTCCGATCTTATAAGACATAAACTGATTCACACAGGAGAGAGACCATTTAATTGCCCTGAATGTGGGAAAGGCTTTAGCCGTGCCTCGAATCTTAAAACACATCGAAGGACTCACACAGGAGAAAAAAACATCATAATGCTATGATTAAATGTTTAACTGCGGCTTCCAGGCTCTCTGCGCACACATTCTGCTGTAAAGCTTTGTGAGCATCTGAAGACCAGGGGGAAATGCGTTTAATATGTGGATACGCTATATGGACAAAAGTATCAGGCCGTTCCTCTTAATAAATAAAGGTTATGTTGTACTAAAATGCATAGACGTCGTTACACGGCTCTTAGTGATTGAATTCAGGTGTTTCAGCCTTTGCCACAGGTGTTTGGACGACATGGGGAGTAACAGTTTGGAGGATGGATAATGGTATGTGGGGGCCTGCTTTTCATGGCTCTGATTCGCCCCTTTCCAGTGAAGGGAAATCTTAACGCTTCAGCAGACCCAGACATGTTGGACAATGCTCGGATTCCCGCTTTGTGGGGACAGTTTGGAGAAGGCCCTTTTCTATTCCAGCGTGACTGCACTCGGTGCACAAATGTCCATACAGACCTGGCGGGATGAGTTTAGTATACAAGAACATGACCGTCTGCACGGAGCCCTGACCTCAGCCCCTTCATCCCATGGGATGAACTGGAACGGAGATTGTGAGCCAGGCCTTCTCCTCCAACATCAGATCCTAACCTCACAAATGGTCTGCTTGATAAATGGGCAAAAATTCCACAGAAACACCCCAAAATCTCATGGAAAGCCTTTCCAGAGGAGGGTGAGCTGTTATAGAAGGAAAGGGCGGCCAGCTCCATGTTAATGTCTGTGTGTGTCTCCAAGGCGGGGTCATAAAGACCCTGTGGGTGGCATGGTGAGGGGTTCCCAATACTTCTGTCCAAAGTGTTCCACGTGTAAGAAATCACAGGAGAAAAGCTCTGATCCACAGGAATGCTCCCCTCTGAATAGCACAGCTCCCCATCTCTACTTTCTGTGGAGCTAAAGTGGTGGTGACATGTGGACAATCATCTTCTGTCCCTATTCATGAAAACTTTAACTCTGAAAAGAAAGCGCAGAAACCTTCTGTATAAGCTTCGATTAGGCTTTATTTTTGGTAATTTTGCTCAGACACAGAAATGTCGAACGAGGGAAAATGGAAACCTTGCGTACGGTAACGATATGGATCGATTAGACGTTCCTCTAAGATTCCAGCGTAATCAGAGGAGCCAGCCAGGAATAGCAACGCGGGGAGGGGTAGAGGATGAATGGTGTTCCTTTTTATTTTGGAGTCAGCCGAGGTGCTGCTGCTGTATCCTGGGAGACAGGAGGTCGTGGTAGTTGCCCCATGGCTGGATCAGCCTTCAGGGCCAAAGACAGCAGGTAGCGCCTTGGTGCCTGATCGGAGTGGCATGCCCAAGGATAAAAATCTATTGCCACCCCCTGGGGGGGGGGGTAAAGGGAGAAGGAAAATTGCTTCTTAAACCACAGAGGCCTGGAGGCATTCACGCAGCCTTCTGTAACGGGAACACCAGGTTTTGTCCAACCTCCAGAACCAGCCCGTTATTTCTCCGTCCCTTCTCTATCCCAGAACCATGCCAGGAGACCCACAGTCACCTTCCACACTACCTGACCGGTAGCCCTGACCTCACATAGTTACAAAGGCTGAAAAAAGCCGTGCACCCATCTGGTTCAGCCTTTCACACATCACCCACTGCTGTTGATCCAAAAGAATTAGGTACCTAATAAAGTGTCCGGTGAATGTACATTATATTATTATCCCTGCATATACATTATGGATGCCTGCGCAGGGCCGGATTAACATTGGAGCAGCAGCCCCAGGCCCATGCCTCAGGTATGCCCAGAGAAAGGAGAACTATTAGTATGCATTTTGACCCCTGTATCTCTAACTTCATAGTAGCTACATGGTCAAGTGAGGTATCACTGGAAAGGCCAGAGCATGCCCTTTCCAATGATACCAAACTTGACCAGGTTTTAAGTAAAACAAATAAAAAAATAATTTTTTTCTTTCCATCAGTAATATTTTTCACTTTTCAATTATAAAGTAAACAATGATGCTGCACTAACTCACCATCACATGTCTCATGTCACCAACAAGCGTGAAGGTGATGGGTGATGGTACAATTCATAACAATGGATTGTACCATCAAAAACCTAAATCGCCGCACTGCAGCGAAGAGCACTGCGGGGCACTTTGGACACCTGCGTCACTAATCTTTACACCTCACAAGGTCAAGTGAGGTGTCATTGGACAGGGCAGAGTGTGGCCTTTGCACTAACCCCTTAGTGACCGGGCGGTTTTACACAAATCCGTCCTTTAGTGACCGCTGCTGTTTTTACGTTTCTGCGCTGTTAGTGTTTAGGTCAAATTTTCCTCTTACTCGTTTATGCAACCCACACATATTATACACCGTTTTTTCTGCCATTAAATGAACTTTCTAAAAATACCATTATTTCCACCATGTCCTATAATTTACTATAAAAAAAATATGAAATATGTTAAAAAAATGGTAAAAACACACTTTTTCGTAATTTAATCCCCAAAATCTACAACCACCAAAAAAGGCCCCAGCTAAATAGTTTCAAAATTTTGTCCCGAGACTAGAAATACCCAATTTTTACATGTTTTTGCTTTTTAATCCCTTCACTGCTGAGCCAGTTCACCTATGTGCTCTGAGCTCATTCTGACTGTTTTATGCCCATTATTTTTAGATGACAGCCTAGGTCCTATTTAACTAACCCCCAGACAAAAATAAAAAACAAAAAAAACAATTTTTTTAAATATTTTTTTTGTATATTTAAACCAAACCTGGTCATGTTTCATGATCAGGCCTTTCCAATGATATCAAATATGACCCCCTAGCTGCCACGGATCGGGAGATAAAGGGATCCAAAGGATCCCCCTATCTCCACATGGCAGCTAGGGGTTAACTGGCCCACTGACATACTCACACATATGGTGAGGATGTCAGGGGGTGACCTGGAGGCTTGGCTGACATCCAAGATGTCAGCCCCCTCCATGTTTGAATTGCGATTCGGCGCAAATTTGAAACGATTAATGCAGCACACCGCTGAAAAGGGGACTCTCCCCTTTCCAGCGGTGCAACTTGCATCGCTCTAGCATAAACGGTTGGGGAGATAGCAGGCTCCGAAAGAGCCCCTCTCCCCTTCCTGAATTATGCCCACTGGCGCTGGCCGATGATGTCATCACGCAGCGTGATGATGTCATCGGGTCGGCCAACCCCCCCTAGAAAACGGCGAGGCAATCTTGCCATAGACGTCGTGGGAGCCGGCAAGGAAGGGGAGTATCGGGCGGGAGGGAGATTAGGAGCCGCTGACGTACTATGTACGTCCGCAGGTCTAAGGGAGACCCGTGGGCAGGACGTACATAGTACGTCAGCGGTCCCTAAGGGGTTAATACCAAACCTGACCATGTACAATCTAAAAGAAAAGAAAACATTTTTTTAATTGTTTATTTTTAGTTCCAAAGCGATGGTATTGTCCATTTGTCACGTATAAAATGAGCAATACCACTGCCATTACTCACCTTCTCATTTCCCACGCTGGGAGCAAGGTCAGAGTTTTATACATAGTCATATTATTCGTAAAAAAACATGTTCCAAAATCAAGAGAAATGTTTCACTGTTTTTTTTAAATTTTGGTTAAAATTGTATATTTTCTCAGAAAAATGCAGTAGCAGCTTCCCATTTCACACTTTTTTTAACAAGAATTCCCTATAGAATATATAACCACAAAGGTTTGGATGAGAAAATGGGAAAACATTTTTTTTACACTCTTTAAATCATTGAAATCTGAAAAATGAATCACACAGTATCTGCTGGTAAGATATACCCGTAACTGCCTGGTTATATATACCCGTAACTGCCTGGTTATATATACCCGTGGAAAAGGGGTTACTCCAGTGGCGCAAGGGAAGTTGGTATACGTAAATATAAAGACGGGGAAGAGTTTCAGGTTCTAGAGAAACAGTAGGTCCCAATTAGAGAAGCACAGTCTAAGAACAGACCACTAATAAAGTGCTATCTTAAGGTAAACGCTAAGAGGTGCAAAATGCAGACAAAAGTGCATATAGTGCAAATGACAGCTAAAACGTTGAGCACGTCAAAAGCGTGCCGTGAAAAGTGCAACGGTTCCAAAAGGGGTGAATCTTAAAAATTCATTCAAAAAAACAGTTCATAAAAACAAGTTCATAAAAAACATACTTTTGTGCAAAGTGCAAATTTAAAGTGCAATTAGAACAGCACAGAATAGTCATAAAAATCTAATTGGAAAATGGTGGTCCAAAAATAGTGCAAAAGTCTATAGATATGGAGGTAGTCTGTTTGTGAGAAAAAAAGGCTTGTTTAGGACTGTGTAAGTCTCTCACTCTTTGCGTCCATGTATGGAAATCCTCAGAAAGAGAGGGAATTCCACGTTCTCAGGATAAGAGGGAAAAGGAGAGAGAGAAAAAAATAGTGCAATATTGTCTGGATTTGTTGATTGTGAAAATATGCAAGAAAAATGAACACTTACACTTTCCAGAGCCTATGTGATCCAGGCTCTGGTTTGAAGTGCACTGGGCCAAATATAGAGTGGCCTCTTCCCTTCTTTTTAATTTTCTTGTTCACCTCAAATTAGAGAGACAAGGTATTCATAGCGCAACTTGAATAGTAGCTGAGTGCATATGATAAAGAAGAGTTGGTCTCACTCACCGATGTTGGAGCCTTGGTCCAGGCTCAGCTTAATGGCATATAGTGCTCCTTGGTCGGTGGGCACCGTCACCTCTTTAGCAATCTTCCCTCCGCTGGTCTGGCCCGAGACCGGTCTGTGCCTCTTTCTTTCCTCTGCCTCTTTCTTTCTTTCTTTTTTTCTATCTTCTGTGCTTCTTTATTTCACCTTTTTTTCATCTGCCTCTGTCTTTCCTCTACCTCTTTCTTTCCTTCTTCCTTTTATCTGCCTCTTTCTTTTCTTTCATCTGCCTCTTTTTTATTTTCTTTCCTTTCTTCTGCCTCTGACGCCCGTACGAATTCTGGTGGCACCTGCGTGTCACCATAAGACATCCACCTTCTGCACCGCTAGCGGGTGTCCACGAGCCGACAAAGGAGGAGTAGCACACAGCGAGAGACAAATGGTGAGTAAAATAACCCCAGACCAGTACAGGTAGAATTCCTGTTTTTAACTCCACTTGAAAATAGCCCACTTAGGAGTAGACCACTGACAAGCCCTTGTGAGCATATATATACCCGTAACTGCACTATTAAATAACCTAAAATAGGGGGGCGTGGCCAGCTACAAGCAGGAGCAGACATGTCCTTGAGGAGCTCCGCATGTCCTCCCTGCTTAAGGACCTGCAGCTGAGTATATCTGCCCCAATTTTTGTGTTTACAAGTGCCTGTGTAGCTGGTCATCGGTATTCACCCGTCCGGAGCCCGTTCAGCCTCCCCTCCGGACCAGAGACTCAACTGCTGGCTGAGGAATCAGATTGTTGTGAGGGGCCGACGGCCATCTTGGTGCCTACCTCCCGCCATCGGATGCCTACTGATCTTGCGGATCTGACCGCCCCGTCCCAAGCTGTGTTGAAGACTGGGGAGATGGTGGGCCCACGTCTCCCGGTCAATGCTGATGAATATCCCTTGGGGACGGCGGATGGACCTGCGGGGAGGAGGGACGGCGTCTTCCCCCCCCCCCTCTGGAGGAGATGGAGCTGTGGACTCAGGCCTCGAGGCCTGCTTTCTGATTCTGTCGGGGGAGGATGGCCCGCTGACCAAAGGGGTTCTGCGCCGGATGCTTGCCGCATTGAGGGACTGCAGGGAGGAGATGGCCCCGAAGGTGACGGCGAGGTCGGATGCTATAACAGGGGATACAGCGTCGCCAACATCGGATGACCCGGCTGAGCTAAGCCTGTCGATTACCTGCAGCTTACATGCCAGAGTGGTGCCCGATGGGGATGAGGCATCCCCTGCTGCTGCGGACCAGTGCCCGGGGAAGCCGCTGACCCGCTGCCTGTGCGTATCAGAAGATGACTTCCCTGCACCGGCCGTCGGGTATCAGGTGGCTTTTTGTGACAGAGCGGAACCTGGAGCCTTGAAATTTTCTACATGGATCATTAATACACCACAGGAGGCGATCCCGGTGCGGTGTATTGGTGGGGTGCTGACACCTGATGGGGTTGGCAGAGGAGTGACAGATCCGGCGCAGTCCACCATGACCCCCCCTGAGCCGTCGGCACTAGGAAAGCAGCAGACAGTTTCTAAGCTAATGGAGCAACTATCCTGGTCCTACGTCATAATCCCTGCTCCGACCCAGGAGATGCCTGATAGCCACGGCATGTGGGGGATGCGATCGAGCCCACCAACACTACGCGCTTCTATGTCTGCTGTGACAGGAAGGATCGAAGCGCTCTGTGGAGAGCTGCCTGTTATGGCCCCGATTCCGCTATTGGACACGGGCTGAAGTGTCTAGTGTTACATTGTCCGGCGGGACTGTCCTTCATCCTCATTGTGGCCGGCTCTCTTCCAGGGACATCTTTTTGATGTGCGCCCCCCTCCCTCTGTTCCTTAACCCGCATCAGTTTATTTTAGATTTTTGTTCCCCCCCCCCCATGCTGAGATTACACCTTGAAACCCTCTTGCTGCCTAAACGTTATTGCTCCCCGGCTGGGGACGTTTGTTTCCTTGAGACGCTATGAGGGCACCCCCCCCTTTTTGTGTGGCATACTACTGTTTAAGTGTATTTTCTCTCCACCCGCTACCCCCCTTCCCTCCCCCCTCTTGATTTCTATTATATGCTGAGACCCCCCCTTTAGGGGATGTTTATTATTTTTCACACGTGGTACTTCTGCTGTGGATGGCCCTGCGTGGCCCTTGCTTTCATAGGTTTGATTATATGCTGACTTATTTACAAAATAAAATTTTAAATTTAAAAAAAAAAAAAAAAAAATAACCTAAAATATGTTTTTATTTCACTAAATTACATAAATATTCAGCTCCAGCCCCATAGAGATCTTAATCCGGGCCTGTGTGTGACAGGAGCTGTATATAACCCTCACTGCAGCCTGCAAGCATCACATACAGTTGTGTTCAAAATTATTCAACCCCCAATGCTGTAAAGGGTTTTAGGGAATTTAGTGACATTTGTAATTGTATTCAGAATGAAATCCTACAAGGACTTTTTAAAGAACCATATGCAACTAAAATGACATCAATTGGTTTTGTAATACAGTAGTAAATGTTTCTTTTGTGAATTCTTCATTGACACAATTATTCAACCCCTTAAAGACTACCTCTCTGAAGAACAGAGGTTCATTCAAGTGTTTTCAATCAGGTATTGAAAACACCTGTGGATGTCACGGAGCAGCAATAAACCATAATAAGCACCAATTAGGCAGCTTTAAATTGACTGTGATACTCAGCTCCTTCTAGACATTTACTGGTGTGGTTACAAACATGGTGAAGTCAAGAGAATGGTCCAGGAAGACAAGAGAAGAGATGATTACTCTTCACGGAAGGGCAATGGCTATAAGAAGATTGCAAAGATGTTAAACATACCAAGAGAGACCATAGGAAGCATCATTCGCAAATTCAAGGCAAAGGGCACTGTTGAAACGCTACCTGGTCGTGGCAGAAAGAAGATGCTGACTTCGACTGCTGTGTGCTACCTGAAGCGTAGAGTGGAGAAAAGTCCCCGTGTGACTGCTGAGGAACTGAGAAAAGATTTGTCAGATGTGGGTACTGAAGTTTCAGCTCAGACAATACGGCGCACAATGCGTAATGAAGGCCTCCATGCCAGAACTCTCAGGCGCACCCCCTTGCAGTCTCCAAAGAATAAGAAGAGTCGACTGCAGTATGCCAAAAGTCATGTGGACAAACCACAGAAGTTTGGGATAGTGTTCTGTGGACTGATGAAACAAAATTAGAACTGTTTGGGCCCATGGATCAACGCTATGTTTGGAGGAGGAAGAACAAGGCCTATGAAGAAAAGAACACCTTGCCTACTGTGAAGCATGGCGGGGGGTCAATCATGCTTTGGGGCTGTTTTGCTTCTGCAGGTACAGGGAAGCTTCAGCGTGTGCAAGGTACCATGAATTCTCTTCAGTACCAGGAGATATTGGATGACAATGTGAGGCAGTCCATCACAAACTGAGGCTTGGAGACGTTGGACCTTTCAACAGGACAATGATCCCAAGCATACCTCCAAGTCCACTAGAGCATGGTTGCAGATTAAAGGCTGGAACATTTTGGAGTGGCCATCGCAGTCACCTGACTTAAATCCGATTGAGAACCTCTGGTGGGACTTAAAGAAAGCAGTTGCAGTGCGCAAGCCTAGAATGTGACTGAACTGGAGGCTTTTGCCCATGACGAATGGGCGAAGATACCCGTAGATCGCTGCAAGACACTTGTGTCAAGCTATGCTTCACGTTTAAAAGCTGTTATAACTGTAAAAGGATGTTGTACTAAGTACTAAGATTGAATGTCACTTGGGGGTTGAATAAAACTGATAATGATGTGAGCACAGAAAAGACATTTGTGGTTATTTCATTATAAATGTTATGTTATATTTGTCTGACCTACACGTGCCTCTTTGATTTAATTGTAAGCAAGATGACTGAATGATCAAAATCAATGTCAAACTGGCCAAAACACTCAATTTCAGTGGGGGTTGAATAATTTTGAACACAACTGTACATTGCTTCGTCTATCACACACAGGCATACATGATGTATATGGAGGGATGTGTTGTTTGGGCTTTAAGCTACGAGTTATCTGCAGCCTGTGCTGTGCAGGATGAGGGGGGCTGGGAGGGCAGGACACATTCAGGCTAGGAGGGCTGGACGCGGGAGGTACACTTGGGCTGGACGCGGGAGGTACGCGAGGGCTGGACGCGGGAGGTACGCGAGGGCTGGACGCGGGAGGTACGCGAGGCTGGGAGGGCTGGACACGGGAGGTACCCTCAGGCTGGACACGTGAGGTACCCTCAGGCTGGATGCGGGAGTTACGCTCAGGCTGGGAGGGCTGGATGTGGGAGGTACACTCGGGCTGGGAAGGCTGGACGCGGGAGGTACGCGAGGGCTAGACGCAAGAGGTAAGCTCAGGCTGGGAGGGCTGGACGCGTGAGGTACGCTCAGGCTGGGAGGGCTGGACGCGGGAGTTACGCTCAGGCTGGACGTGGGAGGTATGCTCAGGCTGGACGTGGGAGTTACACTCAGGCTGGGCGCGGGAGGTACGCTCAGGCTGGACGCGGGAGTTACGCTCAGGCTGGACGTGGGAGGTATGCTCAGGCTGGACGTGGGAGTTACACTCAGGCTGGGCGCGAGACGTACGCTCAGGCTGGGCGCGGGAGGTACGCTCAGGCTGGACGTGGGAGGTACTCAGGCTGGGAAAGCAGGATGTGGGAGGTACACTCAGGCTGGACGTGGGAGGTACACACAGGCCGGACGTGGGAGGTACACTCAGGCTGGACGTGGGAGGTACACACAGGCTGGACGTGGGAGGTACACTCGGGCTGGGAAGGCTGGACGCAGGAGGTACACTTGGGCTGGACGCGGGAGGTACGCGAGGGCTGGACGCAAGAGGTAAGCTCAGGCTGGGAGGGCTGGGAGGGCTGGACACGGGAGGTACCCTCAGGCTGGACGCGGGAGTTACGCTCAGGCTGGACGTGGGAGTTACGCTCAGGCTGGGCGCGGGAGGTACGCTCAGGCTGGGCGCGAGACGTACGCTCAGGCTGGGCGCGAGACGTACGCTCAGGCTGGGCGCGGGAGGTACGCTCAGGCTGGACGTGGGAGGTATGCTCAGGCTGGACGTGGGAGGTACTCAGGCTGGGAAAGCAGGATGTGGGAGGTACACTCAGGCTGGACGTGGGAGGTACACACAGGCCGGACGTGGGAGGTACACTCAGGCTGGACGTGGGAGGTACACTCAGGCTGGACGTGGGAGGTACACACAGGCTGGACGTGGGAGGTACACTCGGGCTGGGAAGGCTGGACGCAGGAGGTACACTTGGGCTGGACGCGGGAGGTACGCGAGGGCTGGACGCAAGAGGTAAGCTCAGGCTGGGAGGGCTGGACACGGGAGGTACGCTCAGGCTGGACGCGGGAGTTACGCTCAGGCTGGGCGCGGGAGGTACGCTCAGGCTGGGCGCGGGAGGTACGCTCAGGCTGGAAAGGCTTGACGTGGGAGGTACACTTGGGCCAAGACAGCAGGATGTAGGAGGTACACACAGGCTGTGAGGGCTGGCTGTCGGAGGTTTACTTGAGGCTGGAGGGGCACCGGGATGTAATTTTCCATTGGTCTCTAGCCACACCTGGGACTGTGTATATTTAAACTCAATAAAGCTGTTCAAAACCACACAGTGTCGCCTTATTTCTGGGGATGCTAGCAGGCTCTTTATGTGTCCCAGTCCTTAAGCTTCATCTAAGGACTGGAGGAAGGCAGGAGAGTCTGCTGGGGAGAGCACGGGGGTCCAGCAAGGACGCGGCATTAATAGATGTCACCTTGTCAGTGTATGGAGATCTGTTACAATCATAAAAATTCAATAAACCCAGCGTATCGTTACAGCGACGTGTCAGCGTTCAATGGGGAGCAGATGCCTTGGAGATTTCCCACACGTGTTTTATTTAGGACTACACCCCTGGATATGAATGTAGAACAACGCACATCACTCGGAGCCAAGCGAGGGGCTCTGCCTCTAAACGCCTAAAGGAAGCCTTCCCGTTTTATCGTTATTTTAAGTAATCGCTTTCACACCCGTCCGGGGACGTTTCATTAGCAGCGCTGGATTTTAAGGTTGTGCCGGATTGAAAAGCTTTAGACACGTTAAAGGCAGAGCCCCTCGTATGGCTCAGAGCGATGGTAATAGCTGTACATTTATACTTGCCTCAGCAAATTACTATACGGCGTACCCTGGTGTGTGTTATCTCTATCCACATCGTCCTGAACCGTGTTATTGTCACAGCTGAGGAGGAAGCGATCTTGACAGGCTGTGCCCATAATAACCCACATACACATGAGCTCAGAGCACCGCCCTGGCTGGAAGGCGTGAGAATATGCATCAGGAGAGATTTACCCTCTAAAGGCTGGGGTCAGACGAGCGCAGTGTTCACCTCTGTTTTTTCGCACATGTTAACGTCCGTGGTAGCATAGAATTATGAGCAATAGAGAACAACACACGAAGTGCGTCCGCACCGAATTGCGCACGCACAACAGACGCGGCAAACAGACGCAAGTTAAGCAAGAACGTCAATCCGCTAGGACGGACGCACAGAGCGCGCCACGTCCATGTAGCTTTGTGTGTGTGAGTGATGGGATGAAGTCAGACGATCTGCATTTTTTTTTATTTGTAAATGTTTATTATAGTACTTGATACAGTTAGTAATCTAGACAAACTTTTAACATGTAATTTACACTCAAGTTTCCAATGTCATACAATCTCAATTTAAAACCAATAGTACTTTACTTATCGTCTCGTTACTTGTTATGTTATAAGCAAGAGGAAAGAAGAGAGGAGAAAAAAAATATATATACAGTTGTGTTCAAAATGATTCAACCTCCAATGCTGTAAAGGGTTTTAGGGAATTTAGTGACATTTGTAATTGTATTCAGAATGAAATCCTACAAGGACTTTTTAAAGAACCATATGCAACTAAAATGACATCAATTGGTTTTGTAATACAGTAGTAAATGTTTCTTTTGTGAATTCTTCATTGACACAATTATTCAACCCCTTAAAGACTACCACTCTGAAGAACAGAGGTTCATTCAAGTGTTTTCAATCAGGTATTGAAAACACCTGTGGATGTCACGGAGCAGCAATAAAGCATAATAAGCACCAATTAGGCAGCTTTAAAATGACTGTGATACTCAGCTCCTTCTAGACATTTACTGGTGTGGTTACAAACATGGTGAAGTCAAGAGAATGGTCCAGGAAGACAAGAGAAGAGGTGATTACTCTTCACAGGAAGGGCAATGGCTATAAGAAGATTGCAAAGATGTTAAACATACCAAGAGAGACCATAGGAAGCATCATTCGCAAATTCAAGGCAAAGGGCACTGTTGAAACGCTACCTGGTCGTGGCAGAAAGAAGATGCTGACTTCGACTGCTGTGCGCTACCTGAAGCGTAGAGTGGAGAAAAGTCCCCGTGTGACTGCTGAGGAACAGAGAAAAGATTTGTCATATGTGGGTACTGAAGTTTCAGCTCAGACAATACGGCGCACACTGCGTAATGAAGGCCTCCATGCCAGAACTCCCAGGCGCACCCTCTTGCTGTCTCCAAAGAATAAGAAGAGTCGACTGCAGTATGCCAAAAGTCATGTGGACAAACCACAGAAGTTTTGGGATAGTGTTCTGTGGACTGATGAAACAAAATTAGAACTGTTTGGGCCTATGGATCAACGCTATGTTTGGAGGAGGAAGAACAAGGCCTATGAAGAAAAGAACACCTTGCCTACTGTGAAGCATGGCGGGGGGTCAATCATGCTTTGGGGCTGTTTTGCTTCTGCAGGTACAGGGAAGCTTCAGCGTGTGCAAGGTACCATGAATTCTCTTCAGTACCAGGAGATATTGGATGACAATGTGATGCAGTCCATCACAAACCTGAGGCTTGGGAGACGTTGGACCTTTCAACAGGACAATGATCCCAAGCATACCTCCAAGTCCACTAGAGCATGGTTGCAGATTAAAGGCTGGAACATTTTGGAGTGGCCATCGCAGTCACCTGACTTAAATCCGATTGAGAACCTCTGGTGGGACTTAAAGAAAGCAGTTGCAGCGCAAGCCTAAGAATGTGACTGAACTGGAGGCTTTTGCCCATGACGAATGGGCGAAGATACCCGTAGATGGCTGCAAGACACTTGTGTCAAGCTATGCTTCACGTTTAAAAGCTGTTATAACTGTAAAAGGATGTTGTACTAAGTACTAAGATTGAATGTCACTTGGGGGTTGAATAAAACTGATAATGATGTGAGCACAGAAAAGACATTTGTGGTTATTTCATTATAAATGTTATGTTATATTTGTCTGACCTACACGTGCCTCTTTGATTTAATTGTAAGCAAGATGACTGAATGATCAAAATCAAATGTCAAACTGGCCAAAACACTCAATTTCAGTGGGGGTTGAATAATTTTGAACACAACTGTATTAATCTCCCTCCGATGAACTCCTTTTATAAAGGTCCGCATTTTTGATGTCCAGCACCTTGACGGACTTGATTGATATCATGTATCAATTTGTATCATTTTTCATATTAATATTTCCCATAGGTCCCTCTTTTTCTCTACGTCAGTCAAAAATAACGGACCGTGTGGCCACTACCTTGTCGTCAGTCAGAAAGTACATCCGTTGTGCACAAACGCACAGTCCGCACAGAATGCGCTCGTCTGACATTAGCCTAATACCGCAGCGATTTCATTCTTTAACATATGTATTTATCATTTTTTCTTTTCAATGAGATCTGATAATTAAAATCAAGTCTGCATGACCGGAGGACGCCATTATACCGGCGCTGAGCCCTTGTGTCATGCTGTGGGAGAAGCGACATAGATACAAACACTGAAAACAGAATACAAGAAATATAGGGGAACTGAAAATAAATACAATGTAGCAACCAAAAGATATGCTCTTTCTACCATAGCTATTCACAGGCCAACATGCTGCTGGGGTTGGCACAAACAGGTTTGAATGGCTATTAAAAGGTAACCATCCTCACCTTTGATCTGTTTGCTTGTAATTAGTGTGTGTGTATAAAAGGTCAATGAGTTTCTGGACTCCTGACAGACCCTCGCAGCTTTCAGCCAGTGCTGCACTGACGTTTCTGGATTCTGAGTCATGGGGAAAGCAAAAGAATTGTCAAAGGATCTGCGGGAAAAGGTATAAAAGGAACTGTATGAAACAGGAAAGGGATATAAAAAGATATCCAAGGAATTGAGAATCAGCCAATCAGCAGTGTTCAAACTCGAAGTGGAAAATTAGGGCATCTGTGAAACCAAACCACGGTCAGGTAGACCAACTAAAATTTCAGCCACAACTGCCGGGAAAATTGTTTGGGATGCAAAGAAAAAGCCACAAATAACTTGAGGTGAAATACAGGACTCCCTGAAAACACGTGGTGCGGCCGTTTCACGATGCACAATAAGGAGGCACTTGAAGAAAGATGGGCTGCATGGCCGAGTGGCCAGAAGCCATTACTACACAAATGCCACAAAGTATCCGCTTACAATACACCAAACAGCACAGACACAAACCCCAAACCTTCGGCACAAAGTCATTTGGAGCAATGAAACCAAAACTGAACTTTTTGGTCACAACCATAAAATGCTACATTTGGAGAGGAGTCAACAAGGCCTATGATGAAAGGTATGATGAAAGGTCCACCAGTCCTACTGTGAAACACTGAGGTGGATCGCTGATGTTTTGAGAGATCTCAGACGTGCAGTTCATGCGAGACAGACCAAGAATTCACCGGAACCAGAGGCTTTTTACCCAGAAGAATGAGCAGATTTACCATCTGAGAAGATAAAGAGCCTCATCCACAAACCACTTCAAGCCGTCACTGATGTTAAAAAGGGGGCGACACACGCTATTAAGAGCTGGGGTGTGTAAACGTTTTGATCCGGGTGATTTGGGGAGTTTCTGTTGTCGTTATGATTTATAAACAGTAAACGCACTTGATCGATAATAAATGGCTTCAAACACTAACCATGAGTGAAAGAAACGTCACCGTGTTACCATTCATATTCCCTGAATAACGGCCGAGAAATCACAAATCCTGCCGGCAGCGGATGCAAACTGAGCAGCACAGCTGTATATATAAAACATAACATTTAATAAAGGACAGCAAGAAGTACACAAGGAGCCTAAATAGTTAAAAGTGTACACACGAGTTGTGAGAGTAATACCCTAGTTTGTAGTATCCTTAGATATAAGCAATCCATAAGTTATTGTATACATAGATCATACACCCTAAAGGCTGGCTGTCCACTGGGTCCATATTTGTGTGATCGTGAGTTTGTCCGTCGTCGCCCATCATCGTCTGACCAATCGCACAACATGGAGGAGATTCAGCCCTTGTGCACTGCCTCCGACTTCCATCGGACAATTTTTTGCGACTACAACAGATTATCAATCTTTCCCATTTCAATGGGATTTATCTCACGATGCGGGGACGATCTGATACAAGTTACATGAAAAAGATGCATTGTATAGTTAATCCGCGGTGCCACAGCCGAAGACATGAAGGAAGCTCCGCTGCGGTCCTTAGTGCTGAAAGGGCTTTTAGCACTAGAGTTCCCTTCATGGTTTTATTTTGCCCCATTCAGCGGCATTCCGGCGGTCTTCCCGTCGGTCGATCTGGGTCGTCCATATTTGCTTCCAGTGGACAACCTAGGTTATTAAAAAAAGTTTTCCGTAGTTTGGCAACCAAGTCGTCCGTCCGACTACGGACCCAGTGGACGGCCAGCCTTAAGGTAGCCAGTGGATGATAACATAAAAGTAGGAAGCAAGAATTGGTGGACCAGCGTAGAATACAATACGTATGTTGGAGATGTAATGGATACAAATCTCATGAGAAAATGACACAAAGAAGGATTAAGGTGTTAAAGAGAGTTGCTGGAGATAAGGCTATATCACACATTGTCCTGGTTAGCCGGCCATTACTCCTCAAAAAGGTAGCCAATAAATTGCCCTCAAGCAATGAGAATAGGTAAACTGGCCTTCATGGGCCAGCGGATATAGTGATACAGAAAATGCATAGTGCACAGCCCCCCCTGCACGTGAGGGAAGATCTGAGGACTGCATGAAGCATTTCTCACATTCATTTAAGAGTTTTTCAAATGTATGAGTCCTCACTCAACCAGAAAAGTCTGCAACGTAAAACATTTCCCACTAAAAGCATTGGAACGGGGTTCATCTTGTGTGAATTTTTTTATGTGTTGAAAGGGATGAGGCCCGAGTAAAGCATTTCCCACATTCAAGGCATTTGAACGGTTTTTCTCCTGTATGACATCTTTCATGTCTTGCAATAGCTGAGGCATGGGTAAAACATTTCCCACATTCAGTGCATTTAAATGGGTTTTCTGCTGTGTGAATCCTTTTATGCATTGCAAGAGATGCGGGCTGGATAAAACATTTCCCACATTCGGTGCAAATAAATGGTTTTTCTCCTGTGTGAATCAGTTTATGTGTTGCAAGAGAGGAGGACTGGGTAAAACATTTCCCACATTCAAGGCAACAAAATGGTTTTTCTCCTGAGTGAATCATTTTATGTGCTGCAAGAGAAGAGGCCCGAGAGAAGCATTTCCCACATGGAGGACATTTAAACGGTTTTTCTCCTTTGTGAATTATTTTATGTCTTGAAAGAGATGAGGGATCAGTAAAACATTTCCCACATTCACGGCATTTAAATGGCCTTTTTCCTGTGTGTATTATTTTATGTCTTGCAAGAGATGAGGCATCAGTAAAACATTTCCCACATTCAGGACATTTAAAAGGTTTCTCTCCTGTGTGAATCCTTTTATGTGTTGTAAGATAAGTGGCTCGAGAGAAACATTTCCCACATTCAGGGCATGGGAATGATTGTTCTTTGTTGTGAGTCTGTCTGTGTTTAAATGCTGACTCTGCAGTACAACTCTCCCCACAATATGTAGACTCGTTATATGAGACTTTCCTCATTTCAGAAGAAGACGCTGAATGTCCTTTATAAACTGAATTCTGAGTAAGGGAATCTGTATAATATATACGGTGATCTGGCTTTCTGGATTCTATTAAGGACTCGCTATGGTTTATTCCCACTGGATCTGTTTCTAAATATTCCCCAAAATTATCATCAGCCGTATATTCTGTCTGTTCATCACACGAGGCCGGTTCCTCCTTCATATCAGGGGGTGAATATTCTGGATGATTTGGGGGTTTATACATGTCGGTGTCTGTGGGGTTTCCTGCGTCACACGAGGCCGGTTCCTCCTTCATATCAGGGGGTGAATATTCTGCATGATTTGGGGGTTTATACATGTCGGTGTCTGTGGGGTTTCCTGCGTCACACGAGGTCGGTTCCTCCTTCATATCAGGGGGTGAATATTCTGGATGAGTTGGGGGTTTATACATGTCGGTGTCTGTGGGGTTTCCTGCATCACACGAGGCCGGTTCCTCCTTCATATCAGGGGGTGAATATGCTGGGTGATTTGGGGGTTTATACATGTCGGTGTCTGTGGGGTTTCCTGCGTCACACGAGGTCGGTTCCTCCTTCATATCAGGGGGTGAATATTCTGTGGGTTCTGCGGTTGGATAAATCTCTTTCTTCGGGACGTGTCTGTCCTCGCTGGTCAGAGATTCTCGCTCTGTGGTGGCTGCAGATTCAGCTCGTGCTGGTGTTTCCCTGTTCAGAGTCTTTTCCTCATTCTTGGTTTCACGTTCAGGTCCAGTATCAGGTGAAGAAGCCGGAGTGTGAGATTCAGCCGATACAGATTGATCTATTGGGATAAATCACATTAACACGTGAGACGTTCATTCAGGAACACATCTATTACACGGCACAGCCAGCATTTCAGGGGATTATTGGGACACGTTGCTCTGGGATTGGACACAAACATTATGAGAATTAAAGCATCTCTTACCCAGTGTAATAACAGGCTGGTGATCCTCCATCATGAGGTCCTCATAGAGCTCCTTGTGTCGCTCCACATACTCCCACTCCTCCATGGAGAGATAGACAGTGACATCCTCACAGCGTATAGGAACCTGACACACACAATGACACAGTCACATCCAGACACATGCCTTGGTGTTAGCGTATAATGTCCCATTCCCAGCAGCCTCACCTCTCCAGTCAGCAGACGGATGATCTGATTGCTCAGCTCCAGGATCTTCTCATGGTTTTGCTCACGGATTCCTGAGTGAGGTGAAGGCTCCGTATTGAAGCTTTGGCTCCTGGCGTGTCCTCCTGATATTTGGTGACGGCTGCTGTCACTGACCATCTCCTGGATCTTCATCACCATATGACCCTAAAAATTGAGAGTGAGGGCAATATAGAGAGGTATAAACATGTCGCCCCCCCGGGCCCCCCATGCTTTTGTGTATGTGTCAGTGTGTTATCTCCATAGTGTGCTGTATGGTGTGCTGGAACCTTTATTTACACATCAATCTACTACTGATCTGCCTCTGAAATGTCTCCTCGGTCACACAGCTCCAGGGGGATTTAATATCAGCAGCAATATGGAATCTCATGGAATCTCTTACCTCTCCAGTCAGCAGAAAGATCATCTCCAGAGTCAGATCCAGGATCCTCTGGCTCAGCGGATCCCTGGCTGTGTCTGGATTCATTATCACAGGTTACCTGGACGGCCGGATCTTGTGGAGGAACGAGTAGAGGAGCCGCGATGTGTCTGAGATTAGAGACATATATTGAGCTCAGGGTCAGATGGATGTCTTTTCCCGCTCTCCAGTCACGTTGCAGGATCTTCCATCATTATTGCGTCAGTGTAATCGGCCCTGCCCGGGATAAAATCTGTGGATCCTTATGGAGCGCTATGTGACCTTTACCCCCTGCAATGAGCCACTGGGGGAGGCTGAATCCCCTGTCCCTTATATAGGGGCGCTGCTTATAGAGGGAGACCCCCCCCTGTGTATATCCAGACACGGTGTGCACAGAGCTCTGTGTGTCTGACACATTCACACGCGTCTCCATGGAGACAAAAGCCAGATTTAACCCTTCATTTACTGCAGCAAGAAGAAACCAGCTTACAATGAGGGACATGACGACCACACATACCTGAGCCTCCTCCAGTCACATGGAGCCCGGAGTAAAGGGTCAGGGCCGGACACCCCCTGCACAGCCTCACCACTTCCTGCAGCAACACAGGGGGATGGGCGCGCTCTGATGACATCACAGCTCATATCTCACATACTTTCCCACATACACATTTTATTTCTCACATACTTTCCCCTCACACATTTTCTCACATTCTTTCCCTCATACATTTTATTTCTCACATACGTTTCCTCATACACACATTTTATTTCTCACACACACATTTTATTTCTCACATACGTTCTCTCGTACATTTTATTTCTCACATACTTTCCCTCATACACATTTTATTTCTCACATACTTTCCCTCATACACATTTTATTTCTCACAGACTTTCCCTCATACACATTTTATTTCTCACATACACATTTTATTTCTCACATACTTTCCCTCATACACATTTTATTTCTCACACACAAACCCTCATACACATTTTATTTCTCACACACTTTCCCTCACACATTTTATTTCTCACATACAAATTTTATTTCTCACATACACATTTTATTTCTCACACACACATTTTATTTCTCACATACATATTTTATTTCTCACACACACATTTTATTTCTCACACACACATTTTATTTCTCACACACACATTTTATTTCGCACACTTTCCCTCATACACATTTTATTTCTCACATTCTTTCCCTCATACTTTTTATTTCTCACACACTTTCCCTCATACACATCTTATTTCTCACAGACTTTCCCTCATACACATTTTATTTCTCACATACACATTTTATTTCTCACACACTTTCCCTCATACACATTTTATTTCTCACATACTTTCCCTCATACATATTATATTTCTCACATACTTTCCCTCATACACATTTTATTTCTCACATACACATTTTATTTCTCACACACATTTTATTTCTCATACACATTTTATTTCTCACATACATATTTTATTTCTCACACACATTTTATTTCTCATACACATTTTATTTCTCATATTTTCCCCTCACACACATTTTATTTCTCACATACATATTTTATTTCTCACACACACATTTTATTTCTCACACACACATTTTATTTCTCACACACACATTTTATTTCTCACACACACATCCCTTACACCATTTACACATTTTATTTCTCACACACACATTTTATTTCTCATACACTTTCCCTCATACACATTTTATTTCTCATACACATTTTATTTCTCACATACTTTCCCTCATACATATTATATTTCTCACATACTTTCCCTCATACACGTTTTATTTCTCACACACTTTCCCTCATACACATTTTATTTCTCACACACTTTCCCTCATACACATTTTATTTCTCACATACACATTTTATTTCTCACATACACATTTTATTTCTCACATACACATTTTATTTCTCACACACTTTCCCTCATACACATTTTATTTCTCACATACTTTCCCTCATACACATTTTATTTCTCACATACTTTCCCTCATACACATTTTATTTCTCACACACTTTCTCTCATACACATTTTATTTCTCACACACTTTCCCTCATACACATTTTATTTCTCACACACATTTTATTTCTCACACTTTCCCTCATACACATTTTATTTCTCACATACACATTTTATTTCTCACACTTTCCCTCATACACATTTTATTTCTCACACTTTCCCTCATACACATTTTATTTCTCACACTTTCCCTCATACACATTTTATTTCTCACACTTTCCCTCATACACATTTTATTTCTCACATACACATTTTATTTCTCACACACTTTCCCTCATACACATTTTATTTCTCACACACTTTCCCTCATACACATTTTATTTCTCACACACTTTCCCTCATACACATTTTATTTCTCACACACTTTCCCTCATACACATTTTATTTCTCACACACTTTCCCTCATACACTTTTATTTCTCACACCTTTCCTCATACACATTTTATTTCTCACAACACTTTCCCTCATACACATTTTATTTCTTACATACACATTTTATTTCTCACATACTTTCCTCATACACATTTTATTTCTCACATACTTTCCCTCATACACATTTTATTTCTCACACACTTTCCCTCATACACATTTTATTTCTCACATACTTTCCCTCATACACATTTTATTTCTCACATACTTTCCCTCATACATATTATATTTCTCACATACTTTCCCTCATACACATTTTATTTCTCACATACTTTCCCTCATACACATTTTATTTCTCACAGACTTTCCCTCATACACATTTTATTTCTCACAGACTTTCCCTCATACACATTTTATTTCTCACATACACATTTTATTTCTCACATACTTTCCCTCATACACATTTTATTTCTCACACACAAACCCTCATACACATTTTATTTCTCACATACTTTCCCTCATACACGTTTTATTTCTCACACACTTTCCCTCACACATTTTATTTCTCACATACAAATTTTATTTCTTCACATACATATTTTATTTTCTCACACACACATTTTATTTCTCACACACACATTTTATTTCTCACATCACACATTTTATTTCGCAACACTTTCCCTCATACACATTTTATTTCTCACATTCTTTCCCTCATACTTTTTATTTCTCACACACTTTCCCTCATACACATTTTTTTCTCACATACTTTCCCTCATACACATTTTATTTCTCACATACACATTTTATTTCTCACACACTTTCCCTCATACACATTTTATTTCTCACATACTTTCCCTCATACATATTATATTTTCTCACATACTTTCCTCATACACATTTTATTTCTCACATACACATTTTATTTCTCAACACACTTCTCATTTATTTCTATACACATTTTATTTCTCAACATACATATTTTATTCTCACACACATTCATTTTTTTCTCATACACATTTTATTTCTCATATTTTCCCCTCACACACATTTTATTTCTCACATACATATTTTATTTTCTCAACACACATTTTATTTCTCACACACACATTTTATTTCTCACACACACATTTTATTTCTCACACACACATTTTATTTCTCACACACACATTTTATTTCTCACACACACATTTTATTTCTCATACACTTTCCCTCATACACATTTTATTTCTCATACACATTTTATTTATCACATACTTTCCCTCATACATATTATATTTCTCACATACTTTTCCCTCATACACGTTTTATTTCTCACACACACTTTCCCTCATACACATTTTATTTCTCAACACACTTTCCTCATACACATTTTATTTCTCACACACTTTCCCTCATACCATTTTATTTCTCACAACACTTTCCCTCATACACATTTTATTTCTCATACACATTTTATTTCTCACATACACATTTTATTTCTCACATACACATTTTATTTTCTCACATACACATTTTATTTCTCACACACTTTCCCTCATACACATTTTATTCTCACAATACTTTCCCTCATACACATTTTATTTCTCACACACTTTCTCTCATACACATTTTATTTCTCACACACATTTTATTTCTCACACTTTCTCATACACATTTTATTTCTCTACATACACATTTTATTTCTCACACTTTCCTCATACACATTTTATTTCTCACACTTTCCCTCATACACATTTTTATTTCTCACATACACATTTTATTTCTCACACTTTCCCTCATACACATTTTATTTCTCACACTTTCCCTCATACACATTTTTTTCTCACATACACATTTTATTTCTCACACACTTTCCCTCATACACATACTTTATTTCTCACACACTTTCCCTCATACACATTTTTATTTCTCACACACTTTCCCTCATACACATTTTATTTCTTACACATACACATTTTATTTCTCACATACTTTCCTCATACACATTTTATTTCTCACATACTTTCCCTCATACACATTTTATTTCTCACACACTTTCCCTCATACACATTTTATTTCTCACATACTTTCCCTCATACACATTTTATTTCTCACATACTTTCCCTCATACACATTTTATTTCTCACACACTTTCCCTCATACACATTTTATTTCTGACACACTTTCCCTCATACACATTTTATTTCTCACACACTTTCCCTCATACACATTTTATTTCTCACACACATTTTATTTCTCACACACTTTCCCCCATACACATTTTATTTCTCATACACATTTTATTTCTCACACACTTTCCCTCATACACATTTTATTTCTCACATACACATTTTATTTCTCACATACACATTTTATTTCTCACATACACATTTTATTTCTGACACACTTTCCCTCATACACATTTTATTTTCTCACACTTTCCCTCATACACATTTTATTTCTTCACATACACATTTTTTTCTCCAATACTTTTCCCTCATACACATTTTATTTCTCACACACTTTCCCTCATACACATTTTATTTCTCACACACTTTCCCTCATACACATTTTATTTCTCACACACTTTCCCTCATACACATTTTATTTCTCACACACTTTCCCTCATACACATTTTATTTCTCATACACATTTTATTTCTCACATACACATTTTATTTCTCACATACACATTTTATTTCTCACATACACATTTTATTTCTCACACACTTTCCCTCATACACATTTTATTTCTCACACACTTTCCCTCATACACATTTTATTTCTCACATACTTTCCCTCATACACATTTTATTTCTCACACACTTTCTCTCATACACATTTTATTTCTCACACACTTTCCCTCATACACATTTTTATTTCTCAACACATTTTATTTCTCACACTTTCCTCATACACATTTTATTTCTCACATACACATTTATTTCTCACATACACATTTTATTTCTCACACTTTCCCTCATACACATTTTATTTTCTCACACACTTTCCCTCATCATTTTATCCAAACATTTTTATTTCTCACATACACATTTTATTTCTCAAACACTTTCCCTCATACACATTTTATTTCTCACATACTTTCCCTCATACACATTTTATTTCTCACATACTTTCCCTCATACACATTTTATTTCTCACACACTTTCCTCATACACATTTTATTTCTCACATACTTTCCCTCATACACATTTTATTTCTCACATACTTTCCCTCATACACATTTTATTTCTCACACACTTTCCCTCATACACATTTTATTTCTCACACACTTTCCCTCATACACATTTTTATTTCTCACACACTTTCCCTCATACACATTTTATTTCTCCACAAACATTTTATTTCACACACTTTCCCCATACACTTTTATTTCTCATACACATTTTATTTCTCACATACTTTCCTCATACACATTTTATTTCTCACACTTTCCCTCATACACATTTTATTTCTCACATACTTTCCCTCATACACATTTTATTTTCTACATACTACTTTCCCTCATACACATTTTATTTCTCACACACTTTCTCATACACATTTTATTTCTCACACACTTTCCCTCATACACATTTTATTTCTCACATACTTTACCTCATACACATTTAATTTCTCACATACTTTCCCTCATACACATTTTATTTCTCACACACATTTTATTTCTCACACATTTTATTTCTCATACACATTTTATTTCTCACACATTTTATTTCTCACATACATATTTTATTTCTCACACACATATTTTATTTCTCACACACATATTTTATTTCTCACACACATATTTTATTTCTCACACACACATTTTATTTCTCACACACACATTTTATTTCTCACACACACATTTTATTTCTCACACACTTTCCCTCATACACATTTTATTTCTCACATACTTTCCCTCATACACATATTATTTCGCACACTTTCCCTCATACTTTTTATTTCTCACACACATATTTTATTTCTCACACACATTTTATTTCTCATATTTTCCCCTCATACACACATTTTATTTCTCACATACATATTTTTATTTCTCTCACAACACATTTTATTTCTCAACATACTTCCCTCATACAAATATATTTCAATACATCCCTCAAACACATTTTATTTCTCACATACACTTTCCCTCATACACATTTTATTTCTCACATACTTTCCTCATACACATTTTATTTCTCACATACTTTCCTCATACATATTATATTTCTCACATACTTTCCCTCATACACATTTATTTCTCACACACTTTCCCTCATACACATTTTATTTCTCACACACACTTCCCTCATACACATTTTATTTCTCACCACTTTCCCTCATACACATTTATTTTTCTCACACACTTTCCCTCATACACATTTTATTTCTCACATACTTTCCCTCATACACATTTTATTTCTCACACACTTTCTCTCTAACACATTTTATTTCTCACACACTTTCCCTCATACACATTTTACTTCCACACACATTTTATTTCTCACACTTTCCCTCATACACATTTTATTTTCCATACACATTTTTTTCTCACTACACATTTTATTTCTCACATACAACATTTTATTTCTCACATACTTTCCTCATACACATTTTATTTCTCACATACACATTTTATTTCTCACACTTTTCACTTTTTCCCTCATACACATTTTATTTCTCACATACTTTCCCTCATACACATTTTATTTCTCACACACTTTCCCTCATACACATTTTATTTCTCACACACTTTCCCCTCATACACATTTTATTTCTCACACTTTCCCTCATACACATTTTATTTCTCACATACACATTTTATTTCTCACACACTTTCCCTCATACACATTTTATTTCTCACATACTTTCCCTCATACACATTTAATTTCTCACATACTTTCCCTCATACACATTTTATTTCTCACACACATTTTATTTCTCACACATTTTATTTCTCATACACATTTTATTTCTCACACATTTTATTTCTCACATACATATTTTATTTCTCACACACATATTTTATTTCTCACATACACATTTTATTTCTCACATACACATTTTATTTCTCACATACACATTTTATTTCTCACATACACATTTTATTTCTCACATACTTTCCCTCATACATATTTTATTTCTCACATACTTTCCCTCATACACATTTTATTTCTCACATACTTTCCCTCATACACATTTTATTTCTCACATACTTTCCCTCATACATATTATATTTCTCACATACTTTCCCTCATACACATTTTATTTCTCACATACTTTCTCATACACATTTTATTTCTCACATACTTTCCCTCACACACATTTTATTTCTCATACTTCCCTCATACATATTTATTTCTCACATACTTTCCCTCATACACATTTTATTTCTCACATACTTTCCCTCATACACATTTTTATTTCTCACATACTTTCCCTCATACACATCTTATTTCTCACATACTTTCCCTCATACACATTTTATTTCTCACATACTTTCCTCATACATATTATATTTCTCACACACATTTATTTCTCACATACACATTTTTATTCTCACATACTTTCCCTCATACATATTATATTTCTCACATACTTTCCCTCATACACATTTTATTTCTCACATACTTTCCCATACACATTTTATTTCTCACATACTTTCCCTCATACACATTTTTTTCTCACATACTTCCCTCATATATATTATATTTCTCACATACTTTCCCTCATACACATTTTATTTCTCTCACATACTTTCCTCATACACATTTTATTTCTCACATACTTTCCTCATACACATTTTATTTCTCACATACTTTCCCTCATACACATTTTATTTCTCACATACTTTCCCTCATACACATTTTATTTCTCACACTTTCCCTCATACATATTTATTTCTCACATACTTTCCCTCATACACATTTTATTTCTCAACACTTTCCTCATACACATTTTATTTCTCACAACTTTCCTCATACACATTTTATTTCTCACATACTTTCCCTCATACACATTTTATTTCTCACACACTTTCCCTCATACACATTTTATTTCTCACATACTTTCCCTCATACACATTTTATTTCTCACATACTTTCCCTCATACACATTTTATTTCTCACATACTTTCCTCATACACATTTTATTTCTCACACTTTCCCTCATACACATTTTATTTTCTCACATACTTTCCCTCATACACATTTTATTTCTCACATACTTTCCCTCATACACATTTTATTTCTCACATACTTTTCCCTCATACACATTTTATTTCTCACATACTTTCCCTCATACACATTTTATTTCTCACATACTTTCCCTCATACACATTTTATTTCTCACATACTTTCCCTCATACACATTTTATTTCTCACATACTTTCCCTCATACACATTATATTTCTCACAGACTTTCCCTCATACACATTTTATTTCTCACATACACATTTTATTTCTCACATACACGTTTTATTTCTCACATACTTTCCCTCATACACATTTTATTTCTCACATACTTTCCCTCATACACATTTTATTTCTCACATACTTTCCCTCATACACGTTTTATTTCTCACAGACTTTCCCTCATACATATTATATTTCTCACATACTTTCCCTCATACACATTTTATTTCTCACACACTTTCCCTCATACACATTTTATTTCTCACATACTTTCCCTCATACACATTTTATTTCTCACATACTTTCCCTCATACACATTTTATTTTCTCACATACTTTTCCCTCATACACATTTATTTTCTCACATACTTTCCCTCATACACATTATATTTCTCACATACTTTCCCTCATACACATTTTATTTCTCACATACTTTCCCTCATACACATTTTATTTCTCACATACTTTCCCTCATACACATTTTATTTCTCACATACTTTCCCTCATACAATTTATTCTCACATACTTTCCCTCATACACATTTTATTTCTCACATACTTTCCCTCATACACATTTTATTTCTCACACACTTTCCTTCATACACATTTTATTTCTCACACACTTTCCCTCATACACATTATATTTCTCACACACTTTCCCTCATACACATTTTATTTCTCACATACTTTCCCTCATACACATTTTATTTCTCACATACTTTCCCTCATACACATTTTATTTCTCACACACTTTCCCTCATACACATTTTATTTCTCACATACTTTCCCTCTACACATTTTATTTCTCACATACTTTCCCTCATACATTTTATTTCTCACACACTTTCCCTCATACACATTTATTTCTCACATACTTTCCCTCATACACATTTTATTTCTCACACACTTTCCTCATACACTTTTTATTTCTCACATACTTTCCCTCATACACATTTATTTCTCACATACTTTCCCTCATACACATTTTATTTCTCACATACTTTCCCTCATACACATTTTATTTCTCACATACTTTCCCTCATACACATTTTATTTCTCACATACTTTCCCTCATACACATTTTATTTCTCACATACACATTTTATTTCTCACATACTTTCCCTCATACACATTTTATTTCTCACATACTTTCCTCATACACATTTTATTTCTCACACACTTTCCCTCATACACATTTTATTTCTCACATACTTTCCCTCATACACATTTTATTTCTCACACTTTCCCTCATACACATTTTATTTCTCACATACTTTCCCTCATACACATTTTATTTCACATACTTTCCCTCATACACATTTTATTTCTCACATACTTTCCCTCATACACATTTTATTTCTCACATACACATTTTATTTCTCACATACTTTCCCTCATACACATTTTATTTCTCACATACTTTCCCTCATACACATTTTATTTCTCACATACTTTCCCTCATACACATTTTATTTCTCACATACACATTTTATTTCTCACATACACATTTTATTTCTCACATACTTTCCTCATACACATTTATTTCTCACATACTTTCCCTCATACACATTTATTTCTCACATACTTTCCCTCAAACATTTTATTTCTCACACACTTTCCCTCATACATTTATATTTCTCACATACTTTCCCTCATACACATTTATTTCTCACATACTTTTCCTCATACACATTTTATTTCTCACATACTTTCCCTCATACACATTTTATTTCTCACATACTTTCCCTCATACACATTTTATTTCTCACATACTTTCCCTCATACACATTTTATTTCTCACATACTTTCCCTCATACACATTATATTTCTCACATACTTTCCCTCATACACATTTTATTTCTCACATACTTTCCCTCATACACATTTTATTTCTCACATACTTTCCCTCATACACATTATATTTCTCACATACTTTCCTCATACACATTTTATTTCTCACATACTTTCCTCATACACTTTTATTTCTCACATACTTTCCCTCATACACATTATATTTCTCACACACTTTCCTTCATACACATTATATTTCTCACACACTTTCCCTCATACACATTATATTTCTCACACACTTTCCCTCATACACATTTTATTTCTCACATACTTTCCCTCATACACATTTTATTTCTTTCTCACATACTTTCCCTCATACACATTTTATTTCTCACACTTTCCCTCATACACATTTTATTTCTCACACATTTCCCTCATCACACATTTTATTTCTCACATACTTTCCCTCATACATTTTATTTCTCACATACTTTCCTCATACACATTTTATTTCTCACACACTTTCCTCATACACATTTTATTTCTCACACACTTTCCCTCATACACTTTTTATTTCTCACATACTTTCCTCATACACATTTTATTTCTCACACACTTTTCCTCATACACATTTTATTTCTCACATACTTTCCTCATACACATTTTATTTCTCACATACTTTCCCTCATACACATTTTATTTCTCACATACTTTCCTCATACACGTTTTTATTTTCTCATACACATTTTATTTCTCACATACTTTCCTCATACACATTTTATTTCTCACACACTTTCCCTCATACACATTTTATTTCTCAACACACTTCCCTCATACACATTTTTATTTCTCACATACTTTCCCTCATACACATTTTATTTCTGACACATACTTTCCCTCATACACATTTATTTCTCACATACTTTCCCTCATACACATTTTATTTCACATACTTTCCCTCATACACATTTTATTTCTCACATACTTTCCCTCATACACGTTTTATTTCTCACATACACATTTTATTTCTCACATACTTTCCCTCATCACATTTTATTTCTCACATACACTTTCCTCATACACATTTTATTTCTCACATACTTTCCTCATACATTTATATTTCTCACATACTTCCCTCATACACATTTTATTTTCTCACATACTTTCCCTCATACACATTTTATTTC
>CM019068.1:162990304-163132890 GCA_009667805.1 Leptobrachium leishanense | reverse complement strand
TACAACTTCCACTGACAGGGATGATGCTACAGTAATGGATGTACCAGGTCCTTCCTCGCAATGTGACATCATCCCATTGTCACGTTCTGTGCTGGAAAATCTGTCTTCCTGCCCTCTGTATTTGTATATATGTTTTTTCCCTTGTGTTTCTGTTGCTGCCAATTCCTGGGTGGCCTCCCAGGGGTTAATTGGTGTTCTGTGTGCTGCTCACCTGTTGATCCTTGCCCTGATTCCCCTGCCTATATTAGAGCTATGTACCCATAAGACATGGCTGGGTCATTTTTCTTTGCCTGGTCTCCTTGCCACTTGTGTCCTGAGAGAGCTCCTTGCTGTGTTCCTGATATCCTCCGTTTGTTCATCCTTGTTCAGTTTTTGCCTCTATTATTTCTGTTCCAGTTTATGTCAGTTCCTTCTGTGTATTTAGTTCTGTCTATTGCTGTATTTTGTTTTGCTGTTTATGTTCCATTCAGATTCCCCGGTTACTGATTTTGGCTTGGCTGACTTCCCTTCTGGTTCTGATTCCTGTATCCTATATGACGTACTCTCTCTGGTTATGACCTTTGGCTTTCCTCTTTATGACTACTCTATTGATTATTCCTTGTCTGTACCGTTTCCAGGAAACCCTGTCATCTGTATACAACAAAAGACTCTGTACGGCTTCAAGGTAATACTTTCCTTTAGATTAGATCCGGCTATCCTAAAGACCGGTCTTTCAGTGCAGGGAATCTTTGGTATTGCCGTACAGAGGTCTTTTGTTAACCCTTTGCTTTCACCTGTCCTTGCAGTTTACCCTGCATCTCTGCATATAGGGGCTTCTCTCAGGAACCAAGGCCTCACCTTCCTGCGAGTTATATTCATAGGGATATATATACAGACCGACCACTTCCAAGGATCGGAGGGCAAGTATAGGGTGGTGCATGCCTGGTGGTACTGCCACCGTGACACCCATCAGCTGAAGATTTACGCAGTCAGATTACGTTGCTGCAGCTGCTGCAGCGTAAGAAAAAATATAGTCCCAACCATCCCCAAGCACAGCGTCTAAATGCCAGCTTAGCAAAATTACTTGCATTGCAGCAGCTGCCTTTCCATCTGGTGGACTCTGCTCCCTTCCATGAATTTGCTGAATGTGCTGTACCACAGTGGCAGGTTCCAAAACGCCATTATTTTTCACGCAAGGCCATTCCAGCACTATACCAACACGTGGAAGACAATGATATCGAGTCATTGGGAAAGGCAGTCAGCAGCAAGGTGCATGTGACTTTAGACACGTGGTCCAGCAAGCATGGACAGGGTCGTTACATTTCCTTCACGGCACACTGGGTAACTCTGATTGCAGCTGGGAGGGATCCAAGACGGGGCTCTGTGCTTGAGCTTGCTCATCCACCACGCCTCCAGAAAGCTGCTTGTATGAGGTCTTCCTCTTCCTCTTCCGCCACTTCAGACGGTCATTCCCAGCAAGCGTTCGCCTGGCAGAAATTCAAAGAGAATTCCACCATCCCACAAACCGTCTGATCTGTGACATGCCCACCAGGTGGAACTCGACATTAGCAATGCTGCAGGGTCTGCACAAGCAGCAGAGGGCCATCAACGAATACCTACTCAGATCAGACAGGAGGAGGAGGAATATTTAAGTAGTGTGGGGATTCCTCAAGGGAGGGTTTCGTGTGCCCAGAAACACAAGGGCTAGTGCGTGGCTGGGAGGAGGAAGTGCACGATGGAGTCATGCTCATTCACCAGGAAGACTCGGAAGCTAATGCCACCTCCAACCTACGCTGCATGGGCTCCCTTATAATGCAAAGCCTGGTAAAGGACCCCAGGATTTGTGCTATCAAGGAGAGGGATCATTACTGGTTGGCAACCCTTCTTGATCCACGATACAAGGGTAAAGTTGCAGAGCTCATCCTGCCTGCACAGAGGGAGCACAGGATGAAAAAACTTGGACGCTCTAAAGCGACACTTGTGTAATAGGGATGAGCCGAACACCCCCCAAGTTCGGTTCGGATCCGAACCCGAACTTTCCAAATGTTCGAATCCGAACCCGAACTCTAAGTCAATGGGGCTGAAAATTCGGTTTTTAGAGTGCCCTCCAAGAGGGCATATATGCTAGATATTATAAAAGGTGTATGGGGGTCCGGGTAGTGCCCTGGGGGACAGGAAACAAGGACAAAAAGTTTAAAAAAAAACGTTTTTAAAGGGACAGTGAGTTTTCCATGAAATAAGGGTTAAAAATAAAAACGAAAAATTCCTTCAACTATCGTGCCTAGGAGGACCCCATAACCTGCCCGTGAAGTGGTGGATTTGTAGGATGTATAGAAACACTTAAAAACAAAAAAATGATGTTTCAAATGACGGTAAATGCTTTTCCTTTAATCTATCCATAAACTGCTTGGGGCGGCAGCCTGTATGAAAAGAGACATTTTAGGAGTCGGACACGAAGAACAGGTTTAGTGATTTTTTTTCTTGGCTAAATTATTGTGAAATTTATGCAGGCTTTGGATGAAAGTAACAATAGGTGCTTTAAGGCTGGGGTCAGACTAGCGCACTTTTAACGTGCGTTTAGGCGCACTTAATCACGGCCGCAATAGCAGCAAATGACGGGCAATATCCGAAGTACGGCCGCACGAAAGTCCGGCCGCGCAACGCAAGTGGAAAATGAACTCATTTTTTCAAGAACGCTGAATCGCTAGTACTGACGTACAGAGTGCGCTGCGTCCGCATAGTGGCATGTGTACGTGATTAGGAGACGTCAGACGCTGCTCATGTCCGGCCAACATAACGTCCAGACACCCAAAGTTTCCTGGTTTGGATCCGTAAAAAATCACGCACACAAATGTGCATCGTATGACTGTTTAAGCGCTTTCCGTGAAAAAACACCTCAATGCGTTCGGACGCACTTTTTGACGTTCGCTGCGAAAAATGCGTTCGTTTGACCCTAGCCTAAAATTGGGCCTTTAGCGTCAGCAACAGTGCCGTCACACAGTCTCACCCCTCTGAGGATATGAATCTGATACAGGCGTCAGTGGCAGTGCAGCCAAATATTGTGCCTTTGGTGCCAGGCCTGCAAGTGCCATCTTACAGTAACCCCTCTGTGGTATTGTGGAAGAGTGCAGGGGTGGACCATGCGGTCAGGGCCGGTGCTAGACTATTTTGCGCCCTAGGCAAGACCAGCTACTTGCACCCCCCAAAAAAAAAAAGACACAACATGAAACTGCTAAATTTCTTTCTACTTAAGAATGAAGTTTGAAAAGCACCAATAGTAAAGGTAAAATAAATATAAACTGTATTAAACCATTTTAAATTCACTGTATTGAACAAACTTAATTTAACGAAAAAAATAAATAAAAGTTGTCACGTAAGTTTCAATTTCAGACACATCAAAATTTCACTTTGCGTGCCTTTATCCTTTGCAAATTTACATCATGCGTTTATATATATATATATATATATATATATATATATTGCCCAGGCCAATCCCCTGGTGGAGATAGGGGGTTCATTTGAACCCCGATATCTCCAGGCATCTAGTGGGTCATGGAGGGTGTCAATCGAAAGGCCTGAGCATGGCCTTTCGAATGATACCCAACATGACCAGGTATAAAGTAAAAAAAAGAAAATGAAAACATGTATTTTTGTTTGTGTGTTATTTTTATTAATGCAGCAATATTGTTCACATTGCAATTATAATGTGAACGATGATGCACTAATGATTTTTTTCTATGGGGTGCGTTTGCTATAAATCACGTAATTCCCCCCACAAATTGTAACAAGTCCTCATTTCTAATTTTTGTACAAGCGCACCCCATAGAAAACATAACCGCAAACGCTCATGTGCTAAAATGTGAAAAAAAACAACACTTTACACACTGCAGATGATTAAAAATTCAATTATTATTGCATTTTTTTCATAATATACAGCCAGGACAGGATGTATACATATAAAAATGATATATTATGAATCTGCGGAGTCTGCCGGAAAGGACGATATCTAACATGTCGGTCATTTAACAAAATGTGGCTTCAAAATCACGTTTAAACATGATGAGCGAAAGCAGTAAAAATTAGCTATTAGAAGTTTTAGGAGGGAAATTAACACTTCTCAAATCTCAATCAGAAGCAGACACCACCCCACCCTTTCAGTATAGTCTACAATGTATCAAATGGATTAGACCAGACTAAAAACACCTGTTATGACGTTTGAAAAACACAGGTCATTCAGAGTTGAGAATCTTTGCACGTACACATTAGTTTTTAATTTAATATCTAATAAACCGTTGCTTATAATATTCTGCAGTAAAGAGTCTCTTTATTTCTAGATTTTTTTTTAGTATTTTTTTTTTAAGCATTTGCTATACTTTTTTAAAAATTTCTTTTTTTTTGTGAACTCGAACCGAACACACCCAAAAAGTTCAAAGTTCGCGAACTTTCGAACAACAAAAGTTCGGTTCGAACTCCGAACCGAACATCTCATCCCTATTGTGTAACACCTTTTCAGGCACTGGTAGGTTACCAAGTGATGACACAGGTGCTTCTGAGGCTGCGGATGATCAGAGGAATAGTGGTGAAGGCCAGGGCCGCTTGACTGATGCCTTTTCCAACTTTTTTAGTCCACGACGCCCAGGGACGTCAAATGTAGGCACCCATTGCCAGCGTCTTCACCATATGGTGCAGGACTACCTAGGGGCAAGGGCAGACCTGGATACCTTTCCAGCAGATGATCCACTGGTTTACTGGGTGTTGAGATTGGATCACTGGCCAGAACTTAGCCAATATGCTATGCAGCTACTAGGTTGCCCTTCATCCAGTGTGCTTTCTGAAAGGATGTTCAGTGCTGGAGGTTTTGTCAGACAAAAGAGTGCATCTGTCCACCGACTCTGTAGACCGGCTGACATTTATAAAAATGAATCAGTCCTGGATCAGCAGCTATCAATCCCCTGATGCTGACGTAACGGAATAGATCGGGGATGTCTTCTGCATTCACAAAACCTCCAGCACTGAACTCTTCCACAATACCACGAAAGGGTTACGGTGTGAATGCACTTGCTGCCATGAAAGGCACAATATTTGGCTGCACTGACGCCTGTGCCAGATTTTTTATATAATTTAAATTTTTTGAACCGCAGGGTCCAACCCTGCACTCTTCCACAATACTACAGAGGGTTTACTGTATGATGGTACTTGCTGGCCTGGCAGTCTGGCACCAAAGCACAATATCTGGGTGCACTGACGCCTTTTTTAATATAGGACCGCAAGGTCCACCCCCTGCATTCTTCCACAATACTACAGAGGGGTTACTGCATGATGGTACTTGCTGGCCTGCCACCAAAAGCACAATATTTGGGTGCACTGCCACTGACGCCTGTATCAGATTCATATCCTCAGAGGGGTTACGGTGTGACGGCACTGTTGCCAACGCTAAAGGCCCAATTTTAAAGCACCTATTGTTACTTTCATCCAAAGCCTGCATAAGTTTCACTACAAGTTAGCCAAAAAATCACAAAACTTTTTCTGCGTGTCCGAAAATGTCTCCTCTTTTCATACAGACTGCCGCCCCAAGCAGTTGTTTACGGATAGATTAACCACTTGGCTGCTATGGACGCGCTCAGCGCGTCCAGTCAAGTGGTTCTCCTGTGCTACGAATGCGCTCAGCGCGTCCGAGCACAGGAGGCAGCAATCCGCCGGATTCCGGCGGATTGCTGCGCCCCCCCGGTGCGGGCTGACATCTTGGATGTCAGCCCAGCACTCGGGAGCCCGGCGGGGACATTAGGTGTCATCGCGGCGACGCGATGACACCTAATTCAGGCGCCCCCCCGCATGTGCGGAGGAGGCGCCTGAAAGGGAGGGGGGAGGTCCTTCGGACCTCTCTCCCTCCCGATCGGCGGCGTTGCGGGGGTTAACCCAGGCACCATTTGGAAGGGCACAGCCTGCCCTTCCAAATGGTACCTGGCATTAACCCCTGGGGTGCCGGATCACGAATCGGCGCTGAAAAGCTCCGGTTCGTGATCCTTTCCCGGAGCTGGCCGACATCTTGGATGTCGGCCAAGCCTCCGGGAACTCCCCCTGAGGACTGGCGTCATCGTGCATAGCACGATGACGCCAGTCCTGGAGTTAACCCCTAGCTGCCACCAACGGTGGAGATAGGGAGTTTATTGGAACCCCCTATCTCCCGATCCGTGGCAGCTAGGGGTTAAAGTTTGGTACTGTTGGATCGGCCAGAGCATGGCCGTTCCAACGATACCAAACACGACTGTGAAAGTTTTTGTAAAAAAAAATAAAATTAAAAATAAAAATTAAAAAAAATAAATAAAAATTAAATTATAAAAAAAAAATAAACATTTTTTTTTCTTTTTTTTGGTTGGTTAGTGTAGCAATATTGTTCCCATTTCAATTATAATGTGAACAATGATGCTGCACTAACGATTTTTGTATGCGGTGCGTTTGTTAAAAATCGTGTAATTTTCCCCAAAAAAAAAGGAAGGAGACCCCATCTCTAATTTTTTTAACAAGCGCACCCCATACAAAATATAACCGAAATTGCTCGCATGTTAAAATGTGAAAAAAAAACACTTTACACATTGTAAATTATTGAAAATACATATTTTATTGCATTTTTTGTTATAATATACAGACAGGTCATGACGTATACATATAATAATGACATATTATGAATCTGCCGAGTCTGACGGAAAGAACGATATATAATATGTCTGGGTCATATACTAAAATAAGCTTCAAAACACGTTTAAACATGATGAGCAAAACCAGGAAAAATGACCTCAGCACAGGGGCGGGAAAAGCCTCAGCAGCGAAAGGATTAAAGGAAAACCATTTACCGTCATTTGAAATGTAATTTTTTACATATTTCTATACATCCTAGAAATCCGCCACTTCACGGGCAGGTTATGGGGACCTCCTAGGCACGATATTTGAAGGAATTTTTCGTTTTTATTTTTAACCCTTATTTCATGGAAAACTCACTGTCACTTTAAAAACGTTTTTTTTTTACTTTTTGTCCTTGTTTCCTGTCCCCCAGGGCACTACCCGGACCCCCATACACCTTTTATAGCAAATATCTAGCTTTTATGCCCTCTTGGAGGCCACTCTAAAAATCGAATTTTCAGCCCCATTGAGTTCGAGTTCGAATCCGAACATTTGAAAAGTTCGAGTTCGAATGCGAACCGAACTCGGGGGTGTTCGGCTCATCCCTACTGGTGGCACCATGCGTCCGGGGCCCCCCCCCCGATCGCCACCCGGGGCCCTGGATGTCACAAAATTGCAATCCAAACGCAAACGGGTTAAGTAACCAAATTTGTAAGAAGAATAATTAATGCAGCGTATGAATCCTCACACTGCCGGGCAGCACCTTTTAAGGCCCGGTTCACACCTAAGCGTTTTACAGCGCGTTCCTAAAAAAAGCACGTATGGCACGCGTAAAATAACCACAGGTGTGAACCCAGCCTTACAGTATAATTAATGCAGCATATGATTCGGCACACTGCCGGGCAGCACCTCTACAGTTTGTGGATCCAGGAATCAGGTGAGTATTAGAAAGAATAAAAAAAGTTTCATTTTATGTTGCTGGGGACATTTAAAAATGTGCTCGGATTTTTTTTTTTTAAAAAATGTGTCACCTTACTTTAGCCTGGTGGTCAGTGGGCAGATCCAGAGACTAGTCTCGGGAGGGGCACTTACAGAAAATAAGGTGTTTTAGCAGAGAGCCCGACTCACGAGAATTTACAGAGGGCCCGGCTCACAGGAGTTTACAATCTAGAAGAGCAGAGGGCACCCAGGAGCTTACAATCTAGAGGAGCAGAGGGCACCCCGGATTTTACAATCTAGAGGAGCAGAGAGCCCCCAGCTCACACATGGATTTGCCCCCAGGTCATGGATTTGCCCCCAGCTCATGGATTTGCCCAGCTCATGGATTTGCCCCCAGGTCATGGATTTGCCCCCAGCTCATGGATTTGCCCAGCTCATGGATTTGCCCCCAGGTCATGGATTTGCCCCCAGCTCATGGATTTGCCCAGCTCATGGATTTGCCCCCAGGTCATGGATTTGCCCAGCTCATGGATTTGCCCCCAGCTCATGGATTTGTCCCCAGGTCATGGATTTGCCCAGCTCATGGATTTGCCCCAGGTCATGGATTTGCCCCCAGCTCATGGATTTGCCCCCAGGTCATGGATTTGCACCCAGCTCATGGATTTGCCCCCAGCTCATGGATTTGCCCAGCTCATGGATAAAACCCCCAGGTCATGGATTTGCCCAGCTCATGGATTTGCCCCAGCTCATGGATTTGCCCCCAGGTCATGGATTTGCCCCCAGGTCATGGATTTGCCCCCAGCTCATGGATTTGCCCCCAGGTCATGGATTTGCCCCCAGCTCATGGATTTGCCCAGCTCATGGATTTGCCCCCAGGTCATGGATTTGCCCCCAGCTCATGGATTTGCCCCCAGCTCATGGATTTGCCCAGCTCATGGATTTGCCCCAGGTCATGGATTTGCCCCCAGCTCATGGATTTGCCCCCAGCTCATGGATTTGCCAGCTCATGGATTTGCCCAGGTCATGGATTTGCCCCCAGCTCATGGATTTGCCCCCAGCTCATGGATTTGCCCCCAGGTCATGGATTTGCCCAGCACATGGATTTGCCCAGCTCATGGATTTGCCCCCAGCTCATGGATTTGCCCAGCTCATGGATTTGCCCCCAGCTCATGGATTTGCCCCAGCTCATGGATTTGCCCCCAGCTCGTGGATTTGCCCCAGGTCATGGATTTGCACCCAGCTCATGGATTTGCCCCCAGCTCATGGATTTGCCCAGCTCATGGATTTGCCCCCAGGTCATGGGTTTGCCCAGCTCATGGATTTGCCCCAGCTCATGGATTTGCCCCCAGGTCATGGATTTGCCCCCAGGTCATGGATTTGCCCAGCTCATGGATTTGCCCCAGGTCATGGATTTGCCCCAGGTCATGGATTTGCCCCCAGCTCATGGATTTGCCCCCAGCTCATGGATTTGCCCCAGCTCATGGATTTGCCCAGCTCATGGATTTGCCCCCAGGTCATGGATTTGCCCCCAGCTCATGGATTTGCCCCCAGCTCATGGATTTGCCCAGCTCATGGATTTGCCCCAGGTCATGGATTTGCCCCCAGCTCATGGATTTGCCCCCAGCTCATGGATTTGCCCAGCTCATGGATTTGCCCAGGTCATGGATTTGCCCCCAGCTCATGGATTTGCCCCCAGGTCATGGATTTGCCCAGCACATGGATTTGCCCAGCTCATGGATTTGCCCCCAGCTCATGGATTTGCCCAGCTCATGGATTTGCCCCCAGCTCATGGATTTGCCCCCAGCTCGTGGATTTGCCCCCAGCTCGTGGATTTGCCCCAGGTCATGGATTTGCACCCAGCTCATGGATTTGCCCCCAGCTCATGGATTTGCCCAGCTCATGGATTTGCCCCCAGGTCATGGGTTTGCCCAGCTCATGGATTTGCCCCAGCTCATGGATTTGCCCCCAGGTCATGGATTTGCCCCCAGGTCATGGATTTGCCCCCAGGTCATGGATTTGCCCAGCTCATGGATTTGCCCCAGGTCATGGATTTGCCCCCAGCTCATGGATTTGCCCAGCTCTCACCTGGATATTGCTCCAGGCCTTCAGCTCCGGCAGGGGTTGACTCTGAGCCGGGGACCCAGATGCCGGGCAGCGCGGGAGTGCCTGCCCGGTCCTGAAGAGTCCGTCCTGTTGAGTGATGCGGCTGCGTGGCGTGCGTGCGCAAGTCACGCGGTCCGGCCAGTCAGGTGGTACAGAGACTCGGTACCACCTGATTAGCCGGACCACGTGACCGCCGGCGCCTGCACGCAGCCGCATCCCTTTAACAGGACGGACTCTTCAGGACCGGGCAGGCACTCCTGCGCTGCCCGGCATCTGGGTCCCCGGCTCAAATCTCGGGGGGGGGGGGCAATTGCCCCATTGCCCCCCCTGGATCCGCCCCTGCCTGGATCCTGGTTGGGTGGAAGGGGGGGTCTGCCGTGGCTCCCTCCCTGGAGTCCCTGCGCCACCTCTCTGCCACATGCACCCGGCTGGCCAGCCCGCACAGTCGCAGCTCTGTAATCTTGCGGCCGCATACTCAAGTCAAGGGGTCCTTGGGAGGGAGACTCTGGCGGGCTGCCCTCTACAGTGCCTGATTAGAGGGCCTCGTCTGCCTGATGTTTTAGCAACAAGATTGTTTTATCCCATAGGCTTCAATGTTAAAAATATTCCCGTTTTAATTCAATATCTAATAAACCGTTGCTTATAATATTCTGCAGTAAAGAGTCTCTTTATTTTTAGATTTTTTTAAGCATTTTTTTAAAAAAAAAAAAAGTTTTTTTCGCACTTTCGGCGAACACCCCAAAAAGTTCAAAGTTCGAACTTTCGAACTACTAAAGTTCGAATCGAACTCCGAACCGAACAGCTCATCCCTACTGGGGAAGAACCGTGGAGTGGCCGCCATGCCTGCAGATTCGAATGTGGAGGAGGCATGTGGTGGTGGAGGAGGTGACCTGAGGATGGAGGTCATCCATCAATCAATGTTACAGCTGCCACATTAGGAAAATGACCGTTTAACAGAGGAACCTCGACCATTCCTTTGATCGATACATCTATGCTTTTGCCTGAACCCTATCTGGACCCTGGGACTTCTGGCTTTGCCCCCCCCCCTCACTGCTTGCCTCAAACAGGCCCCAAACCCCTTTCTAACCCCCTAATTCACCGACCCATCTCCCTCCTTTCCAGTACCTAGGTACGGCATGCCCCGCTAACGTGTCATGTTTGTCACCAGACACTTGCAGGCAGCCGGGACATAACAAATCCCCTCCGCTCAGCTTGATTGAGCGTTGCTGAGCCAGCAGTCATACAATTAGCCCCTTATTATTATTAATCTTTATTTATAAAGCGCCAGCATATTCCGCAGCGCTGTACAATAGGCACAGTATAGACAGGGTTACAATACATTGAACAACATCTGACAAACAGTACAGGATGAGATGAGGCCCTATTCCCGTGGGAACTCACAATCTAGAAGGTTTGGGGTTGGAAACAGGAGGATAGGGATGTGCGTTTCGGGTTTCAGAATTTCGGAATTTTCACGAAATTTCCCGATTCGGGTCTTTCGATGCGGCCGAAATTCCGAAATTTTTTAGATCCGAAAAAGTCGAATCCGAAATGTTTTCCGAGCCGAATCGAAAAATTTTCGGAATTTCGAATGGACTTGAAATGTGTCAAATCGAAATCTATTGCTTTGAAACGAGAACAGACTTTCCGAAAAAACGAAAAATTTGCCAAATCGAAAATATTTAGGAATTTTCGAATGGACTTGAAATGTGTCAAATCGAAATTTATTTTCCCTCTATTCATGATTTCGGTTCCATTCGGGATTTCGGTACCATTTCGGTAAGTCTGGACATCGTATATTTAACTAGTATCGGTTATATGGCTGATTCTGTAAATTTTTTTATTGTTTCCAAAGATCCGATAAGAATTTTCGTATTTGGGTCAGATCCGATTCGTCCGCGGGTCGCGCATGCGCGCGCGCGCGCATGTCGTAACTTTATTGAGCCAGTTTTATTGACAACTTTTTGAACAAAATATTGTTTTTATTATTCTTCACAATGGCCGCTGCCAGAGAGGAGTGCCGTACAAGCACCTCATCATCTCATGATGAACCACCGGCACCCAGGAAGAAACGGGCCCAAAATATGGCGTTTGAGGAGATGTTGGAGCTGGTCCGCATCTTTGATAGCAAAGATTATGATTGCAGTAAGGGCCCTTACCGCAGGAAGAATAACGCCAGGAAGGATCGTATCTTAGAGAAGCTACGCACCACCATTTTGGAGTTATTCGGGAAGGACAGGACAAAGGACCAGCTCAGGAAACGCTGGTCTGATTTGAAAGTACGCGAGCAGGAGCAGCTGAGACGCATCCGCCGCGTCATAGCGAAACGTAAGTGTCATGTTATATTGTAAAGCGCTGCGCAAACTGTTGGTGCTATATAAATCCTGTATAATAATAATGTGCTTGCATGTGCTAATGTGCACAGAAATACGTTGATTTATCTAGTCCTTTTTTCATGCAATGTGATTGTGTATAGCTTTGCGTTTTCACAATTCGTCATACATGCATTTTTGCCATAGCTCTTCTTTTTTGTGATTTTACGTATTCGTGAAAATTGTGACATTTGATGTATGTAGATGAAATTACAATGCTGGATTTCTTTTGGCACTGTGTGTATAGTCTGTAGTGTGCTGGGGGGAGGTTGTTGTGACTGAGTGATGCATACGAGATGACCTGCAGCTTGCCCAATATTGGCTCCCACCTGCGCATCAATAAAAATCTCTGCGTCTCTGCTAAGTGGTAAGATGGGACATGTAGTTCTTCTGAAAGTGCATCCAAACAGAGCTGTGTTCAATACATCCTCAGCAGCTGCTGCAGCAGTGTCATTGAACGCTTTAGATGCAAATTTTAAAACAAAATGGTGGATTTCTGTTGTTTCTGCAATATCCAGTTTTATTCACAGAAACTGAAAGTGAAACTGAGGCTGAGGCATCTATAAAATAACTAAAAGCAATCGCACAATGCGTTTTGTACACACACAACACAAATAATAGTTTTTATTGAATAAACGTAATGTTTACTTGTGAAAAAAATATATAATTGAACGGTAATATATGTCTGTGCAGGGGAAATAAATAAGTATTTTGTGACTTTAGACCTATGAGATGGGAGTAGTGGTGGGTCAAGCTGGTAGTGGGTAGTGGAGGGGTGTCGCAATACTTTCGGCAATATATTGTATAGATATACCATTTTTTCCAGTCTGTATTATTTACGTGTTATTTTTTGGATTTGGCAGAAGACAGGAAGAAGGCCGCAGAATCTGCCCCAGCGGGCACCAGTGCCCCGGAGGAGGAGCCACGGGCGACCACCAGCGCTGGTATATACTGTTTTATTTTGCAACGACTTTTGGTCAAAAACAGAAACATTTTTTGTTTACTGTATTTTAATTTTATTTTTTTATGTATAGCACAAGAGGAGCAGGAGGAGGAGCAGGAGGAAGAGGAGGATGGCGATGATGTAGAGAGGGAGCCGGAGCAGCAGGAGGCCGCCAGTCCAGGTTTTTTTTTTTTTACTGTTGTATTTTGTATCGACTTTTGTTCAAAAATAAATCAGTTTTGTTGTTTACTGTATTTTTTATTTCTTACATATAGCACTGGATATGCAGACAGTGGTGGTGGGGGAGGAGTCAGAGGAGTCGGAGACTCAGAAGGCCGCCAGCTCTGGTATATACTACTGTTATATTTTTTCAAGACTTTCAGTCAAAAATAGAAACCTGCTTTACTTACTGTATTTTCCTTCTTTCATTTATTGGATATATAGAAGGCGAAGCCAGACGCCGACGGGAGGCGATCTTCGCCTGGCAGCTACCGCCATCAACTCCCTACAAGAACTGCTCCAGGAACTGCGGGAGCACATAACCAATGCCGCAGACCTCCTGGAGCAGCAGTGAGACCAGTGGCAGCCTCCTCCAGCATGTGCCTCAGCTGCTCCTGCTCGCGTGCCTTGAGGTCGGACCAGCGTTTTCAGAGATGGTCCTTCGTCCAGTCCTTCCCGAACAGCTCCAGGATGGTGGTGCGTAGCTTTTCAAGGATACGATCCTTGCGGGTGTTATTCTTCCTGCCGTAAGGGCCCTTACAGCAATCGTAATCTTTGCAGTCCAAGATGCGGACCGCAGAAGGAAATAGGTAAATGGAGGTTCTTGCACAGACCAGATTGCAGAAAATTAGACTGAATCCAATATTTATACTAGAATAAAAGAGGAAAAGAAAACAATCGTGCAATGCTGCATATACACAAGTGGGGGGTTGAGAGAAAGCCACTCACAAACGGGGAACCAATAGGTTCATATAGGGCGCAGATAAGCCTCTATGGGGGGCTTCTCCCATCAGATGGTTGATATAAACGGATGATGTTGTACTCCAAGTTTCACGGATGTGGTACCCTCAAAGAGAAATATATATGGCGTAATACCATCAACACATATATGTATATGTATTCTGAGTTGGTTCTACTCACGTACTGCTGAGCCTCCCAATGGATGGCTCAGTATTCAGGCAGAGGACCTCTTAAGGGTAGGACCCCCATGGTGTAAGAGGTCCTCTGCCTGAATACTGAGCCATCCATTGGGAGGCTCAGCAGTACGTGAGTAGAACCAACTCAGAATACATATACATATATGTGTTGATGGTATTACGCCATATATATTTCTCTTTGAGGGTACCACATCCGTGAAACTTGGAGTACAACATCATCCGTTTATATCAACCATCTGATGGGAGAAGCCCCCCATATAGGTTCATATAGGGCGCAGATAAGCCTCTATGGGGGGCTTCTCCATCAGATGGTTGATATAAACGGATGATGTTGTACTCCAAGTTTCACGGATGTGGTACCCTCAAGAGAAATATATATGGCGTAATACCATCAACACATATATGTATATGTATTCTGAGTTGGTTCTACTCACGTACTGCTGAGCCTCCCAATGGATGGCTCAGTATTCAGGCAGAGGACCTCTTACACCATGGGGGGTCCTACCCTTAAGAGGTCCTCTGCCTGAATACTGAGCCATCCATTGGGAGGCTCAGCAGTACGTGAGTAGAACCAACTCAGAATACATATACATATATGTGTTGATGGTATTACGCCATATATATTTCTCTTTGAGGGTACCACATCCGTGAAACTTGGAGTACAACATCATCCGTTTATATCAACCATCTGATGGGAGAAGCCCCCCATAGAGGCTTATCTGCGCCCTATATGAACCTATTGGTTCCCCGTTTGTGAGTGGCTTTCTCTCAACCCCCCACTTGTGTATATGCAGCATTGCACGATTGTTTTCTTTTCCTCTTTTATTCTAGTATAAATATTGGATTCAGTCTAATTTTCTGCAATCTGGTCTGTGCAAGAACCTCCATTTACCTATTTCCTTCTGCGCTCCCCAAGAATACGTTTGTATTTTTTTCTTAATATATGGTCTATAAGGGTGAGGGACACACCTTATGGTGAGCTGCGTGATTATATAACCCCCTTTTCACATAAATCTCTGATATATAACCGCGTAGCGCCGAGCACTGTAACATCTTAGGTGTTATATACAAGATGCGGACCAGCTCCAACATCTCCTCAAATGCCAGTAACTTGTTGGGCAGTTTGCCATCCTTGGCATGTTCCCTTCCCTATGTTAATATGTTGTAAATAAATTTTCTATTTTTTCACTATTTTCCTGTTTGTGTGCGCTGCTTTTCCTTACTTAATAAGTTAATATGTATTGCTTGGTTTCCACACTGTTAAAATTATATGTACATAAATGTATTGACATTTCTATGGACCCTTTGTCATAAATTTGTCAACATATTTGTGGCCATGAATGTGACTGTGCACATTCTACACTTCCTGCCTGGCCAAAAAATGTCACACACTAACACAACCTTGTTGTACGGCCTTGAGATTTGATTACCGACGTGGCCTGGTTTGACAGCTCTGAGCCGGGGACCCAGGCGATGTCACAACACAGATTTTTGTCCACAGTCACATTCATGGTATAACCAAGAATTTATCAAAAAATATTGATGGCAGCACTGCGTGAAGTCTTCTCCGACACAACCCAAAGATCCTTAGTGCGGCTCAGGTCTAGTTTATTTGTCCCTGTTTGCAGCTTCACACAACACCTCCTCCCAGCTATGAGCTCTCTCTCTCCCACCGCTGCCCGCTAAGACGCTGCCCGCCAACATGGTCACGTCTTTGCAGGAAGACAACAGCGTGGGGGAACGGCAGCTGCCGACAGTCCCAAGACCTCGTCACAATGACGTCAGTTTTGGAGTTAACCCCTAACTGTGACCAATGGTGGAGATAGGGGGTTCATTGGAACCCCTATCTCCCGATCCGCGGCAGCTATCGGTTGGTTAATGTTTGGTATCTTTGGATCGACCAGAGCATGGCCTTTCCAACAATACCAAAACATGACAATGTTAAAAAATTTAAATAAAAAAAAAAAAAAAAAATACAGGTTTTTTGTTTTGTTTTGTTAACCACTTGAATGCTAAGGACGCGCTCAGCGCGTCCTCAGCATTCCCGCTGGTATGCGGAGGACGCGCTGAGCGCGTCCTCGCATTGGGGTCAGCGTTCGGCCGGGTTCCGGCCGATCGCTGCCCCTCCGGTGCGGGCTGACATCCTGGATGTCAGCCCGGCATCCAGAGCAGTGGCCGCCATTATTAGGTGTCATCGCGCCCCCGCGATGACACCTAATTCAGGCGCCCCCCCGCATGTGCGGAGGAGGCGCCTGAAAGGGAGGGGGGGGGGGGGGGGAGGTCCTTCGGACCTCTCTCCCTCCCGATCGGCGGCTCACAGGGGCTTAACCCAGGCATCATTTGGAAGGGCACAGCCTGCCCTTCCAAATGATGCCTGGCATTAACCCCTGGGGAGCTGGATCGCAAATCGGCGCTGAAAAGCGCCGATTTGCGATCCTTCCGGGAGCTGGCCGACATCTTGGATGTCGGCCAAGCTTCCGGGAACTCCCCCAGAGGACTGGCGTCATCGTGCGCAGCACGATGACGCCAGTCCTAGCATTAACCCCTAACTGCCACGAACTGTGGAGATAGGGAGTTCATTGGAACTCCCTATCTCCCGATCCGTGGCAGTTAGGGTTAAATTTTGATATCGTTGGATCGGCCAGAGCATGGCCGTTCCAACGATACCAAACATGAAAGTAAAAAAAATTGTAAAAAAAAAAAAAAAAAAAGAATAAAAATAAAAATAAATTAAAAAAAAAATTAAAAAAAAAAAAAAAACACTTTTATTTTTTTTGGTTTGTTAATGCAGCAATATTGTTCCCATTTCAATTATAATGTGAACAATGATGCTGCATTAACGATTTTTGTATGCGGTGCGTTTGTTAAAAATGGTGTCATTTTCCCCAAAAAAAAAAATGTAACGAAACCCCATCTCTAATTTTTTTAACAAGCGCACCCCATACAAAATATAACCGCAATTGCTCGCATGTTAAAATGTGGAAAAAAACACTTTACACGCTGTAAATTATTGAAAATACATATTTTATTGCATTTTTTGTTATAATATACAAACTTGACATAACGTATACATATAATAATGACATATTATGAATCTACCGAGTCTGACGGAAAGAACGATATATAATATGTCGATGTCATATACTAAAATAAGCCTTCAAAACAGGTTTAAACATGATGCGCAAAACAGGTAAAAAATGACCTCAGCACAGGGGCGGGAAAAGCCTCAGCAGCGAAAGGGTTAATGCAGCAATATTGTTGCCATTTCAATTATAATGTGAACAATGATGCTGCACTAAGGATTTTTGTATGGGGTGCGTTTGTTAAAAATAGTGTAATTGTCACCCAAAAAAATATAACAAGTCCCCTTTTCAATTTTTTTTAACAAACGCAACTCATAAAATATAACCGCAAACGCTCGCATGTTAAAATGTGAAAAAAATACTTTACACCTTGTAAAACAAACATTGAAAATTCTAATTTTATTGCATTTTTTGTTATAATATACAGACAGGACATGACGCATACATATGATAATGATAGATTATGAATCATCTGCCGAGTCTGCCGGAAAGAACGATATATAACATGTCTGGGTCATATTATAAAATAAGGCTTCAAAACGCGTTTAAACAAGAGGAGCGAAACTGTTAAAAATTAGCTCAGCAGCAGACCGCAGTGCCGCACACAGGCGTGAAGGGAAGCCGTGAAATGCCTCAGCAGCGAAAGGGTTAATTTATATTTTTGTCTGTTTTAAATCATTTTATTTTATTATTTTTTCTCATTTCAGATCATTTTGATCAACTATTTTTCCGTTTTAAAACATTTTTGTTCTGGTTTTTATTTTTAAAGTCAGACCATTCGGGTCAGTTTAGCGTTTTTTAAATCGTTTTGTTCTTTTTTTTTTGTTCCTTGGCTTTCATACCATTTTTTTAATGTGATTAAATAAATAAAGTTGTGAAATGTATATTCATAAGAAAAAAAGGATCTTCATTTAATAAAAAAAAAAAAACACGATAGAATCGCCAGAATTATCGTATCGTCAGAATGAATTATCGGATCCGAAAAACAAACCAAAAATTTATTATAAAAAAATATAAAGTATAAAAAAGTAAACCATAGTAGTTTACATCAAAACGAATAGAGTTAGACACTTTGAAACGAGGAGAACAGACGTTCCGAAAAAAAAGAAAATTTCCGAAATCACGAAAAGTCGATACAAAAATCGAGCAAAGTGACACGAAAATACGAAAAATGGTCGATATTCCAAAAAAATGTACACAATCGAAAATTTTAAACATCAGAACAAATCGAACCGAAAAAAAAAAAAAAAAAAAAAAAAGTGCACAAGCCTATTAATATCTGACATCCCGATGTGAAACATCAGGACTTTTGCATTAGATTTCGACCATTTTTATTTTTTTAACTTCTGGATAGTCGAAAATCGAAATCTATCCAAAAAGTCCCAATGTTTCACATCATTCTGAACTTTGTTTGGATAGAGTAAGTCCGTGGGCGTGCGGCCGTTAAATGTATATACCAGTGGCGTCGTAACATGGGGGCGGGGGTGCGGCCCGCACCAGGTGACACCCGCCTTCGGCGCTCACCTGGAGGAAACACGTCACCAGCCAATCGCAGCTGGTCACGTGGCTCCTCCTGGCGAGCGCCCAAGCTCTGTGCCGCCGGACGCTCTGAGGGAGCGAAAAAGGCGGCGGAGGTGAGCTGGGGCCATTATCATGAGGTGCTGGGGCATTCCATGTGCTGGGGCAAATCCATGAGGAGCTGGGGCATATCCATGAGGAGCTGGGGCATTCCATGTGCTGGGGCATATCCAGGAGGAGCTGGGGCATATCCACGAGGAGCTGGGGCAAATCCATGTGTGAGCTGGGGCATATCCACGAGGAGCTGGGGCATGTCCACGAGGAGCTGGGGCATGTCCACGAGGAGCTGGGGCATGTCCACGAGGAGCTGGGGCATGTCCACGAGGAGCTGGGGCATATCCACGAGGAGCTGGGGCAAATCCATGTGTGAGCTGGGGCATATCCACGAGGAGCTGGGGCATGTCCACGAGGAGCTGGAGCATGTCCACGAGGAGCTGGGGCATGTCCACGAGGAGCTGGGGCATGTCCACGAGGAGCTGGGGCATGTCCACGAGGAGCTGGGGCATGTCCACGAGGAGCTGGGGCATGTCCACGAGGAGCTGGGGCATGTCCACGAGGAGCTGGGGCATGTCCACGAGGAGCTGGGGCATGTCCACGAGGAGCTGGGGCATGTCCACGAGGAACTGGGGCATGTCCACGAGGAACTGGGGCAAATCCATGTGTGAGCTGGGGCATATCCATGTGTGAGCTGGGGCATATCCACGAGGAGCTGGGGCATGTCCACGAGGAGCTGGGGCATGTCCACGAGGAGCTGGGGCATGTCCACGAGGAGCTGGGGCATGTCCATGTGTGAGCTGGGGCATATCCACGAGGAGCTGGGGCATGTCCACGAGGAGCTGGGGCATGTCCACGAGGAGCTGGGGCATGTCCACGAGGAGCTGGGGCAAATCCATGTGTGAGCTGGGGAATATCCACGAGGAGCTGGGGCAAATCCATGTGTGAGCTGGGGCATATCCACGAGGAGCTGGGGCATGTCCACGAGGAGCTGGGGCATGTCCACGAGGAGCTGGGGCATGTCCACGAGGAGCTGGGGCATGTCCACGAGGAGCTGGGGCATGTCCACGAGGAGCTGGGGCAAATCCATGTGTGAGCTGGGGCAAATCCACGAGGAGCTGGGGCAAATCCATATGTGAGCTGGGGAATATCCACGAGGAGCTGGGGCATGTCCACGAGGAGCTGGGGCATGTCCACGAGGAGCTGGGGCAAATCCATGTGTGAGCTGGGGCATGTCCACGAGGAGCTGGGGCATGTCCACGAGGAGCTGGGGCATGTCCACGAGGAGCTGGGGCATGTCCACGAGGAGCTGGGGCATGTCCACGAGGAGCTGGGGCATATCCACGAGGAGCTGGGGCAATATCCATGAGGAGCTGGGGCATATCCATGAGGATGTCGGATGTCGGCCAAGCTTCCAGGAACTCCCCCTGAGGACTGGCGTCATCGTGCATAGCACGATGACGCCAGTCCTGGAGTTAACCCCTAGCTGCCACCAATGGTGGAGATAGGGAGTTCCAAAATGAACCCCCTATCTCCCGATCCGTGGCAGCTAGGGGTTAAAGTTTGGTATTGTTGGATCGGCCAGAGAATGGCCGTTCCAACGATACCAAACACGAATGTGAAAAACGTTTGTAAAAAAATTTATAAAAAAAAAATAAACAATTTTTTTCTCTTTTTTTTGGTTTGTTAATGCAGCAATATTCTTCCCATTTCAATTATAATGTGAACAATGATGCTGCACTAACGATTTTTGTATGCGGTGCGTTTGTTAAAAATTTTGTAATTTTCCCCAAAAAAAATTGTAATGAGACCCCATCTCTAATTTTTTTAACAAGCGCACCCCATACAAAATATAACCGCAATTGCTCGCATGTTAAAAAAAACACTTTACACGTTGTAAATTATTGAAAATTCATATTTTATTGCATTTTTTGTTATAATATACAGACAGGTCATGGCGTATACATATAATAATGACATATTATGAATCTGCCGAGTCTGACGGAAAGAACGATATATAATATGTCTGGGTCATATACTAAAATAAGCTTCAAAACGCGTTTAAACATGATGAGCAAAACCAGTAAAAATGACCTCAGCACAGGGGCGGGAAAAGCGTCAGCAGCGAAAGGGTTAATTAAAAAAACACGATAGAATCGCCAGAATAATCGTATCGACAGAATGAATTATCGGATCCGAAAAACAAACCAAAAATTTATTATAAAAAATTATATAAAGTAGTATTAAAAAAGTAAACCATAGTAGTTTTCATCAAAACGAATAGAGTTAGACAGCTTTGAAACGAGAACAGACGTTCCGAAAAACGAAAAATTGGCGATATGCCGAAAACCATGTACAATTCCGAAAAACGAAAAGTTCCGAAATAACGAAAAGTCGATACAGAAACCTAGTGAAGTGACCCGAAAATACGAAAAATGGTCGATATTCCGAAAAATAAATGTACCCGAAAACCGAATCAAGCCGAACCGAAACAGAAAGCAGTCGAAACGAGCCGAATCAAAAAGTTTAAAAATTCTAAAAAAAAAAAAAAAAAAAAAAAATAATCGGTGCACATCCCTACTTTTCACTTGATAAAGCTGTGTTATGTTACCAAAAACAGACTAATCTCTGTACTCGGCCCCTGTGTTCAAACAGGACTGGTTTTCATTAGTGAGGAAAAACCTCAAATCGAATCCATTAATTTTACCAATGTACCTACAAAATCAAACACTTTATCATGACACCCCTTAACAGTGGCGACTCTAGGAACAATATTTAGGGGGGGCACATAGGATACCACAGTCAAAACTGGGGGGGGCACTAATAATTTTCACCCCAAATCATACCACTGAATAAAACTAAGCGCCCTGTCACCTGGTGTGAACTAAAACACCATCACTAAAGGAAAACTTTAGTGCGAGTCGCTAAAACGTAGTGCCTGACGACCTACTAACAGATCACCTTGTCCGCGGTAGTCCATGAACAAGGTCGTTTAGGGCACGCTAGGGAAACTAATGTGGTTGTGTACAGGATAGAGCTGTTTTTTTTCCAGTGCAGAGTGCCGGGTCATACCTATCCCCTGTTCTCACAAGCTTGAATATGAACACATCCAGTGAATAACCTCACACCCCTGCATTATTAAAATCCTCCACGGTGGTCGTATCATCCATGTTTTGATGCACACATATATTAAGGCTGATGGGCATTGCATGATAAATGCCTCCCAGCAGCATGTAGAATCATTACACTGCATTTAATAGATCCAAAAGGAAGGCCAGGTGAGCGACACAAATTTCCCTGCTGCAGCATATAAAAAATACATGTCTCAGGGCAAGACTTATTGATGTGTCCCTTTAAACATGGTCCACATGGTCACCCTAATAATCAACTGCTTCCATACTATGAATAACCCCCAGCATAAAATGTTTAAAATTAGGCAATATATTAGAATTAGGATATATATGGATAAAGGATACATTTATAATAGAGCCGACTGCAGCAGCAACAACATTGCTGACCAGATCCATTACTATGGTGTATGGGGCCAAGAGAACACCTGTGCTGCATTCCTTTACATTGCCTATTAATTGCCTGTTAATTTTGGGCGAGGACCTGTTTTTTTTGAGTTAGCACCAGGGTTGAGCAGTAGGTAAAATGTTGCAATTAGCACCCCTCAAAAAATTAGCACTGGCACCAAGTGATCTGTTAGCTGCAAAAGCGCTAGAGATCTCTAGTGCTCCCCATGTTAAGGACGCGGAAAGTACAGTAAGCTTGAGCTACAAATCGCTAATAGCAATGCGCTAAGTGATTTTTCCCATTTGTAGCGGGAGGCAAACGATCTGTTGGTCCGGCGCTAGACTCGATTAACCTGGCGCTAACGCAAAACCTGCCGACGCAAGGGTTAACTCACACCAGGTAATAGTGCCCTAAATAAGTATATATAAACAAGATTCCAAAACCCCAGAGTAATGTGATGCAATGATACCTTTTTGTGATACTAACCTGATACTTAAATTCAATATTTTATTTGCTGCAATTCGGCAGTTTTTGCTGAATGTCTGATTGCTGCTTCAGCGACTCCACTTTTAGAAATATACAGTGACCATTCGCTAAATAGGGAATTCACCTTATTTTCGGCAAAATAAATTCCCCGAAATGTGACGGAAAGCAGAGGCTCTAAAAATGAATATACCCTTTAGATTCTAACTTCCATAATGACCCCTAAAATGCCATAAACCCAGGCAAATACAATAAAATTAATTAACAATGTGGCAATTAGCTACCCCTTAACCCCTAACATGCAATTGATCAAGGGAAAACATGAAATTAATACACTTTGAGGCATGTAGCCAACCCATTAACCCCTAAAATGCCATTGATCAATGAAAAAATAAAATGTATACTATGAGGGATGAAGCCTGCCATTAACCCTTAATATACAACTAGAACCAAGGCAAAAACTAACGTAATACACAATGTAATGTATAGTCTGAACATTAACCACTTCACTGCTGAGCCATTTCAACCCTGTGAAAACGTTTACATTTAAGTGCACGTTTCTATTTAATGTTTTATGACTTTTACTTTACACTGAATATGGTCATGTTGGGTATCATTGGAAAGGCCAGAATCTGCCCTTTCCAATGACACCTAGAATGTCCATATACGATGCATAGCAACGGAGATACCGTGGTCTGAAAAAGTGTGGGAAGCTGGATGTTGATTTTTGGTGGGGTGGCACATGGGGGGGCAAGGAATAACCTAGGGGGGGAAATTGCCCCCCCATAGAGACGCCTATGCCCCTTAAGTTGGCCTCTACTCCCCTTTTCCGGGGACCAATTTGACTGGTTAAGGATGTGAATAATTTCGGGATCTAACTCGGGGTTACATTAAGATTATGTGACAAAGTTGGGGCTGGACACTCAGCCCTCAAATTACTTCTGGTTTGTTTATCCATTGACATACGGATATGCTGTTCTATATAACCAGCCACATGCTCTATGTGTGTCCATTCCACTGACCGGGGATGTTTTAATTGCTCTGGTACAAACATTGAATTTCTTACAGCATCTACCGGATCAATAAGCGGTTTTTAGAATCAGTGGAATCAGGTGAGGAAACTGAATGTGATGCCTCAGGAGAGGAGACCGGATCGTACTCCGGCTCAGAGGAATTCACCTCACAATCTGACATTGCTTCCTCTCTAGAATGTTCTGAGGAGCTGCCGGTATCTTTGCGCCTCTAGCGCGCTTCCACTTTCTCTGTCAGCCGGAGTTAACTGGCTCCTTTTTTCGTCACAGTGATGTGCTGTGGAAATTCATTACAAGTACGGGTAGACGTAGGTTTTATGAGGGATATTTTTTGGGAGTTGCTCTTCTCCCTCATTGAAGTCTCAGGGACCTCATTATCCTGTCAGGAATCACTAGATAAAAATCTATCTGAAGTTGGGGAAATTATAAATGAACGTCTGGCTGAGAGATTCTCTAGACATTTTAACCATATTATACTCCAAGTATGAGGGAAAAACGTGGGCATAATAACGAGGGCACCTGGGCAACAGGCAGGTTCGGACCAGTCATTAACCACTTAGTTATTTACTTATTTACTCATTTTATTGGGAGACCTCCAATTAAAATCGCAGTTGTTCATCTGAGGTAACTGCCCTCGACATTGTTGAAACTTCCCGAGGCAACAAGCCGCAGCGTTACCTCAGAGCAGTGGCGCAAAGCCCCGCCTTTCCTCAGGAACGTCTGCAGGGGAGGCACCAAATCCCCACAGAAACCGCCGGAGAGACAGACTCGTAAACAAAGTAAAACCTTGTTGTTTAAAACCGCCCGCAGTATGCTTCCTGAGGTAAACTCGCCGCGGCGTACCGCCCATTCGTGAGTCGTAGTGAGCGTTACCTCAGGCAATGGCGCGAAGCCGCACCTCTCCTAATGACGGAGGTACAGGAGAGGTGCCAAAACTCTACAGAAAGTCGCCGTAAAGACGGACTCGTCCCTTGGAGGAAAATAAAACGGTGGAAAGCGAAAAACAAGAGTCCCCAAATGAGACAATAAAACTAAATAAAGGCAAAACCAGCCCCTGTACATATAAACCCTAATGGGTTGACAATAAAACACAAGCTAACAGAGTGTGTGTATATAAATAATGTAAGGAAACAGAATATATGTATATATCTAGTGTGGAGGTATAGCCCAAACGGAGGCTACCTTTGCTGGGAAAAGGTAGTCCAGGCGAAAGAAAGTTCTTTTAAACCTGTCCAGCAGACAGTATTTTATTTAAAAGGTTGCAAAAACAGAAATGAAGACAGAAAATAAACCCTTGCCGCTCAGGCTCTTACTAAACAGTTAGATCCCCTATCTAACAAATGGTGAGCTAACCTCAGCCACCTTAAACCAACAAAATTACTTTAAGCAACCTTTACACACCTTGTAGCTCCCCCAGAAGGCTTTCTGAGTCCCAGGCCAGAGTAACTTCCTGGTTTAGCCTCCCCTCTTTTATCTCCCCTGATTAAACATCAATCAAGTAATTAGCACTGGGGAGAGACACAAAACCTGGAAATCCAGACACTACATGCAGCCTGAAAACCTGGTCTGGATTTCCTACTTCTGCATATATGATAGAAACCGAGGGGAAATGTATCGCCCCTCAATGACCTTCCCTTTCCTTTTGTCACACTAGACAATAAATTTCAGTGAAACTGCCAAACTATTTTAATATAGAGTTTGCTGCTAATACTCATCTTATCTCGGCGAGCAGCAAAGAAAAGAGGAGGAGCCAAGGGTTACCAGGGAATTTATGGAGCGGTCTACCGGACAATTGGGTAGCAGGGAGCTGGACTGTACCATTACCTGCTATTGTTATATGTATTGTTAAACTGTATTTTTCTCTCTAAATACTTTTGTTGTTGTATTTGAGAGATTTTCTTTGCTGCTATCGGCTTAAGTAAAGAAAAGATAGCATAATACTCGCCTCCGTGTCTTGTGGCATAATATGAGTCTCCGTGTCTTGTGGCATAATACTCGCTTCCGTGTCTTGTGGCATAATATGAGTCTCTGTGTCTTGTGGCATAATATGAGTCTCCGTGTCTTGTGGCATAATACTCGCCTCTGTGTCTTGTGGCATAATATGAGCCTCCGTGTCTTGTGGCATAATACTCGCCTCTGTGTCTTGTGGCATAATATGAGCTTCCGTGTCTTGTGGGATAATATGAGCCTCTGTGTCTTGTGGCATAATACTCACCTCCGTGTCTTGTGGTATAATACTCGCCTCCGTGTCTTGTGGCATAATATGAGTCTCCGTGTCTTGTGGCATAATATGAGCCTCCGTGTCTTGTGGCATAATACTCGCCTCTGTGTCTTGTGGCATAATATGAGTCTCCGTGTCTTGTGGCATAATACTCGCCTCTGTGTCTTGTGGCATAATATGAGCCTCCGTGTCTTGTGGGATAATATGAGCCTCTGTGTCTTGTGGCATAATATGAGCCTCCGTGTCTTGTGGGATAATATGAGCCTCTGTGTCTTGTGGCATAATATGAGCCTCTGTGTCTTGTGGGATAATATGAGCCTCTGTGTCTTGTGGCATAATATGAGCCTCCGTGTCTTGTGGCATAATACTCGCCTCTGTGTCTTGTGGCATAATATGAGCTTCCGTGTCTTGTGGGATAATATGAGCCTCTGTGTCTTGTGGCATAATACTCACCTCCGTGTCTTGTGGCATAATACTCGCCTCCGTGTCTTGTGGTATAATACTCGCATCCGTGTCTTGTGGCATAATATGAGTCTCCGTGTCTTGTGGCATAATATGAGCCTCCGTGTCTTGTGGCATAATACTCGCCTCTGTGTCTTGTGGCATAATATGAGCCTCCGTGTCTTGTGGCATAATACTCGCCTCTGTGTCTTGTGGCATAATATGAGCCTCCATGTCTTGTGGGATAATTTGAGCCTCTGTGTCCTGTGGCATAATATGAGCCTCCGTGTCTTGTGGCATAATACTCGCCTCTGTGTCTTGTGGCATAATATGAGCCTCCGTGTCTTGTGGGATAATATGAGCCTCTGTGTCTTGTGGCATAATATGAGCCTCCGTGTCTTGTGGGATAATATGAGCCTCTGTGTCCTGTGGCATAATACTCGCCTCCGTGTCTTGTGGCATAATATGAGCCTCTGTGTCTTGTGACATAATACTCACCTCCGTGTCTTGTGGCATAATATGAGCCTCCGTGTCTTGTGGCATAATACTCGCGTCCGTGTCTTGTGGCATAATACTCACCTCCGTGTCTTGTGGCATAATACTCGCCTCCGTGTCTTGTGGGATAATTATAGGATTCATAGACATTGTTCCACTGGAAAAGATATAGGGCTATATTCCATAGTTATCAATAATCTAAGTACAGGAAACCTCACACATAACACTCTCTAAACCCCCTGTTAAGCCCATACTCGCCTCCCATCCTGCAGTGAAAGATAAGAACTGTTGCCTGGACTCTTATAACTCCCACTGGATATATTGCTGTTTTGCTGCTCTGTAAATGTTTTACCGGTTCCTATTCAGTAGGTTGAATAAAGCGTTTCATGCGTCTCTGAAGTCATAGGGTTAAAAGAAAGATAAAGCTGTATTTACTACCTGGAATGTAGCATAACCCGCCACTCTACTTTCTGAGACACCAGAGCAATATCTCTCATTCCTTCTACAGCTTCCAGTCATGGCATCTGCTGATCTGCGAGACGAGGTGACCTGCTCCCTCTGTACGGACATTTATACGGATCCTGTGACCCTGAACTGTGGACACAGCTTCTGCCATGAGTGCATCACCAGTACATGGGAGCACCAGGAGAAGAGAAAATATTCCTGTCCCGAATGCTTAGGCAGGTTTAGGGTAACACCTGTGCTTAATAGAGGCCTGAAAGTGAGTAACATCGCCAAGAGCTTACAATCTACTCACCCAGAGCAGGAGGAGGCTGGGATCCCCTGTACCTACTGTGTTCAGTTTCTGGTACCGGCTGCTAAAATTTGTCTGCTGTGTGAAACTTCTCTGTGTGAAGACCACCTGAGGTTCCACAGCAAGTCAGCAGAACACGTCTTAATTGAACCCACCGCTACACTGGAGAACTGGAAATGCTCTGTCCATAGGGAAATCCTGAAATATTACTGCTGTGAGGACGCGGCCTGTATCTGTGTGTCCTGCAGCCTGGCCGGAGAGCACAGGGGACACCAGGTGGAGACTCTGAATGAGGCCTCTGAGAAGAAAAAGGAGAAACTGAGGAATATTTTGCAGAAACTGACCTCACAGAGAGAGGAGGCCGAGAAAAGTGTCCAGAACCTGGAGGAGCTCAGGAGACAAGTGCAGGAAAAAGCAGCCTGGATAACAGAGGGCGTCACTGTACTGATTACAAACAACAGGGAACAAGCAGAAACCCCAGAGAAGGAAGTCCTGAGTGAGATCTCCAGGCAGGAAGAGCAGGTCTCACTCCGAGTCTCAGATCTAATCCGGCAGCTAGAAATAAAGAAGGAGGAGCTGTCCAGGAAGATGGGCGACATCGAGGAGCTGTGTGACATGACGGACCCAGTAACTGTCTTACAAGGACGGGAATCAGACAGAGACGACTATTGTGACGCTGAGAGATATGATATAAAGGTCCATGATTTAGGAGAGCTGATAAAAGTGACCTTATACTCAGGCCTAGCTGGGATTGTGACTGCAGTAACGAGATGGCGCCGCGTACCGGAGGCCTCAAACCTGCTGCTGGATGTAATTAAGGCTTCAGACGTATCTTTGGATGTAAACACGGCTTCAGACGTGTCAATGGATGTAAACACGGCTAGTAATTATGTTTCTGTATCAGATGATCTAAAAACCGTTTCCTGGTCAGAAATGACCCAGAGTCGTCCAGGCACCCCAGAGAGATTTCAGGATTTTCGTCAGGTTTTAAGCTCCAGCAGTTTCTCCTCAGGGCGACATTATTGGGAAGTGGAGGTCAGTGAATCAGGGTGGTGGGTGGTCGGGATGGTCTATCCCACTATAGAGAGGAGAGGAGATCAGTCAGCGATTGGAATTAATAGCGTGTCCTGGGGTTTGGGGAGGGGCTGGTTTAATAATCAGTATTCAGTGATACATGACAGTAAATTAATCCAGTTACCTCACTCCCCTTTGTGCTGTAGATTGGGGATATATCTGGACTACGAGGTTGGACGTTTGTCCTTTTATGAGCTGTGTGACCCGATCAGACACTTACACACCTTCACTGCCGTCTTCACCGAGCCGCTCCATGCTGTGTTTGGGGTATATGGAAATAATTCTTGGGTGCAAATTTGAGGATTTTGTGTCAGTTAAAATGATTTGTAGGAATGAAACCTCTTTAACCCTTTCGGTCCATACTGGGATTTGTTCTAATAATCACAAAATAATAATAATTGTATAAAACCCACAAAGTGATTTTCTGGTTGTGATGAGAATGGACTGTTTGTCCAGACACAAAAACATGAGCGAGTGACCACAGGGAGGGGGAGGGGGATAAGGGGAATAATGATACTCAATATACACCTCACTGGGCACTAATGTGGGGCTTTATCCACTAAATAATACATTGTGTACAAGGGAATGTATGCTATTGATTGTAGAACTGATACTCACTGATAGAAATCAGATTCATTGATTACAAATCTATTTCACACAGACACTGCGTATAGAATGACTTGTCTGTGTCTGTTCCCTCCAATCAGCGATGAGTATTTTTATGCACAGGGGGAGCTCTGGGCACCTGGTTATCATTAATACATGTTACTCCCTGAGGTCACATGATGCACTTGGTTTAATATACAGACTGGAGGTCACCCAGGGGTTAAATAACATAAAAACTGTAATTGCGTACAAAAAGATATGTATGATGTCAAATGTCACCTGCAAAACTTTCTGTGCCCTGTTATAAATTAGATTCCTATTCATATTTACCAAGACATGCAATTTAGATTTCTGTATTCTGTTTTTCCATCATGTAAGGCAATGCGCAGCGCTACGCTAGCTAGCGGAGATAAATGAAGACATCAGACACAGAGTTCGTTCTTCAAATATCTGGTATTCCTTTGTTAGGTCAGCACTTTTATAGAAGATTAGGACATACAGAAAATCTCAGATTTAAAAGCCAATAGAATTCTCTCAACGTCACAGATAATTAGCATGGTCAACACTGTTACCATATATGGTTTAGAAAGAGACATTCTTATGCCCAGAGTCACGTGCTGCAGCATGGCCACAGGAAGGGGAAGGGGGGACTCTCTACAGCAAGTAGTCTGCAGTCATATTTATTTAAGAAAAGGGCTTATTAACTAAATGGTATATTTCAATAACCTTTTGTTGAGGAATATTTTAATATTTGTATATTCCTAATTTTATATCAAACAAATTTTTGATACAATCTTTTATACTCTGAAATCTCTGAGTCAGATATAAATCACATGTAGAAGATAATGGCCTGCTTCTTGTGAAGGCTCATTAATCTTAACTTTCAGTCAGTAGGGCCAGATATTTGAAGAAAGTCTTAATGTCTACCACTTGTGACCTACTGACCTAAAGATTCTAGAGTTACAGGTTTAAATGCCTCCTTTGTTTCAGAGATGACCAGAGATTTAGTTAAACCAGATGTGGCAAGACGCCTCAATTTCTAGAATAAGTGATTGATGTATCTTGAGTTAAAAGCTTTTTGTTTAAGAGACATTTGAGAGACGCGGTTTTATGTATTAAGAGAGGCTGTCCTAACTCTGACATGCATTTCTGTAATAAAATGTTATCCAGTTCTGAAACTGAATCAGATTGAAGGAAGTAAAGATGTGAATCATCAACACGCTGCGCTCGTTCTTTCTCATCAAGAATACATGTATTATTGAATATGGTTCCTAAAACTCTTGATTATAGAGTAATGAGATCCAATACAAATGCCGCAATCTCCAAAACAGCGGGAGCCCACCAAATCTAGCGCCGAGTCACCGTGTGTGGAGGCGCCGACAGCCCACCATCCTCATCCAGACCATAAAGAAAACAGGTCTCAGGCAGCCAGATGAATGAATTTATTCATGGGAGTAATCACCCCAAGGAAAAATCGTCATGACGTTTTGGCCTCAAGCGGCCTTAATCATACATGATTATGATTAAGGCCGCTTGAGGCCAAAACGTCCCGACGATTTTTCCTTGGGGTGATTACTCCCATGAATAAATTCATTCATCTGGCTGCCTGAGACCCGTTTTCTTTATGGTCTTGATTATAGAGTATAGATAAATAAGAAAATGCCTGGCCAGGAAATAAGAATATGAGAGCAAACCACTGGGACAAAATGGGAATCAGGAAAAGGAATTTTTATCCTAACACCTTTTTATATGCATAGAACATGGAAATTATTATTTATCAGGCCCTATCCTGATGGAGCCATTAAAAGCAGCTCATTAATGGGTAATTGAAGGTGGTTATCCATTAGTGGCTCACTATTAACAACTCTGTACTAGGGGTGCACTTCTTCTGCCCTCCAGATGTTTTGAAACTACATCTCCCATGATACTCAGTTACTCATTCTGTTGACGGGGCCTTGTGGGAGATGTAGTTCTAAAACACCTAGGGCTCTATCAGATGGTGTGAGCTAAAACGTCAACGCTACATGAAAAAATCTAGCGCGAGTCGCTACAAGATAGCACCTGTCAACCCACCAACAGATCACCTTGTCCGTGGTAGTCCGTGTACAAGATTCATTAGCGCAGGCTAGGAAAACACTAAGACCCGGGCTGAGAACCAGCAATAGTGCAATGTATGGTTAAAAATAAAAAACGTCCTAGTGCAAAAAAAGACTCATTTAAAAAAAAAAAAAATCGGAACCCCAAATTTTGCCTCAAAAATCCCTAATAACTTCAATAAATAAAAAGGCTTTTTGCTACAGAATAAAAAAGTGAATAAATAAGGAATAAAAACAATAATATTTTTTACACTGAATCCTATGTGCTTCGCACAAGGCAGGTTTTTGTATACAATGCATCTTCTCGCGTTTCCCCGAAGCAGCCGGTTTAACCATACAATGCATCTTTTACACATAATCTACATCCAGCGAGTCAAGAGAACACCTGCACCTAAAGTTTTTTTTCCATTTTTGCTCCTTTTCCGTCAGTTAACACCAGGGTTGAGGAGTAGGTAAATGTGGCATGGTAGGTTTAAACGCACATGTAAAGTTATGGTAGGGTACTGAGTGGAGAGTATCACCTCCAGCCAGCAGATGGCGTGAGCCTGGTTGGGAGTGGAGGGTCCTGTACCAGGAAGTGTTCGGCTCTATGGTTAATCTCACTGGTGCATGGAGGAGACTGTACACCTCATGATTGCGAGAGATTAAAACACTGTTTTTACTTCTGTAGCGCTCACCCCCGAAGGAGCCGCTAAATAAACCTCGGGTTAGTCTCACCGCACTAGGAAATAACTATACACCAGCACTGTTGGGGATTTTTATAGATTATATTCTTTACTGATCCCAATAAAGCAGCATATAATACGCATATACGGTATTTGAGTAACAAGAATTCGTAACGCGGGAAAAACACGCGGCGGTAAAAGAAACCGGTTAACCCCCTCAGTTCTGGAGTGTAAGTCCAGTGAAAAATAGCTCAAATATATGTGTGTTGTCTAAGGTACCCAGGTACTGTGTTCAACTGGCCAGTGAAGGAAACAAAAACAATCTTCGACTAGTCACCGTTGGGGCCCTTAAAGAAACAAATAAACAAGTGCGCAATGTTTTATTTTTCACCAGGCCGAAGCCTTCTCACCCATCCGGTGTAACCGCTTGTCTTGGACCAATGAACGCTGGAGAAAGGGATCTCTATCAAGAGGATCCGTCCTCGCTGCCACTTGGAACCCAATGCTGTTAACGCCTGCGCTCCCGATCTGGTTCTCCTCCGCCAGGACACGAACACATAGGCTGCCAGCACTCCTCTCCAGTTTGCAGCCTCTCCTCACACGATGTCCCTCTTCTCCCAAACCGCACTTTGTCAAGAACAGTTCAGCGCAATACACAGACGGCCGATGCACACTCACTCTCCGATCACTACAACAATGGATACCGCCGTCTCTCTGCGCTTAACTCTGCCAGGATCCCAGAAGTGTCACCTGCGACTGCTCTCTCTCGCTGCTCGCTCTGTTCTGCCAAACCCTCAGGGCGTAATTGGGCAGACTAGATGGGCCAAAAGGTTCTTATCTGCCGACATTTTCTATGTTTCTATGTTTCCTGTTCCCCTTGCAAAGGTCTCTGGGAGTTGGAGTTTCACAAATCTCTCAGTCCAATACAATCCTCTGATATGTTATACAATGGCTCCCCCTAGTGGCCATAATAATTCAATGCACCAGAATACAGATTTTAAAGCAGCGCTACACTTCATACAGGCACACAGGTTAATAAAAGGTCTAACTGAAGAACAGAGTGTGCGTTTCTTGATTGCAAACGTGCAACATAAATTTTTTCCATTAGATAGTGAAAATGCTCTGTAGCGCTGCCCATGTTAAGTATAGGATGCGGTAAGTACAGGAAGCTCGCATTACGAATCATTAATTACTGCTCGCTAAGTGGTTTTCACTGTTGGTGCAAAAACAGAATCCCTTACCCACAGGTTCAGAGAGCCGGCACTCTCTACAGAATCCCTTACCCGCAGGTTCAGAGAGCCGGCACTCTCTACAGAATCCCTTACCCGCAGGATCCGAGAGCCGACACTCTCTACAGAATCCCTTACCCGCAGGTTCAGAGAGCCGGCACTCTCTACAGAATCCCTTACCCGCAGGTTCAGAGAGCCGGCACTCTCTACAGAATCCCTTACCCGCAGGATGCTGGAGAGCCCACACTCTCTACAGAATCCCTTACCCGCAGGGGCCGAGAGCCGACACTCTCTACAGAATCCCTTACCCGCAGGGGCCGAGAGCCGACACTCTCTACAGAATCCCTTACCCGCAGGTTCAGAGAGCCGGCACTCTCTACAGAATCCCTTACCCGCAGGGTCCGAGAGCTAACATTCTCTACAGAATCCCTTACCCGCAGGTTCAGAGAGCCGGCACTCTCTACAGAATCCCTTACCCGCAGGGTCCAAGAGCCAACACTCTCTACAGAATCCCTTACCCGCAGGGTCCGAGAGCCGACACTCTCTACAGAATCCCTTACCCGCAGGTTCAGAGAGCCGGCACTCTCTACAGAATCCCTTACCCGCAGGTTCAGAGAGCCGGCACTCTCTACAGAATCCCTTACCCGCAGGTTCAGAGAGCCGGCACTCTCTACAGAATCCCTTACCCACAGGATCCCGGAGAGCCGACACTCTCTACAGAATCCCTTACCCGCAGGATGCTGGAGAGCCGACATTCTCTACAGCATCCCTTACCGACAGGATCCCGAGAGCCCACACTCTCTACAGAATCCCTTACCCACAGGATCCCGGAGAGCCCACACTCTCTACAGAATCCCTTACCCACAGGATGCTGGAGAGCCCACACTCTCTACAGAATCCCTTAGCCACAGGATCCCGGAGAGCCCACACTCTCTACAGAATCCTTTACCCACAGGATGCTGGAAAGCCCACACTCTCTACAGAATCCCTTACCCACAGGATGCTGGAGAGCCCACACTCTCTACAGAATCCCTTACCCACAGGATGCTGGAGAGCCCACACTCTCTACAGAATCCCTTACCCACAGGATGCTGGAGAGCCGACATTCTCTACAGCATCCCTTACCCACAGGATCCCGGAGAGCCCACACTCTCTACAGAATCCCTTACCCACAGGATCCCGGAGAGCCCACACTCTCTACAGAATCCCTTACCCGCAGGTTCAGAGAGCCGGCACTCTCTACAGAATCCCTTACCCGCAGGATCCGAGAGCCGACACTCTCTACAGAATCCCTTACCCGCAGGTTCAGAGAGCCGGCACTCTCTACAGAATCCCTTACCCGCAGGTTCAGAGAGCCGGCACTCTCTACAGAATCCCTTACCCGCAGGGGCTGAGAGCCGACACTCTCTACAGAATCCCTTACCCGCAGGGGCCGAGAGCCGACACTCTCTACAGAATCCCTTACCCGCAGGGGCCGAGAGCCGACACTCTCTACAGAATCCCTTACCCGCAGGTTCAGAGAGCCGGCACTCTCTACAGAATCCCTTACCCGCAGGGGCCAAGAGCCAACACTCTCTACAGAATCCCTTACCCGCAGGGTCCGAGAGCCGACACTCTCTACAGAATCCCTTACCCGCAGGTTCAGAGAGCCGGCACTCTCTACAGAATCCCTTACCCGCAGGTTCAGAGAGCCGGCACTCTCTACAGAATCCCTTACCCGCAGGTTCAGAGAGCCGGCACTCTCTACAGAATCCCTTACCCACAGGATCCCGGAGAGCCGACACTCTCTACAGAATCCCTTACCCGCAGGGGCCGAGAGCCGACACTCTCTACAGAATCCCTTACCCGCAGGTTCAGAGAGCCGGCACTCTCTACAGAATCCCTTACCCGCGGGGTCCGAGAGCTAACACTCTCTACAGAATCCCTTACCCGCAGGTTCAGAGAGCCGGCACTCTCTACAGAATCCCTTACCCGCAGGGTCCAAGAGCCAACACTCTCTACAGAATCCCTTACCCGCAGGGTCCGAGAGCCGACACTCTCTACAGAATCCCTTACCCGCAGGTTCAGAGAGCCGGCACTCTCTACAGAATCCCTTACCCGCAGGGTCCAAGAGCCAACACTCTCTACAGAATCCCTTACCCGCAGGGTCCGAGAGCCGACACTCTCTACAGAATCCCTTACCCGCAGGTTCAGAGAGCCGGCACTCTCTACAGAATCCCTTACCCGCAGGTTCAGAGAGCCGGCACTCTCTACAGAATCCCTTACCCGCAGGTTCAGAGAGCCGGCACTCTCTACAGAATCCCTACCCGCAGGATGCTGGAGAGCCGACATTCTCTACAGCATCCCTTACCGACAGGATCCCGAGAGCCCACACTCTCTACAGAATCCCTTACCCACAGGATCCCGGAGAGCCCACACTCTCTACAGAATCCCTTACCCACAGGATGCTGGAGAGCCCACACTCTCTACAGAATCCCTTAGCCACAGGATCCCGAGAGCCCACACTCTCTACAGAATCCTTTACCCACAGGATGCTGGAGAGCCACACTCTCTACAGAATCCCTTACCCACAGGATGCTGGAGAGCCCACACTCTCTACAGAATCCCTTACCCACAGGATGCTGGAGAGCCACACTCTCTACAGAATCCCTTACCCACAGGATGCTGGAGAGCCGACATTCTCTACAGCATCCCTACCCACAGGATCCCGGAGAGCCCACACTCTCTACAGAATCCCTTACCCACAGGATCCCGGAGAGCCCACACTCTCTACAGAATCCCTTACCCACAGGATGCTGGAGAGCCCACACTCTCTACAGAATCCTTTAGCCACAGGATCCCGGAGAGCCCACACTCTCTACAGAATCCTTTACCCACAGGATGCTGGAAAGCCCACACTCTCTACAGAATCCCTTACCCACAGGATGCTGGAGAGCCCACACTCTCTACAGAATCCCTTACCCACAGGATGCTGGAGAGCCGACATTCTCTACAGCATCCCTTACCCACAGGATAACGGAGAGCCCACACTCTCTACAGAATCCCTTACCCGCAGGTTCAGAGAGCCGGCACTCTCTACAGAATCCCTTACCCGCAGGTTCAGAGAGCCGGCACTCTCTACAGAATCCCTTACCCGCAGGGTCCGAGAGCCCACACTCTCTACAGAATCCCTTACCCACAGGATCCCGGAGAGCCCACACTCTCTACAGAATCCCTTACCCACAGGATGCTGGAGAGCCCACACTCTCTACAGAATCCCTTAGCCACAGGATCCCGGAGAGCCCACACTCTCTACAGAATCCTTTACCCACAGGATGCTGGAAAGCCCACACTCTCTACAGAATCCCTTACCCACAGGATGCTGGAGAGCCCACACTCTCTACAGAATCCCTTACCCACAGGATGCTGGAGAGCCCACACTCTCTACAGAATCCCTTACCCACAGGATGCTGGAGAGCCCACACTCTCTACAGAATCCCTTACCCACAGGATCCCGGAGAGCCCACACTCTCTACAGAATCCCTTACCCACAGGATCCCGGAGAGCCCACACTCTCTACAGAATCCCTTACCCACAGGATGCTGGAGAGCCCACACTCTCTACAGAATCCTTTAGCCACAGGATCCCGGAGAGCCCACACTCTCTACAGAATCCTTTACCCACAGGATGCTGGAAAGCCCACACTCTCTACAGAATCCCTTACCCACAGGATGCTGGAGAGCCCACACTCTCTACAGAATCCCTTACCCACAGGATAACGGAGAGCCCACACTCTCTACAGAATCCCTTACCCACAAGATCCCGGAGAGCCCACACTCTCTACAGAATCCCTTACCCACAGGGTCTGAGAGAGAGCTGAGACTCTCCGCTGAATCCTATAAATCCAGCCATAACCTTCACTCACACATTAGCAAAAACAGTTACAATGGCGCATGTCAGTGCATTAAATTCCAATACTTTAACCGGTTGTGAACCCTCAGATACAGATAGGGGACCACACAATTTGTTTAGATTTGAAGACTTCTTAAGTATAGGTATTGATTTAGTTGACCCAGATTGGAGAGGAGGTGATATTACAGTAAAGCTAACAAAGCGAGCGACCGAATGGATTTATAGATTAGGGACGTTAAACGGGAAAGGACTTAATAATGAAATTGATATCTTGGCCTTTATTAATTAAAATATGTATAGTTTTATGTAAGCGGCCGTATTCTCCATATGACTGGCAAAGGATTTTTGAATGATGCACTCGTAGTATTTATTCATTTCTTTCTTTATATCTTTTCAGTGCTATGAGAATTCGGCAATAAAGATCGTCAATGTTTTAATAATTAGGCGTTTGGTATTAATGTATCCGTTATGTATAATATGTATTAGAAAGATTGCCTCATGATTCTCTGGGACTGTAGCAGTGAAAGTCAAAAGACTTCTGTGTAGAAGATGCGGCGTTACAAGTAGGGATGAGCTGTTCGGGTTCGGACGGTTCGGAGTTCGGCCTGAACTTTGGCAGTTCGAAAGTTTGCAAACTTCGAACTTTTTGGGCGTGTTTGGTTCGAGTTCGGAAAAAAAAAAGAAATTTGGAAAAAAGTATAAAAAATGCTTAAAAAATACAAAAAAATCTAGAAATAAAGAGACTCTTTACTGCAGAATATTATAAGCAATGGTTTATTAGATATTGAATTAAAAACTAATGTCTAGGTGCAAAGATTCTCACCTCCTAAATGACCTTTTTTTTTTTCAAACGGCATAACAACAACAGATGTTTTAGTCTGGTCTAATCAATTTGATACATTTTATGTAGAATGAAGGTGGGGTGTCTGCTTCTGTTCTGAGTGAGTAATTTCCCTCCTAAAACTTCCTAATATGCTGCATTTAACTGCTGTGTGAAAAAATACAAAATTTCCTCATTGCCCGCTTTTCACATCTAAAGCAATGTTATTTTTCACTTTGGGATTAAAGATTCACAGGGTTATTCAGAGAGCGGTGAAAAGCAGGAGAATAACTGGAAAAGTGAAAATTCTAGGTCAAAATAGCCGAACCAGAAAAATTCTCATTTTATCTCACTTTCAAAATCGGCTATTTGGTCTAGATTGTTCTCTTCTCCTGCCAGTTCTCCTGGCTTTCACCTCTCTCTCAGGGTGTTCAGAGAAAGGTGAAAACCAGGAGAATGGCAGGAAAAGAGAACAATCTGGACCAAATAGCCGATTTGGAAAGTGAGATAAGGCTAGGGTCAGACTAACGCATTTTTCACAGCGACCGTCAAAAAGTGCGTCCGAACGCATTGCCGTATTTTTTCACGGATTGCGCGAAAACGGTCATACGATGCGCATTTTTTGCGTGATTTTTTACGGATCCAAACCAGGAAACTTTTGGCATCTGGACGTTATGTTGGCCGGACATGAGCAGGGTCTGACGTCTCCAAATCACACACACACGCCGCTAGTGGACGCAGCGCACTCTGTACGTCCGTACTAGCGGTTCTTTGTTCTCGAAAAAATGCGTTCATTTTCCACTTGCGTTGCGCAGCCGGACTTTCGTGCGACCGTACTTCATATATTGGCCGTCATAGCCCATCATTTGCTGCTAGTGCGACCGTGATTAAGTGCGCCAGAACGCACGTTAAAAATTCGCTAGTCTGTGGACGTGGTCTGACCGCGGAGAGAGCTGGCTGCGTGAGCGCAGAGCTCCGTTAAAGGGGACGCCGAAAAAGCGGATATATCCAGCGATTTCACCCTAAAAAGCGATTGTCAGGCGGGGAAGACCAGGTGACCGGGATGGCAGCACAAAAAAACGCAAAAAAAACGGCAAACTCAGAGTTTTTCACGTCGCGGGGACCAAAACAGAAGGAAGGCCTGGGCACCCAAGATGGCGGCGGCTCCACCCCGACCTCGCCGAGAGCGGAGACAGACCTAGGGCTGGCCCAGCAAGGTATGGAGGCCTTTGCCACGGCATTGAGGGCTTAATCACCTCTCTTTCGGACAGATTGACCTCCCGATTAGACTCTGTAGCGGCGGATATTAAGAGAGAGATCCGTGAGATTGGCGATCGCACCGATAAACTGGAGGAGAAAATGGCGGAGCAAGCTGGAGCACATAATGAGATGGCGGGTAGAGTAGAAGATTTGGAGGAACAACTGAAGGGGGCTTTATTGAAATTGGCAGACATGGAGGACAGATCGAGGCGTCACAATTTAAAGATACGAGGTGTGCCAGACTCGGTGACTACACAAGCCCTGTCGTAGTATGTGACTGATATTTTACAACACCTCCTCCCTGATGCTACCCCTGACTCCCTCCTATTTGACAGGATCCACCGGTTACCGAGACCCCCCTCTGCGCCTGAGAAATCACCAAGAGACGTTTTACTTTGGCTCCATTACTTTAAACCGCGAGAGGATGTGCTTCGGGCCTTACGGTCTCCTGACGCTCTTAAGCCAGAGTACGACCATATTTCTATCTTTCCCGATTTATCCAAGGCTACTTTACAACACCGGAGGAACTTTCGCCAGGTTACAGAGGCTCTGCGTGCAAATGGTGTGTCTTACAGATGGGGCTTTCTGGTCAAGCTATTGGTGGCCAGGAATGGAGCTTTCCACATAATCACCTCGGTGGAGGCCGGGAAACGGCTCCTTAAAGTATGGGGCATGGAACAACTTGGTTCTTCTTATCCTTCATCTTCTCAATCCCGTGGCTCATCTCAGCGCTTGGATCTGGAGTGGCGTAAAAAATGAGGTCAGCACTCTGCCTATACGACAGTTGTGCACAAAGAGCCAGGAGAAGGCGGCCCCCCCATGCGAGGAAGCAAGAGGAGACCCTACTTGACGGCCTGGAGGGCCTGGGATTTTTCTTCCTGGTCTTCTCTGAGGGCTCTCAGGTTCGAACATGCCGCTGAAGGCTCGTCTGGGGTACGATAGCCTGCCCGCCTAAAGAGCGGGTAACTGGTCTCTCCGTTCTGAGGGTTAAGTTCTCTGGACAAGTGTTCCCCGAAGCTGGGTTCACTTGGCTCTCCTATTTTCTTTTTCTGCGGGTTTTTCCCTTCGCAGACCTAGAGGTTCCACCCTGTCCCTCCTCCCGAGAGGTGCTAGAGAAGGTCCCCCACACGTTGGGGCTACTCGCAGGAGATGTTTCTGTTTACGGATGTACATAGTTCCCAGGTATATACCTGGTGTGTGTGTTTTTCTGTGATGCCACCTACTCGTTCCCTGAGATTATGTAAAAAAGTATACGTCCCACAAATAGTTACTAAGCGCAATGTTGAAGATACTCTCATACAATGTTAAGGGGCTGAATGCTCCTGTCAAGCGTCATTCTCTGGCGGCGGAGGTGCTGAGGCTGAAGCCGGATGTGGTTTGCCTCCAGGAAACCCACTTTAAACGCTTTGCTCACCCTCTGCTGAAGATACGTAATTTTGCCATGCAGTATCACGCTACGGGCCCTACCAGAGCGAGAGGGGTGTCGATTTTAATTAGATCTAATGTAGTATTCCAATTGCATAGAAAGATTTCAGATCCGCAGGGTCGATATCTCATTCTGATCTGTTTGCTGAACCACATAACTGATACGCTGGTTAATGTATATTCGCTTAACACTGACCAACTTTCTTTAATCTCTGGAGTTTTACACAGGGTGTCCCTTATAGCGACTGGTCTATTGCTGATATGTGGAGATCTTAATTACAGTATTGATCCTCTGAGAGATGTCCGATCCCCCAAGATCCCTATCCCGACCAAGAGTAGTATTAGACAGGGACAGAAATTGAGCGACCTGTTCTCCTCTCATGGTTTATATGATGTCTGGCGCTTATGGCACCCGGGCGACTTGGAATTCATGTTCCATTCTAAGGTACACAACACGTATAGCAGGTTGGATTATTTTTTTGCTACGAGGTTCCTCCCTACCACAGGTCCTGCAATGTGAGATTTTGGACATCACGTGGTCGGACCATGCGCCGATCCTTTTGACAGTTAAGGAAAGTGGGGGGGGGGAGCTGGGAAGTCTTTGTGGCGCTTTAATGACTCCATTTTGTCTGATCCGGGGGCTCTGGCCGACATAGAACAGACTCTGAAGGAATACTTTACACTAAATAACACTCCAGGGATCGCACCTGAAACACTCTGGCAAGCGCATAAGGCTGTCCTGCGAGGCGTGTGTCTTAAATGGGCTTCTCGTTTGAACAAATCCCGTCAGGCTGATAGACTCTCAATATCGTCTCAAATTCATTTAGCTGCGCAAGCGAATAGTTCAGACCCTACTCCGGCCCACCTGAAAACACTCTCGGAAGCGCAGGCGCGCCTGTCAGACTGGAATTATAAGGCCCTTCTTTACTCTCAGCGTAGACTAAAGACACGCTACTACGCGTTTCGGGATCGTCCAGGACGACTCTTGGCCCGCTACCTTAGGCCCATGGTCGCGACTCCTAGAATTTCCCACCTAGTAATTGACTCTGGCAGGAGGACGGTGTATAAACCATTGGAGATAGGGAACGCCCTGGCCGCCTACTATAGGGACCTGTATAATCTACAATCCGACCCACTCCGAGGAACGTGTGGATCGGTATTTATCTGATCTTCATCTTCCTTCCCTAACCCCTACTCAAAGGGACGGCTTGTCGTCCCCCATTACGGAACTGGAGATAGCAACAACTATTAAATCTCTTCCATCCCATAAATCCCCAGGCCCGGATGGGTTCACGGACATATACTATAAGAAATTTTCTGCTCTATTGACTCCCCACCTTCTCTCGCTTTTCACCTCTGCTGCGGAGGAGGGTAGGTTTCCTGAGGAAATGCTACGCACTACTATCGTCCCTCTCCCTAAACCCGGTAAATCCCCTACTTTCTGTCCAAACTTCAGGCCAATCTCTTTGTTAAATGTCGATGTAAAAATCTATGCCAAAATTCTAGCGAATAGGGTGGCGGACTTATTACCTAAGCTGATTTGTTCAGACCAGGTGGGGTTTATTAGGGTGAGACAGGGGCCTCATAATACTAAAAAACTGATTTAATTCAAGTGATTCAGACTCACCGCCTCCCGAGTGTGCTGTTGGCGCTAGACGCTGAAAAAGCGTTTGACAGAGTAGACTGGATGTTTTTGCGGAAAGTGTTGCTGAAGTTTGGTTTTCCGGTCTCAGTGCTGCAGAGTATTTTCGTGCTTTATGCTTCCCCGACGGCGTCGGTTATGACAGCGGGTTTTTTATCGGACCAGATTAGAATAAGCAATGGGACCAGACGGGGGTGCCCCCTGTCCCCATTATTGTACGCTTTGGTGATCGAACCACTGGCACAGCGAATACGACAGCATGACGGGGTGGCGGGGATTATGGTTGGCCCAACCACATATACAATAGGGCTTTTTGCAGACGACATTTTGCTGACTCTTACGGAACCTACAGACTCTTTACCACGACTTCAAGATATCTTGACGGAATATGGCGAGGTCTCATACCATAAAATCAACCTACCTAAGTCTCAGGCGTTAACTATCAATGTCCCTAGCAGTAATCGGGAATCATTAGCACAGCACTTTCAGTTTGGAGAGAGGATTATCTGCAATATCTAGGGGTAAAAATCTCTAAATCTCCTGACCAATTATTCGACCTAAACTACAAACCCTTTTTATCTCATGTAAGGCAGCTTTTGTTTCAGTAGAAAAGGACATCCTTATCGTGGATGGGCAGAATGGCTGCTATTAAAATGTCACTCTTACCCAAATTACTTACAGGGGCTTGAGGTGGTCTACTTTTAAGTGGGCTATTTTCAAGTGGAGTTAAAAACAGGAATTCTACCTGTACTGGTCTGGTTTGTATCTTTAGAGGGAGAGAAACCTCTGGTTTATTTGTCAATTTAATTTCTCTTTTTGTTTTTTTTTTCTGCTGGTTTTTTTTTCTGCTGGTTTTTTTTTTCTGTTGTGCTTTTTGGTTGTTTTTTTTCCCTGAGTGGCTGGTGACTTGTTAATTGGGGGGCGTGTAGCCTGTCAGGTGATTTCACTTGTATGGCTACATAATCTCAGGGGCAACTCACTGAGCTTGCTTACAGGGGCTTGAGGTGGTCTACTTTTAAGTGGGCTATTTTCAAGTGGAGTTAAAAACAGGAGTTTAAATAACAGGTATCAATTGTTGTTTATATATTTGTTGTCTTGTTTTGGGTATGAGTGTTAGCAAGCTTGGAGGTTTGACCCAGTGCACATCCTGCTGCATGTCTGGAGGAATCCTTCCAGGGTCCATATCTCTGTAGCAAGTGTGAACGTGTAGCTCTTCTGGAAGCTCGTATTGGAGATCTGGAATGGCAAATCGTAACGCTGAGGCAGATTGACAATCTTGAAAGGAGCGGCTTCTCACGGAGCAAAGTATAGTTGAGGAATCTAGGGGTGTGGGAGGAGTGGAGTTAACCGGGGAACAGGTTGGTAGCTGGGTGTCAGTGACACGTGGTAGCAGGGGGGGAGGGAAGAGGAAAAGGTTGGCTAGTCCTGATCTTGCGCACACCAACAGATTTTGCCCCTTGAGCGAAGATGTTGGGTGCAGCAGCTCAGGTGTAGCAGTACTGGAGGAGGCTGCTCCCTCTAACAGCCGGGGGATCAGCCCACCAAGTAAGGGAGGGATAAAGAGGGCAAGTAAGCCTAGACGGGTTGTGGTGGTAGGGGACTCTATTATTAAGAGAGTAGACAGGGTAATCTGTCGCGCTGATCGCCTTAACCGGACAGTTTGCTGTCTGCCGGGTGCCCGTGTTAGGCATGTGGTTGACAGAGTTGATAGATTATTGGGAGGGGCTGGAGATGACCCAGCTGTCATGGTCCATATTGGTACCAATGACAAAGTAAGCGGAAGATGGAAGGACCTGAAGAATGATTTCAGGGAATTAGGAAGTAAACTGAAGAAGAGGTCCTCCAAGGTAGTATTTTCTGAGATCCTACCTGTGCCACGTGCTACAGTGGAAAGGCAGCGGGAGATTAGGGAGGTCAATGTGTGGCTTAAAGCTTGGTGCAGGAAGGAGGGCTTTGGGTTTTTAGAGCACTGGCTCATTTTGCACTGGGGTACAATCTGTATAGTTGTGATAGATTGCACCTGAATGGAAGAGGGTCTGCTGTGCTAGGGGAGAGGATGGTTAAAAGGTTGGAGGAGACTTTAAACTAGTGGAAGGGGGGGAGGGATACAGTATCTTACAAAATGGAGACAGAGCAGATAGCGGAAGGGTTTCGGCTCAGACTAAGGGGGGTGGAGCGGGGGGTGGGTAATGTCAGAACAGTGGAGGCATGTAATGTAAAGTCGCATTCAGCATGTGTGGGTAGAGACAACATTAAATGTATGCTCGCTAATGCAAGGAGCCTCAATTACAAGATGGGGGAACTAGAGGTAATAGCATACACTAAGCAATACGACATTATAGGAATAACAGAAACATGGTGGGACGAAACGCATGACTGGGCGGTAAACTTAAACGGTTATACATTGTTTAGAAAGGATAGGAAACATAAGAAAGGGGGTGGAGTGTGTTTATATGTAAATCAGGATTTAAAGCCTAATATTACACAACTGGAAAGCGATGAGGAAATGTGGAATCCTTATGGGTAAATATTTCGTTGGGGAATAAACAGGGAAGTCAATTATTGGTTGGCATATGCTATAAAACCTAATATAGATAATGATGAGGAAGAACAACTGTTAGAGCAATTAGGAAGGCTGCACATCATGGTAGCACTTTAATTTGGAGATTTTAATTACCCGGACATTAATTGGGATAGTGGGACGAGTAATTCAGCAAGGGAATCCGGTTCCTGAACATTTAAATGATACCTTCATGTCACAACTGGTAGAGAACACCAACTAGAGAGGATAACTGTCTGGACCTGGTTATAAACAAATAATGTGGATCTTTTCTCAAATATTAATGTAAAAGAACAGTTGGGAAATAGCGACCATAACATGGTGACTTTTGAAATAAACTCAAAAAAAACACATTCATAAGGGGCATGCTAAAATATATAATTTAAAAAGGCCAACTTTATTAAAATAAAGGAAGCTCTCAATGTCATTGACTGGCAGCAGAAACTCTTTCACGGGAAAAACACTGAGGATAAGTGGAATATCTTTAAACTAACACTAGAAAAGTACACGTCACAATATATTCCACTGGTTAATAAATATAAAAGAAACAGACTGAAACCAATGTGGCTTAGTAGGAAGGTAACTAAGGAAATGAAAAAAAAAAAAGGCATTTAAAGCTTTTAAATTTGATAAATCTGAGGCATCCTATAAAGCATATAGGGCAGCCAATAAAGCATGTAAAAATGCGATTAGATGGGCTAAACTAGAAAATGAAAAAGAAATAGCCAAAGAGAGCAAGACCAACCCTAAAAGATTCTTTAGGTACATAAATTCTAAAAACCCAAGAGTGAAAATGTAGGTTCACTAAAATCTGAGTCAGGGTTATTGTTGACTGAAGATCAGGATAAGCAGAAATTTTAAATGATTATTTTTCTTCAGTATTTATCAAAGAGAAACCTATAACAGGAGACATGAAATTCATTAATAAAAACTTACTAATACAAAGTGACTGGTTGACTCAGGACAAAGTTTTACACAAATTAAACAATGTGAATGTTAATAAAGCCCCAGGGCCAGATGGAATTCACCCGCGAGTACTAAAGAGCTATGTGTTGAAATATGTAAACCTCTGTTCTTAATCTTTCAAGATTCTTTTCTTTCAGGAATAGTACCAGAGGATTGGGAGAAAAGCTGACGTGGTCCCTATATTTAAGAAAGTTTTAAAATTTGTGCCTGGGAATTATAGACCTGTGAGCTTAACATCTGTGGCTGGGAAAGTATTTGAGGGGTTACTAAGGGATAGTATTCAGGAATTTATTGGGAGGTATAATGTAATTGGCAAAAATCAGCATGGTTTCATGAACACAGATCATGTCAGACTAACCTAATTACGTTCTATGAGGAAGTAAGTAGAAGTATAGATCAGGGGGTCGCAGTGGATGTGATTTACTTAGATTTTGCCAAAGCTTTCGACACAGTTCCACACAAAAGGTTACTACTTAAATTAAGAAAAAAATGGTCTAGATGAAAATACTTGTTCTTGGATAGAAAACTGGCTAAAAGATAGGGTACAGAGAGTGGTCATAAATGGTACATTTTCAAGATGGACACCAGTGGGTAAGTGGTGTCCCTCAGGGGTCTGTTATAGGACCAATACTATTCAATTTATTTATAAATGACCTTGAGATAGGCATTGAAAGTCATGTATCAGTGTTTGCAGATGACACAAAGCTAGGAAAAGTAATACAATGTGAGCAGGATGTTACTTCGCTGCAGAGGGATTTAGATAGATTGGGGGACTGGGCACTTAAATGGCAGATGAAATTTAATCTAGATAAATGTAAAGTTATGCACTTTGGAGTGAAGAACACACAAGCAATTTATACCCTAAATGGTACGGAGTTAGGGAAATCCAAGCAGGAGAAGGATTTGGGAATAATCATAGACTTCAAACTAAGTAACAATGTGCAATGTCAAACAGCAGCCGCCAAGGCCAGCAAAGTATTGGCATGCATTAAAAGGGGAGTTCACTCACGGGATGAAAACATAATTTTGCCTCTGTATAAATCAATGGTCAGGCCGCACCTTGAATATGCCGTGTGATTTTGGGCACCTGTCTTAAAAAAAGATATTAGAGCGTTAGAAAAAGTGCAGAGACGGGCGACTAAATTAATAAGGGGGATGGAAGGGTTAAGTTATGAGGAAAGACTAACAAGCTTAAACCTGTTTAGTTTAGAGAAAAGGCGCCTTAGAGGGATCTGATAACCTTATATAAATATATACGGGGCCATTATCAAACCATTGTCTGATAACCTATTCATTAACAGGACTATACATAGGACAAGGGGTCATCCATTTAGACTGGAAGAAAGAAAATTTAGCTTAAAGCATAGGAAGGGTTATTTTACGGTGAGAACAATAAAGCTGTGGAATTCTCTGCCTGTTGAGGTGGTTGGGTCAGAGTCTGTACAGACTTTTAAAAAAAACGACTGGATGACTTCCTGCAGACACAGAATATTAAGGGTTATAATATTTAATATGTGGGTAAAAGCTTCTTGATCCAAGGAGAAATCTGACTGCCATTCTGGGGTCAAGAAGGAATTTTTTTCCCAGTATGTTGCATATTGGCGAGCACTTCAGACTGGGTTTTTTGCCTTCTTTTGGATCAACAGCAGTAGGTTATGTGGGAGAGGCTGAACCCGATGGACGCATGTCTTTTTTCAGCCTATATAACTATGTAACTATGTAACTATATTACTTTGGAACCATTCTGATCCGCTTGCCTAAACCTTATGTTGAAGAGGTTCAGTCTCTTTTGAATCACTATGTATGGAACGGTAAAAGGCCTAGGGTTCCCACCAAGCTGCTCAACCTCCCCGTGCAAAGAGGCGGATTGGCTATCCCTAATATCCACCTGTACCATAGAGCTGCGGTGTTAGCATCCTTGGCAGAGTACTTCCACTTTCCGCGTCCCCCACAATGGACAGTTATAGAACAGTCTTTTGCGAAACAACACCTAATAACAACTGTAATTTGGCTCACGCGCCGCCAGAGACCCCCTTTGCCAGCGTTATTGCCGCTTACTAGATGGTATATGTATGTTTGGGATTTGAGTCGCGCCCTCCTTTTAAATACTACCTCCCTCTCACTGGCAACCCCCATGGAGGTATTGACACATTGGATCGCAGATTTTGACTGCGCTAAATGGACCTCCAAGGGGATTACACATCTCCAACAACTGATATCGGGGGGCAGCATGATGACCTTCGAAATGATAAGGCAGCATTATAAGTTATCGGAGGCCTGGAGGCTTTCTTATTACCAAATAGCGTCTGTAATACATCGCCCAGGCATGTGCCTACCGCCTACCCTGCCTCAGGCCCCCTTGTCACCATTTGCGAGCTTCGTGGTTAAACCGTGCACAAAGGTAAAACTCCTTTCTCTATGCTATGAAGCACTGAATGTTCCTGTGACGGAACTGTTCTCTTCCGTCTGTCCTGGCTCTCCAGACACCCCTTCGTTGCGGTCAGCCCGGCTACTGGGAGCGCTGTCCTCAGTGCCTCGAGCAGTTGACCCGCCTGCTTCTGATTCTCTGCCCTGGAACCGTTAGGAATTTCCAGAGGGTCGCTCTGTGCCTTCTGGGGGTGATAGTGGGTAACCTGAATGAGACACCAGACGAGCTGTATGTTCCCACAGGATTCTCTCTTTTAATGAACAAAAAACACCACCATTTATGCTGAAATCCAACAGTCATAATTTGCATAAATGACGCACCTCCTCCTACCCATACTAATTACATTATGTCAGTTATTTACAATAAACATTCTTTAGCCTTTAGCTCACACAACATTTGCATAACCTATTGTTCTAACACATCAGATTAAATACAAACACAATCACCGACTTTTTGAATTAAACATGCAGCCAGATAAGGGGAAAAGCCCTGTTGCATAAATTACACAGCAGTAAAGCTTGTTTACTGGCTATACAGAAACACATTTACCTACAGGAATATAAGTATTTTTAAAACTAAAGCTACGCCATTTTACACTAAACTAATTTAAACTAAAACCAAACGATGTAAAATATATTTAAAAACACACGATATAAATGAACATAAAGTCTCTTGGGGTTTGAAGCATGGAGCGTTACATTAGCTCCATGACATATGTCCATACAATTTGAAACGCAAAACCGAGGGAAAAGTAAAAATGGTCTTTAAAACAGCCAAGTCAGTTTCTTGTGGCTCGCTGAGGAGCGCCAGTTGTCAGTTCCGTGACATTTGTCCCCCCCAATAAAGTCCAACGGACACAGTTGGACTCACACGGGTCGACTCGGGGAAGTCGGAGCAGTCTCTGCGGCCCATAGTCTGTGGGTAGGAGGTGAGCCACCAGGCTTCTCCACTTGTCCTTGTAAACTAACCCGTTGGTGCAGTTGGTGGCAGGTATCCCCTCCTGGGGAAGGGTTCTGTCATCGGGGAGGGGTACTGCCTGTACCACCTCCGGGGGTTTCACGCACCCGGGAAAAACGCGGGCCACTTACACGCGTCCCGAGCGCTCTGGTCAGCTGCTGGAAAAAGTAGTGGCTGTAGGAGGTCTCCGGGCCAAAGGGTTGGAAAAGTGGGCAGAGTTGACAACGGCTCTGCCCCGTAGCCAGCGCTTCTGCTGGAGAAGGGTCTCTGGGCGGGAGGATGGCTTCCTCCCTCTCCGGGGAAATCAAGTGCTGCGGGCAAGTCAACCCGGGGGTATCAGCCATCGGCTCCTCGGGGTAGGCGATGGAGAGTGGGCAGAGGCGAGCAGCGCTCTGCCCCGTGGCCAGCTCTTCTGCTGGGTAGGGGTCTTCTTGTGGGTGGAGGGCATCTTCCATAATGAAGGGGGCCAGGGGGGTGTGGAAACAAGCCCAGGGGGATCCACGGGGGGGATCCAGGGAAACAAGCAAGGGCTGCGGGCAAAGCAGCCCGGGTAGATCATCCATCAGCGCCTCGGAGCAGGCTGTAGAGGGTGGGCAGAGGCCAGCAGCGCTCTGTCCTGGGGCCAGCTCTTCTGCTGGGAAAGCGAGTGACAGACCAAAATCCAGTGGGGTGGAAGGGGTCAGCGGCTGCGGGATAAGCTGCCCGGGGGAATCCTCTTCCTGCTCCTCGGGGCAGGATGGGGTGGGTGGGCAGAGGCCAGCGCTTCTGCTGGGTACGGGTCACTTTGCGGGAGGATGGCTTCTTCCATCTCCAGGGGGATCAAAGGTTGCGGGCAAACCAGCCCGGGGGGAACATCTGTCTGCTCCTCATGGCAGACTGTGGAGAGTGGGCAGAGGCCAGCGGCGCTCTGCCCCGTGGCCAGCTTTTCTGCTGGGTAGGGGTCTCCTTGTGGGAGGAGGTCATCCTCCATAATGAAGGAGGTCAGGGGCTGTGTGGAAACAAGCCCAGGGGGATCCTCGGGTGGATCCGGGGAAATAATCAAGGACGGTGGGCAGAGGGCCTCGGTGCTCTGTCCGGCTGCCAGTATTTCTGTTGAGGAAATGGCCACTGGCGCCGGGTCTTCTCGGGGGAGCATGGGGTCCTCCATCTCCAGGGAAATCAAGTGCTGGGAGAAGACAAGCCCGGGGGGAACATCTGTCTGCTCCTCGTGGCAGAATGTGGGGGGTGGGCAGAGGCCAGCGGCGCTCTGCCCCGTTGCCAGCGCTTCTGCTGGGTACGCAACGGGGAACCCTATCTCAGGCTCCAATTCCTCCGCCGACCTGTCCCAGGCCATGGGACTCAAGCCTAACTGTGGGGCTCCGTTAAACAGTTGCTTGTAGGCCTTCTCAAGCTCACATTCCTGTCGGGCCAGGAGCTCCAGTTCATCGAGGTCCACCTCGTCCCAGTCGACTGGGCCCTCCATCCGAAGATCCATGATCTGATCCAGACGCCACTCCGTATCTTCTCCAAACTCAGGGTCGTTGGCCATCCTTTCATACAGTGGCCCTGTGCCACCATAGTCGAGGCCTACGGTGGGCATGGCGTGGGTTGTGCTGGGCATCAGTGGGACCATCAGCCACTGGAAGGCCCGGTAGCTGGCATCCAGTGCAATCTCTCGTTGCACCAAGTGGTGGAGCTCTGCCTCCCACCCCTCTGAAGGCCTCTCGGGCCCTATCCTGTGCCTGGTAGATGGCCGATTCGGAGGGGATCTCGGTACCTTGGTGGTACTGTCCATGTACCAGGGCCTCGTACCAGAGGCCTCAGCAGATCTCATCCCGCCGTTCGAACTCCAGGCGGTCTGTTGCGGATCCTGGATAGAGATCGCTGCTTTCCTGCAGTCTTCTCTGGAACTCCGCTTTCGCCTTCTTAATGGTGCAGATATCATCGTCGAGCCAGTCACTTGGGGGTGTAGCTTCCTTGACGGAAATTCCTGGCAAGCTGTAAATCTCCTCCCAAGTATTGCTGGGGAGTGCGGGTTCCTCCCATGAAGCTCCAGACAAGCTGTAAGTCCCCATAAAAGGATCGCTGGGGGGTGTAGATTCCCTGGACGAAGCTCCAGGCGGGCTGTCAACCTCAACCCAGGGCTCTACGGGGTAGGTTTCAGGGGCGGGGTATTCTGTCCATGTTGCTTGGAGCTCGGCCAACCGCTGCTGGTGTTGGCGCTCCTTTTCTCACTCCTCACCTTCTTGGAGGTCCGTCGTGAGTTGTACAACTGCGGCTTCGGAGGGGGTGGTGCCGCATATCTCTAATATTGCTCGAGCTTTCTTTCGGAGGTGATCTTCAGTGGCCGGAGTCTGGGTTGGGGTTCTCACCATTCGCTGGTCCATCCTTGTAAGCTCCTTGACCAGGGCTTTCTTGTTTTTGGTGCCGGCGATTCCTCCACGGCACTCTAATATGTCTCTCAGCGTGTCCCTCTTGTAGTTGGCATAGCTGGCCATTCTGCGTTTCTTCTGGGGTTGGAGAGCTTATCCTCACCGCTTGCCACCATTGTGACGGAACTGTTCTCTTCCGTCTGTCCTGGCTCTCCAGACACCCCTTCGTTGCGGTCAGCCCAGCTACTGGGAGCGCTGTCCTCAGTGCCTCGAGCAGCTTGACCCGTCTGCTTCTGATTCTCTGCCCTGGAGCCGTTAGGAATTTCCAGACGGCCACTCTGTGCCTTCTGGGGGTGATAGTGGGTACCCTGAATGAGACACCAGACGAGCTGTATGTTCCCACAGGATTCTCTCTTTTAATGAACAAAAAACGCCACCATTTATGCTGAAATCCAACAGTCATAATTTGCATAAATGACGCACCTCGTCCTACCCATACTAATTACATTATGTCAGTTATTTACAATAAACATTCTTTACATTCTTTAGCCTTTAGCTCACACAACATTTGCATAACCTATTGTTCTAACACATCAGATTAAAGACAAACACTATCACAGATCCCTTGAATTAAACATGCAGCCAGATAAGGGGGAAAGCCCTGTTGCATAAATTACACAGCAGTAAAGCTTGTTTACTGGCTACAGAAACACACATTTATCTACAGGAATATAAGTATATTTAAAACTAAAGTTACGCCATTTTACACTAAACTAATTTAAACTAAAACCAAACGATGTAAAATATATTTAAAATCACACGATATAAATGAACATAAAGTCTCTTGGGGTTTGAAACATGGAGCGTTACATCAGCTCCATGACATATGTCCATACAATTTGAAATGCAAAACCGAGGGAAAAGTAAAAATTGTCTTTAAAACAGCCAAGTCAGTTTCTTGTGGCTCGCTGAGGAGCGCCAGTTGTCAGCTCCGTGACAGTTCCATCTCCGGATCGTGTATGGTCTTTCCAGACAGCTTGGGAGGGGGAGCTGGGGATTCGGATATCCTCTCAGGCTTGGTCGAGGGTGTTCGAATTGGATAGGGGAGCGTATCGGTGTGCTTCCTTGATGGAGGTGAGACGTAAAGTATTATACCGCTGGTACTTGGTACCGGCGAGAGAATGTCATATGAATAAATCTGTCTCATCGCTATGCTGACGCTGCTCGTTACTAAAGGGTACCATGACTCATGTTTGGTGGGATTGCGTTGTATTAGAACCGCAACGCGGAGAGTTTCAGGTCTAGTGGAAAAGGCGACGGGATTAGTACTGCCGTTTGCTCCGGCGGATTTCCTATTAGGTATCTCGCTGGTTCAGATGGGCAAATTACAAAGGAAACTTTTTTGCGTACTAGCATCTAGCACCATGTTGTTGATAGCACGAAGATGGAAACAAGCGCAGGTTCCTACAATCCGAGACATGCGGGATATGGCGAATAGCATAAGAGGTTATGAGCAGATGGCTAGACATATATATGATTTCCCACAGCCGGAAAAAGACCACTGGACCCTCTGGGACTCTATGCTAGCTGCGGAGTGTATCGCAGTCCTGGGTCCTTCTGACCAGAGGGGATCCTGAACTGCTTTGGTTAACTTACCGCCCTGTAATATTGGGAGCTTAGTTTAATTTTACTATTTCTCTTCCAATTTACCACTTTCCAACTATGAATATATGTAAGTCTGTATTGCTCCCCTTATATGTATCTAGAAAGGATTTGATTACCCTGTTTTTTCCTTTCTGTATCCCACTGTCTTATTTTATTTTAAAAAATAATAAAAACTCTTTTTGTGTCTGGACGTTATGTTGGCCGGACACGAGCAGGGTCTGACGTCTCCAAATCACGCACACACGCCGCTAGCGGACGCAGCGCACTCTGTACGTCCGTACTAGCGGTTCTGCGTTCTCGAAAAAATGCGTTCACTTTCCACTTGCGTTGCGCAGCTGGACTTTCGTGCGACCGTACATCGTATATTGGCCGTCATTGCCCGTCATTTGCTGCTAGTGCGGCCGTGATTAAGTGCGCCAGAACGCACGTTACAAATTCACTAGAAAAATTGCCGAGATAGATCAAAATCTTCCCTGCAGCAATGTGAGAACTTTCAACCTCGATTGAGTGACTAAACACCCGTGATAGTAAACACAGAACTTCCCTGTCAGGGTTATTCAGAGAGCGGTGAAGAGCAGGAGAATGAGTGGAGAATGGAAAATTCTAGGTCAAAATAGCCAAACCAGAAAAATTCTCCCATTTAGGCTATAGGGTCAGACTAGCGAATTTTAAACACAGAACTTCCTGAACCCCAGGAAATATCCCTATTTCTTTTATAATAACATCATTAACTTTATTGATACAAATTAAATGAAAATTCACTTCTTTATTGATAAAAAATTATCCGATGACCAATAGTGATCTGACTATAGCAATTATAAAGCCTTAGTTGCGAAACTTAGCTTCCTTGAATGCCCAATTATTAAACATTTAGGGTAATGGACCAATTGGTGTGGCGTTTAATGTTCAAGCAGTTTTTCTAAATCATCGGATTCCAATTGTAATAGCGGTTAACGTATTGGAATTGAATGCACTGACATGCGCCATTGTAACTGTTATTTCTGAGGGCTTCAAGGTGCCCTTATCTTTAGGGCGTGAGAACTGGTCACAAATTTGTATGCTTTCACTCACACATTACCCACAGAGGAGTCGATCCCTCCATGTCCTTCATTACCACAGTCACGTGTGCAGGACGGTGTGTCGCTCCTGCTCCGGGACGTTTTAGGCATTAATCTACACTTTTTTGGGAGTTTTATTTAGTTCATGAAAAGCAGCAGTTTTGGATTATTCAGGAACTTGTTATTAATAAAAGTAACATGTGACACCCCAAGATACGGAGTGAGCGCCCGATGTGTATTATCAGGGTGTCTGACAGATTCCTGGGCTTTTTGTGTGTAGTAATGTTTGGTATGAAGGATAAATCCCTTTACAGAGGAACGCCCGGGGTCCTTCTTTATTGTGTGTGATGACTAGTGTGTCATGGTCTGAACCCCCAGACCCTCTGACGCCCCCTTTTGTTTTTCCTTTTTTGCATGTTCTGCATGTCCTATGCAGATTCCAGGACTTTGTTGTTTTTCCCATGCTCAGTTCTGGACTTCGGTTCTGATTGCTACTCTAATCAATCACCTGCACCTCATCCAGCCTGATCCACCCTGTATAGAAGGAGATCACTCCCTTTGATCTGGACTTCCTTATTGAAGTCTGGACTTTGTACCTAGCTGACCTGCTTTTGGAAACCCCTTGTGCTGGACATATCTTCTGAATACCCTCTGGAATACTGGTTATACCCTCTGGACCACCCATCTGATTCCCCTCTCAATTACCCATCTGGAACCCTCCTGTGAACTTTTCCTACCTCTGCTATACCGGTAACCCCCATCGTTTGCTGCGAGTTCCCCCTTATTGGATTTCACGTGTACGACCCCTGGCTATGGACTTTTGATTATTCCGTTATCTATATTCCTTGACTTCTGCTTGAAACCACGAGATTGCCTTATCCTATATCTGGATACCTTGCCCTGGACTTTATCATTTATCTGTTCAGTATCTCCCTCCCTATTTAGTTGTAGGTATTTTAGTTTCCTCCTGTGTCTCCTAGTTTTCATCTTTTCGTTCTGCTTATTGCCTCCCTTTTCTTTCTCAGCGAACATATTCATTTATTTCTGCTGTTTTATGTTTATTAGTAATAAATATCTTGTTTGACCCCACAACCTGCATAATTCATTACCGCTCCCTGCAATCTGGGCACACACATGCAATCCATGCAGAGTCCGCATGACATAGTGACAGTGTTTGCTTTCTGGGTGTGAGTTGTTGTCAGAGTTACAGTTGGATGAGTTTATTTTTAGCCGCGTGACATATTTCTGTGTTTTCAGAAAGTTTTGGAGGAGGGGGTCACATGTCTGTAGAGTTGCCACGAGTTTTGGAGGAGGGGTCACATGTCTGTAGACTTGCCACGAGTTTTGGAGGAGGGGGTCACATGTCTGTAGAGTTGCCACGAGTTTTGGAGGAGGGGGTCACATGTCTGTAGAGTTGCCACGAGTTTTGGAGGAGGGGTCACATGTCTGTAGAGTTGCCACGAGTTTTGGAGGAGGGGGTCACATGTCTGTAGAGTTGCCACACGTTTTGGACGAGGGGGTCACATGTCTGTAGAGTTGCCACACATTTTGGAGGAGGGGGTCACATGTCTGTAGAGTTGCCACGAGTTTTGGAGGAGGGGGTCACATGTGGGACTGCTGAGTGTGTGAATGGATCCTGGCTGTGTGTCTGATCACTTTATTTAAATATATACGCGGCCTTAGAGGGGTCTGATAACATTATATAAATATACAAGGTGGAAAGCCTGCCCAGAGGGCAGTCTATTCTGGATATCCTGCCCCAGCTCATGGATATTGCCCCAGCACGTGGATACTGCCCCAGCACGTGGATATTGCCCCAGCTCGTGGATATTGCCCCAGCTCGTGGATATTGCCCCAGCTCGTGGATATTGCCCCAGCTCGTGGATACTGGCCCAGCTCGTGGATATTGCCCCAGCTCGTGGATATTGGCCCAGCTCGTGGATACTGGCCCAGCTCGTGGATATTGCCCCGGCTCGTGGATATTGCCCCGGCTCGTGGATATTGCCCCAGCTCGTGGATATTGCCCCAGCTCGTGGATACTGGCCCAGCTCCTGGATATTGCCCCCCAGCTCATGGATATTGCCCCCCAGCTCATGGATATTGCCCCCAGCTCATGGATATTGCCCCCCCCAGCTCGTGGATATTGCCCCCCCAAGCTCTCATGGATATATGCCCCAGATCAGACCCCAGACCAGACATGGGGCGGCTGTTCGAATGCTCTACCGGCATTCGGACAGCCGCCCCATGAGCTCCGCGCCATACTTACCTTTCCGAGCGGCGCCGGGGAAGTGAAAGTTTCCCCGCTTCCGGTCGTTGAAGGACCCAAGTCGCAGTCACGTGGGACTCCCACGTGACCGGGGCTTGGGTCCTTCAAAGAGAGGAAGCGAGGGAACTTTCCCTCCGCCCCTCGGGGGTTGGATGCGCGCGGCAGCCGGGTAGAGGCTGCGCAGCCTCTACCCGGCTTCCGCGCGCATCCAACCCCGAGCGGCGGAGGGAACTTTCCCTTCGCCGCTCGGGGGTTGGATGCGCGCGGCAGCCGGGTAGAGGCTGCGAGCGCAGCCTCTACCCGGCTGCTGTGTGCATCTTGTAACCGCCGCGGCGAGCGCACAGCCGACTCGTGCCGCGGCGGTTGCATGCACGCGCAACCAACCGCCGCTGGTTGCGCGCGCATGCGCAGAGTAAGGCTTGGCGACGGACACGCCAAACCTTACTCAATTATAGTATAGATACGAGGCCTCAGAGGGGTCTGATAACTTTATATAAATATATAAGAGGCCTCAGAGGGATCTGAAAACTTTATATAAATATATACGGGGTCATTATAAACCATTGTCTGGAAACCTACTCATTAACAGGACTATACACAGGACACGAGGTCACCCATTTACACTGGATGAAAGGAAATTCAGCCTAAAGCATAGGAAGGGTTATTTTATGGTGAGAACAATTGGGTTAGCCAATTGGCTCCCCATCCACCTCACCCGCCGCTCTGTCTCTGCCGCTCCTCTCTGCGAGTCCCTTCACTGGCTCCCCATCCACCTCACCCGCCGCTCTGTCTCTGCCGCTCCTCTCTGCGAGTCCCTTCACTGGCTCCTCACCCACCGCTCTGTCTCTGCCGCTCCTCTCTGCGAGTCCCTTCACTGGCTCCCCATCCACCTCACCCGCCGCTCTGTCTCTGCGAGTCCCTTCACTGGCTCCCCATCCACCTCACCCGCCGCTCTGTCTCTGCCGCTCCTCTCTGCGAGTCCCTTCACTGGCTCCCCATCCACCTCACCCACCACTCTGTCTCTGCCGTTCCTCTCTGCGAGTCCCTTCACTGGCTCCCCATCCACCTCACCCGCCGCTCTGTCTCTGCCGCTCCCCTCTGCGAGTCCCTTCACTGGCTCCTCATCCACTGCAGATACAATTTAAAATCCTTATCCTGACCTACAAAACCCTCACTAACTCAGCTCCCCACTACCTGTCCTCACTAATCACCAAATACACCCCAGCCGCTCCCTAAGATCAAACAGCAACCTGCGCCTAGCTTCTCCCCGCATCACCTCTTCCCATGATAGACTGCAGGATTTCTCACGCGCAGCCCCCACTCTCTGGAACGCTCTCCCTTGTACGGTCAGACTTTCCCCTAAAGACATTCCTATTCACACAAGCCGACCACCCGATTCACTAATACACCTCCCTGCCCCAACCAGTCCATCACTCTCACCGTGCAACCCATCACTTTCACCGTGCAGCCCATCACTCTCACCGTGCAGTCCATCACTCTCACCGTGCAGTCCATCACTCTCACCGTGCAGTCCATCACTCTCACCGTGCAGTCCATCACTCTCACCGTGCAGTCCATCACTCTCACCGTGCAGTCCATCACTCTCACCGTGCAGTCCATCACTCTCACCGTGCAGTCCATCACTCTCACCGTGCAGTCCTTCACTCTCACCGTGCAGTCCTCTCTTCCTGTTTCCACCCTCAACCCTTCTAGATTGTAAGTCCCCACAGGAATAGGGCCCTCGTTTCCTCCTTTACTCGTTTATCAAAATGTTCGTCAGTCTCAGTGTATTGTAACCCTGTCTATATTGTGCCCATTGTTCAGTGCTGCAGAATATGCTGCCGCTATATAAATAATAATAATCATAGTATTTAATATGTGGGTAAAAGCTTCTTGATCCAAGGAGAATCTGACGCTATCTGAGGTCAAGAAGGAATGTTTCCCAGTGTGTTACATATTGGCGATGTTGTGGAAATTTTATTATGTGGACATTATACTCTAGGATGTGTGTGTTTTTATAAGTTGTCATCTGTCTCCCTGTGTTGGATTTGAATGTGGTTTTAAATCCAAGCCAGCGGCGGACAAACATGGCTGACGGGGACCATGGAGATGACTCAGGGATGAGGTGTGTACAGGGGGCCGGTCCGTCATTCTAGTCCACTCCTCTGTCCTTTTGATATGTAAATGTAATTACACGACAACTCGTTTTCTGTCTGACCAGAAGCCAGGGGGGCACTTGGCACTTGGCCAGAGGAACTCCAGCTAGAAACAACGTGTGTGTGTGTGTGGCTTTTTCTGGGTGAGGATGCAATAGACCACAGCAGAGTCTCTGGGTCTCCATACTGCGGGCGTTCAGGTACGTATGCCAGGGATAGCGCAGAGCTGCTTGTAAGTGCAGCGGATCAAACTACATTAGGGAATTGATAGTAGATTAATTTCTACGACATTATGGCGAGTCAGCTAAACAAGGAACCAACAGATTTTTCCTCTGCACAGAAGAAAAAAGGAGAGTAAGTAAATTGTAATTTTGTCTCCTGCGTTGAGGAAATTTCTGCTTGATAAAAGAACGATTTTGCTCGTTTTGTGTAAGAACGAGGTAATTTTCTGTTGTGTAGTTTTTGGTGGATCTGAGCTGATTGTACAGAGACTGTATGGTGAGATTGTGATGTGTGTGCTGACTAGTACAGGATATTGTTTTTGTTGTAACTTCTGTTTGCGTAACTTTTATGTTTGTAAGAGGTGATTTTGGTTTGTAGAGGCAGAATCTTGTTTTAATGTTTGTACAGGAGAAACGGCATTTAGAGGATTTTTATACTGTTAGCCTGTAAATCAGAGGAGGTTTTTGCTCTGGTTTCGGGGGTGGGGCACAGGAAATAGAGAAACTGTTTTGTATAATTTGGTTTCTCTATTGCTGGATTTTGGAGACACCATCTTGGTCTTCCTTTGTGTGAAAAACATGTGGTTTGGCAGCCATCTTACCTTTTGTGTGAAAACCATGTGTTTGGCAGCCATCTTACCTTTGTGTGAAAAACCATGTGCTTTGGCAGCCATCTTGGTTAGTTTGGTGCTGCAGGTTTTTTTAACAAGGAATTCAGTTTTAGATGGAGCTGATTCACTTTTAGTTTTGGTGTCTATGGAAAGCGATTAGTTTGTTTTTGCCTCAAATGTTAGTGTAGCGCTCACTCCCGGAGGAGCCGCTGAAAATGAACCACGGGTCAGTCTCCCCGCACTAGGGAATAAATATACTCCAACACAGTTGTGAGTTTTTATCATTTAAATAGTTTACTAAAATCTTGAGCAGATGTTGAAACACGGTATTCACAAGTTTTATTACAATATTTTCGTATCACGGTAAAACGCGCAGCGGAAAAGAAACGAAACACGAGGCTTCGTATTTCGGAAAATAAAATATTCGCGACCGAACATAAAAGAATGCAATTTCCCAATAGTTCAGAAAAAGGGACACGTAACGAAACCCCAAACATACAATCCCTTTCGTATTACGGCAAACGCGCAGCGGAAAAAGAGAAATGTATTTGGAACGTATCTTTGTCTTTAACCCCCGTTCCGATTCGTAAAAGGAAATGAGTCCTGTACAAGTTAAGTTCCAGAATGTGAGAAGCGTATCTGTGTGTGTGTGTGTGGTACCCGGGTACTGTTCAACTGGCCAGTGAATTTATTAAAGAAAGGTCTTCGACTAGTCAGTTGGGGCCCTGTAAACTTTAAAGAGAAAACAGCAGCTTGACCTTTAATCATACAACAACCTTGGAGGCCTCTCACCCATCCGACGCAGGCTTTAGGCTCCGCTGACCCAGGACGTCTCTCCGCCGGATCTTGACTGGGGATACTAGCGGCCGGATCCGTTGTCTACCTTCCTGCAGCTTGTCCAGCTCCCTGCCTGCTCTCTGTTCGATTCCGCCGGTCTGCAGCTGTTGTCTGGGTACTGGCAAGTCTCCTTCTCCTCAGGTGGAGTGACCCAAATAGGAATTACAGGTCTCCCGGCTTTGGCCTAGCTCCTCCAGCGGTCTCCTCAGTGCGTCTGCTTTCTCTCATCCCTGGCGCGCTCTGGAACTTTCTCCACGAGGCAGAGGATGTAAGACTCCAGCCTCCACCCACTTCCTGGCTTCTTGCAAAGCATGCCAGTTATTGTAGTCCCAATGTCCAGCATCTCTGATCGCGATAGTCTCCATCTTGTGGCCAAAAATAGGTACTGCCACACAAGATTTTTTTAACACAGCGCTACACTCTCCCCCTCCTAAAACTCTTGGGTCTCTCCAAGGAGGTACAACAGTTACATTACATTTCCACAATATTTGAATACAATTTACATAACACGTACAGGTTCAGCAGCATACATACAGTGGGTTAGGAACACTTCCTCAAGTTGACTCATATTTTGGGCTACCTCAGCTAGCATAGCAGACACTTCGGGCAACCTCCGCACCGTGGTGATGGCCTCTTCAGTGCTATGTCCTGGTGAGTCGTAGGTGAGTCGTTGGGGTGGTCGAACAGAGCGTTTTGGTTCTGGCTCAATCAGTTCCTCTTCAGGTGGAAGTACTATAGATGTTGGCTCAGTCCTTCTCTCTATTACTGGAGCAGACGTTTCTTCAGAGTATGATCCTTCCAGCGAAGGCATAGAACTATAATCACCTGAGTAAGCTTCCGGAACTACCGAGATCCCCACATCCTCAGGGATTTCCAACTGAAATTCAAGAGGCTCAGGGATATCAACGGTCTCAGGGACTTCCAACAAGAATTCAGGAGCTTCAGGCCTCAAATTACTCTCCCATCGTTCAGGAACTGAGGTAATCTCTTCAGGCTCCGGTGAACGTATCCAGTCCAGACAGAAACTTTCTTCCTCACTGTCCCTTTCGCTCTCTTCGACAACCCGGGTCTGTTGAGACCGAGTATCAGGGGGCAAACGTGGAACAGGCGGGTTTGGCCGAGGCAATTCGTCCCCAACCGGCATCCTTACAGCCTCTCTCAAAGGTAACAAGTGGTTTCGGTTCCAATTCTTAAGAGGCCCAGCCTTTCCATCCGGGCGAATCTGATACACTGGTAAACCCGGCAGTTGTTTGCAAACAATGTAAACCTGGGAACTCCACCTATCCGCCAACTTGTGTCTCGCAGCCGCACCCAAGTTCTTCAATAAGACCGTATCACCGGGTTGTAGATCTTGTATTCGAACTTTCAGGTCATAGTTCCTTTTGTTTCTTTGCTCCCGGTTTCCCGAGGTCAAACGGGCCTGTTCAAACGCAGAAGCCAGATTCTTTCGAAGTCTATCCACGTAGTTTCTATGGGAAGCTACTGAGGTCTGGTCTAGGGATAACCCAAATGCCAAATCAACCGGCAGTCGAGCCTCCCTTCCAAACATAAGACGGTACGGTGAATATCCAGTTGCATCGCTCTCCATACTGTTATATGCATGCACCAGAGTAGCTATGTGACGACTCCAACTCTGCTTCTCCACATTCGACAAGGTCCCCAGCATGTTTAGCAGTGTGCGATTAAACCTTTAAGGCTGAGCATCACCTTGAGGGTGATATGGTGTGGTTCGAGTCTTTTGGATTCCCAACAACTCCAACAATTGCCCCACCAGTCTGCTTTCAAAGTCTCTACCCTGATCAGAGTGTATCCTCCTTGGCAGCCCATAATGAACAAAGAACTTTTCCATCAACACCTTGGCCACTGTCGGAGCGCGTTGATCTCTTGTGGAAAATGCTTGGGCATAACGAGTGAAATGATCAGTCACTATTAGAATGTTCCCTTGCCCACTAGCATCCGGCTCTAAGCACAAGAAGTCAATGCACACCAAATCCATGGGTCCCTGGCTCTGCAGATGGCTCATTGGAGCAGTTCGGGTCGGTAGAGTCTTTCTCTGAATACACCTCAGACAGGAATGACAATAACTTTCAACTTCAGCCCTCATGCAAGGCCAGTAGAACCTATCTCGCACCATTTTAAAAGTTTTTCTGCACCCAAATGTCCATGTTCATCATGCAGTGATCGCAGCACACTCTCCCTATGTCTAGTGGGGAGGAACAACTGTTGGATCTCTTCAGCATTAGCTGAGGGGCCCCTTCGGTAGACCACCCCATCCAGCATCTTTAACCGCTCCCATTCTTTGTAGACCAACCTGGCTCCACTCGGGGAGTTGGTTAACAAAATCTCTCGCTGGTTTGTAGTCAGGGCCTTTAGGGTCAAGGCAATTAAAGGGTCTCTGGCCTGATCCGCTTTCAGGTCCTGTCTCGAAAAGGTAGGTAAACTTTCATTCCTTAACTGCGTAGGGTTACAGTAGAACTCAGGAACAGCCGCAGCCATAACTCCTATGGCCTCTGCTTCAATCCCTCCTTTGACCCGGTGCTCTGTTCCTTGACACAAAGCTTGCACCCCGTCTGGAGTCAACTGAGTCCATTCTGTAGTATAGGGTCTTCTCGATAACGCATCAGCATCTCGATTATTCACCCCAGGGCGATACTTCAGGCTGAACCGAAACCCTGACAGAGCGGCCAACCACCGATGTCCCGTTGCGTCCAGTTTTGCAGTAGTAAGGATATAGGTGAGAGGATTATTATCCGTCTTAATCACGAACTCAGCTCCATACAGATAGTCTTTCAACTTGTCCACCACTGCCCACTTCAAGGCTAGGAACTCCAACTTGTGAGTAGGATAGTTCTTCTCTGAAGGAGCAAGGCTCCGGCTCACGTATGCAACAGGCCTCAGCAATCCATCATACTCCTGATATAGGACTCCTCCCAGACCTTCTCGGCTGGCATCCACATGTAGTTCATACGGCTTGTGAGGGTCCGCATAGGCCAAAACAGGAGCTCGGGTTAGACTCTCTTTCAACTTTACGAAAGCTCCTTCACATTGACTGGTCCATTCACCTTGTATAGACTCTCGAGCTTTCCTTGGCCCCGGAGCTGACAGGTTTTTGTCAGAGACCTTGCAGCCTTCTTCTGTGGTTTCTTTCTGCAGGAGTTTGTTCAGTGGTTGAGCTATTTTCGCGAATCCTCCCACAAATCTTCGATAGTATGAACAGAATCCCAAGAAAAATCTAAGCTCAGTGACGTTTCGGGGTCTAGGCCAAGAAGCTACGGCCTCCAACTTTCGAGAGTCTGTCGAAACACCTTCTGCCGAAACCACATGTCCTAGATACGTAACAGATGGCAGACAGAATTGGCACTTCTCCAGAGACAGTTTCAGCCCCTCTTCATGGAGCCTCTTCAAGACCTTCTCCAGACGTTGCTCATGTTCTTCCAGAGTCTTCCCAAACACAATTATGTCATCCAGGTACACTAATACTTCGATTAGATTCATATCCCCGACTGTCTTCTCCATCAACCGTTGGAACGTGGCTGGAGCCCCCGTAAGGCCTTGAGGCATTCTGTTCAATTCAAAGAACCCCAGTGGGCAGATGAACGCAGTTTTCTCCTTGTCTTCAGGATGCATTGGTATCTGGTGATACCCACTTCGCAGGTCTAGTACACTAAACCACTTTGCTCCAGACAAACACTGTAGGGCATCTTCAATCCGAGGAGTGGCATATTGATCGGGGATGGTTCTCCGGTTCAATGTGCGGTAGTCTATGCATAAGCGGACAGAACCATTTTTCTTCCGGACCAACACTATGGGAGATGCATATGGACTCTTGAATCACCTTGGTTCTTTGTTATTCGTTCAGCTGCTCTCGCAGATCATCTAAGTCTCCTAGCGGAACTCGCCTTGATCTTTCACGAAACATCTTGTCTTCTTGTAATCGAATACGGTGTTCAGTACTCTTAGCTAGGCCCACATCGAACTCATCTTTCGAGAACAATTCCTTCCACTTTAGGACTTGAGACTGAAGACGTTTCTTCCACTCAGGTGAAATGGGAGCGTCCTTGGGGTAGAATCTTTCATCTGGAATCTCTTTATCTTCTCTCCCTTCCTGAATCGGCAGAGAGGGGTGTAACAGACTCTACTTGCCCGATAGGCATTCGTGCTTTAAGAACCACTGGAGAATCCGTCACATTGCACACACTGACCGAGACTCTTCCTCGTGTTCTCTTCAGAGCCTTGGTGGAGATTATTTCAGGAATTACTTCGACTCCGGTTTCACTCCCATGATCAAAATCGGTTCCCAGCACCACATAGGGCCCGGGTTGCGATCCGTTCAACTTGACTGAAGCCCGGAAGCTCGCTACTTCTCCTGCTTGCAGAACCTTCTCCGTTCCACCCAGTCTCCACAGTCTTCCCACTTCGGCAGGTGCCTTTCGTTCTTCGACCATCCTCTGATAGACCGGACGTAACATTGGGTGTACTCCTTGAGTTGAACCTTCTTCCAACACGATAGGCGTCAGGAGACGCCGCACTAGGTCAGTATTCGTCCCCACTATCAGGGAGCTTCTGTTCGCACCCGAGGGTCGAGGACACACAATGGCCAATGCATCACAACCCCCAGACTGTCCGATGACTTCAGATCCGATCTCCAACTTTACTTGCAGGTACCCGTCATAAGGGAGTTTCTCAGTGCCGATACCCCATATTTCCAAATCCTTCAATTCTTGCAAAGGAATGTGCTTTAAGTGTTTCTCGTAGAAGTCTCTGTAGATCAATGTCACTTGAGCCCCTGAATCTAACAGGGCTTTGGTGTAGACTCCTTCCACTTGGATTGGCACAATAGGAGAAGGACCTATCAGTTGGTCGGGAAACTTGGTGGCGGTATCCGGACGCTTAGACCCAGTTTGCTGTACCCTGGCCTTTTTCTTGGCCCGTGCAGGTTTTGGTGTGCATTGCTTCCCCATGACGTAGACCCGGATGCTAAGGGAGTGACTCTCTCAGTCCTGGCAGGCTGTACAATTGGCTCGGCTTTGGGCCTCCTCGCCCTCTTAGTCTTTGCTTGGTTTCTGGAGCGGGTTTCAACCCTCGGGCACTCAGGTTGCTCCTTCACTGGTGCCCTCTGGCGTTTCCCGCCGGTGAGGTAGATAACAGTCCTTCCAGGGCTTCCAACAGTCCCTTGACTCTATCCTTCTCAGGCTTCCGGCCTTTGCACTGTGCGCGGAAATGGCCCATTTCTCCACACCCAAAATATCTCTTCTTAGAGAGCGGAGACGTAGTTGCTTGTTGAGATTTGGTTAAAAGATTTGGACCAGACGCCACAGCAACTTCCGTCGTCTGCATACCTGTGAGGAATTTCTGCATTTCTGCCTGCATCTCTGTCACCTTCATCAATACCCGGCACAGTTCCGCGTGCGCTTGTTGCAATTCAACTTGAGCTTCCTGAACTTTCTTGACGGTTTGGACAATTCATCCTTTTAGGGAGGTTCGATTCTTTAGCAGCCCTCTCTGTAGATTTAAAACCAACTAGGTGTTCTTGTTCGTCCTCATCAGACCCATAGGTATCTAGAGAGTCGCTTTCAGGCTGCAGGCCGCCGCTATGTCTCACAGGTTGTGCATACGCCCTTTCCCCCCGCCTGAAAGATTTCTCTTCTAGTAAAGCCTCTTCCTCTCGCACAACTCGAATCAGTTCCAGGTACTTTAACTCTTGATTACCTGTTCTGCTTCTCAGCTGCATCATCACTGGATCTAAAGGTTGAGAGCCCCTCAGGATCTGTTTTATTCGGATCTTATCTACTTCGGCCGGTTCGGCCCCTTTCTTCAGGAGTATCTGGTGTAGAATCTTATCCAGGCGCCTCATGTACTCGGTCATTCTCTCACCTCTTCTCTGATAGGTGTGTTCGTACTGATATACCAGTTCGGCCGCCTTTTCGGTTCGTCCAAAAACTTCTTCAAGAACGTTTAAGTAATCTAAAGCAGTACAATCTTTTCTGCTCAGTTTCAGGTTTCTCACCGCTTCTGACGCAGGTCCCTTTAAGCTCTCGGTAATCCTTTGCTTTTTCTGGGCTCAGGGACATCCCACTCATCCAGAGCCTGCATCGCCTGTTCCACCCATTCTTCAAAGGTTTCTTCTCCCGCCGGAGTTGGTACGTTTCCTGTAAATTTTCTTAACCGTCGATAACCGAAGTTTAGTGTGAGGAGGGCTTGTTTTCTGACATTTAGCCAGTAGATCTCCAATAGCCACGATACATTCAGGCCCAATCATGGCCAACGGACTAGGCACGGGAACACTTGCGGATTCACCACGTGGCGTACTTGGCTTAATTAGTGGGACTTCCACCTCTTCAGCCAGTTTCACGCTCGTGCCCTGAAAACATGGCGGAACACCCTTTCTCCATTCGAGAAGAACATACATGTGAGAGGTATCTGGTTTTTTTTCAATGTCCAGAATTAACCCCCGATGATCTGGTGCTAGCGTGGCCACGGCCTGGCGAATCTGATCTTCAGCCCAAGTGTCTGCTGGAATATCCATGACTATACAACATTCCGACTGGCTACTGTGCTCCCCACACCACTCGGCAACAGTGTCTGGATCCATATTTAACCCTTTAGATGCGGTTTTTCCAGAGACTGGATCCCGGAAACGAGCCCCCACGTGTAGCGCTCACTCCCGGAGGAGCCGCTGAAAATGAACCACGGGTCAGTCTCCCCGCACTAGGGAATAAATATACTCCAACACAGTTGTGAGTTTTTATCATTTAAATAGTTTACTAAAATCTTGAGCAGATGTTGAAGCACGGTATTCACAAGTTTTATTACAATATTTTCGTATTACGGTAAAACGCGCAGCGGAAAAGAAACGAAACACGAGGCTTCGTATTTCGGAAATAAAAATATTCGCGACCGAACATAAAGAATGCAATTTCCCGATAGTTCAGAAAAAGGGACACGTAGCGAAAACCCAAACATACAATCCCTTCGTATTACGGCAACGCGCAGCGGAAAAAGAGAAAAAATGTATTCGGAACGTATCTTTGTCTTTAACCCCCGTTCCGATTCGTAAAAGGAAATGAGTCCTGTACAAGTTAAGTTCCAGAATGTGAGAAGCGTATCTGTGTGTGTGTGTGGTACCCGGGTACTGTTCAACTGGCCAGTGAATTTATTAAAGAAAGGTCTTCGACTAGTCAGTTGGGGCCCTGTAAACTTTAAAGAGAAAACAGCAGCTTGACCTTTAATCATACAACAACCTTGGAGGCCTCTCACCCATCCGACGCAGGCTTTAGGCTCCGCTGACCCAGGACGTCTCTCCGCCGGATCTTGACTGGGGATACTAGCGGCCGGATCCGTTGTCTACCTTCCTGCAGCTTGTCCAGCTCCCCGCCTGCTCTCTGTTCGATTCCGCCGGTCTGCAGCTGTTGTCTGGGTACTGGCAAGTCTCCTTCTCTGGTGGAGTGACCCAAATAGGAATTACAGGTCTCCCTCAGGCTTTGGCCTAGCTCCTCCAGCGGTCTCCTCAGTGCGTCTGCTTTCTCTCATCCCCTGGCGCGCTCTGGAACTTTCTCCACGAGGCAGATTATGTAAGACTCCAGCCTCCACCCACTTCCTGGCTTCTTGCAAAGCATGCCAGTTATTGTAGTCCCAATGTCCAGCATCTCTAATCGCGATAGTCTCCATCTTGTGGCCAAAAATAGGTACTGCCACAGCAAGATTTTTAGCACAGCACTACACTAGTTTTTGTCCTGAAGTTATTTTTGTCTCTTTTGTAACTTTTCTATGTACGGCTTGATTTTGTTTTGAGTGTTCGGTTATATTATAGCCCAGTGACCAGCCTGATAGGGGAATCATTGTGTGATGGTTAATGATTCTGCTTAATGTTTGTATATCTGTGGCTGTTACACTGAATTGTAGAATTGTTTGGTATAGTTAATACGGGTACTACAGTGTAGGAGGGTGGTGCTTTGTAGTTCTGTGCCAAAAGTATTGGGACAACTCATAGAGATTGATAGCAGTGTCTTTTTCATAGTAACCATTGTAGTGTTTGTATTCCTGTACAATGGAAAGCATTTTTAAGGAAGTAGCTAAGGTAGAACACACGGTGGCCATTGTTCAAGCTATGCAGGGATCTATTGATCCTTGGTGGGAGGCCAAGAATTGTGTAGCAAACCTGATAGGTAACGGCAAGTTCCGCAAACGGAAAGGAAAGTATGCTCTGATTTTTGCTGCTGGTTGGATAGCTGATAAATTTCAGGAGTCTTGTAGGCTGAAGCTGAGTTTGGAAGGAGAGATGGAAGATTTAAAAGTAGAAATGGATAAATTGAGAGCTCTTGTTGTCCAGCAGGCAGCTGAAGCCAGCACAGAGTATGAATGTACTGTGAGGTCTAATACTAAGCTGTGCAAGGAGAATGAATGTTTGTCTCAAGGCTCGACGCATGCACAGGAGGCTGTAAGGGAATTGTCTGGTCCCTGCAGCAGGACAGAAGCTGAACATTGTGCTGTAAGTATGGAAAAGTCTGAGGACTTTGGGTCAGATACTGAAACCGACTCAGGGATGGAGATGGACAATTTGTCTGACCCTGGAGTTGGGAATGTTGGTGCAATGGCGGAGGATAACTCAGGTGAGTCTGTGGTAAAAGTACTCCATTCAGATAGTGGTGTGGGATCTAGTCATGCTAGGATGGTTAGTGTTGTGCAGCAAGGCCGATCACCATGTGCCCAGAGAAGGTTTTGTGCAGGGAGACAAGCTATTCGTTGCTTTGCATGCAGGGGATTTTCACATATTGCCAGGTACTGTGTGGTAACTAATGGCAACAGACACAGAGATTCTAAGTATCCCAGAACCACAGCTAGAAGTAAAGCGATTTATTCAGCAAGGTGGGGTAATGGTCCCAGACATGGATCTTTGCAAAGGCATAGAAGCCAGGGACATCCAAGGTCATGGATCCAGGAAAAAGATTTAAAATCCCAATATGAACGGCTGAAATGTGAAAAAGTGAAGCTTAGAGAGGAAAGCGATCGTTTCTGGGAATTCAGCAGAGTTCCTAATTTTGGGTTCCAGAAAAGGGGAAATGAAGAAATGTTATTGAGGTCTTTTTAAACTATTTTACTGTTTGTATTTTGCAGGGAAAAAAAAAAGAAAAAAAAGGAACTTTTAAACTTAATTCAAATTGACTTTTTCCTTTCGCTGGAAACCTGTTTGGGGACCTTATTGTAATGTTAAATCCTGTTTCTATGGTAATATAAAGGTGGCTGGGGACTGGACTGTTTCAGGCATTGATGTGTTAATTCAGTCCTATACAATTGTTTGTTCTAAGGGTTTTTTGTTTTGTTCTTGGTGTTTGCATTGAGGTTTGGTTTTAAGTTAAAAGTTACTTTTTACTGAATCTCAATGTATATAGCAAGACTTCCTGTAACTGAAGTTTTGGTAGAGAATGTACTTCAGTTGTGTTTTTTTATGTTATTGTTTTGAGTTTTAGAACCTTGCTGCATTTTGCATATTATCGCATTACGGTTGGTTTTGCGGTAGAAAAAGAAAGGATTTGGTTTTAAAACTTTCTTTTTATATTTACTATGTCAAAGCTGATTGTGCAAGCGAGAATAACACGCTTTTAATGGTTTAGAGTTGCTTTGCGCAGCGAGAAGGTCATTTTACGTTCAGACTGTTAGTTTCTGTTTTGAGAAGTTTTTTTTCATTTGGTGACAGTGATTCATGTGTTGTAATGAGACATCGTACAGCTAGGAAATAGACAGCAGAAGGCTATCCCCATTTAACAAATGTATACTGTGAGAAGCCACATTGTTCTGTAGAGAAAGAGGATAGTCATTGTGCTGTGCGGTTTAGTCTGGCGATGCAGTGTACGGGCGTACAGCGTATACGCTTGTGTATGCATACACTGTGAGGGGTAGAGACATAATTCAAGGGGGGTAATCTGTGGTTGTTGAGTAATCGTTTGGGGCATAGTTCTGTACCAAACCTGTTGGGACAACAAGCCATAGAGTTACACGTTGCCTCAGTTAGGGTCTCTAGTTGGGGGACTATAGTGGTTATAGTCTGACAATCCACCTTGAAAGACGACACCAGACGGTGCTCTCCTAAATTGGTGCAAGGGTTTCCCTGGACGCAGGGGTAAGACGATAAGCCGATTCGAATCGCCATGGGCAATGTGCCGTCCATGCAAGGGAAGGAAAGCGAGGCTTCCCACAGTCAGACGGCTGCGCAGCACATGAAATCTAGTTTTGGGGCGAAGGCCATGAAACCCCTTAAAGAATGGCATAGATGGTCCAAGGGTACCGCTTGGAGTATCCCTCTGGAGGGGACATTTGACGCCTGGAGATGGGAGAAATTCATAACTGAGTTTAAACCCAGACTCTGGACGGCAAAGACTTTAGATGTAGCTCAGCTGTGGCTTCAGAAGTCTTTTAAGGTAAACTGACAGGGTATACAGAAGGCGGTTTCAGTCCAGAAGAACCGCATTATGTACACCTGGCCAGAGGGGATAGCCGCGATTGGTAATCCAATGATGGAAGCGGAAGAGGCTCTTTCTGGGCTAACTCTGCTAAGGCAGGCTGGATCCACTAACACTGGATCTGTTGTAGTTTCCTCTGATGTTTCTGTTGTCACCATTGTAACTAACTCTGCTCTCTCCAGTTTTTTTGTGTTTTTACATTCCAAAGTTAACACCTAACATGGACACGTCTACATCAGGGGTTGGTGACTAGTCCCTCGGAATACAGTTGCAAGCTGAAGATCGTGTTAGATTAGTGGGCCCCAATGGATCCAGGGGTGGTATGTGGATGACTTGGTACTTTGATGTCCCACACGGGAGGTTTGTTATTGGCATATTGTATCATTTCTTAACCATCTGGTGCCCACAGGTAATAAGGCTAACAAGGAGAAAGTACAGTTTTGCAAGGAAAAGGTTATCTTTTTAGGACATTGTATCTCTCAGGGTACCCGACATTAATCACCCAGAGAGTAAAGACATTAAGTGGCTCTAACACCCACTAAACTGACTAAGACGATGCACCATTTTTGAACACAGCGTCTCTTCTTCCTGTTATGAAGGAGGAAGAGAAGGGGGGAGATAATGGTGTGAAAAACGTAAATTTTCCAACTTTTACTAACTATTCTAACCTCTCAATCAATTTTTCAACCTAGTAGGGAAACACTTTGAGGACCATCATGATTGCTTTTCCTTGATGAGCTCCAAAAAAGTCCACCAGGTCCGGGAGTCTCTCCCAGACCCAAACTCAATAACCAGTGTTCATTCTAGTCAACTAGGTGATTGGATCATGCTAAAGAAACATCCGAGGACAGGACTAGAGGTGATATATCGTGGGCCATTCCAGGTGCTGCAGACGACGCCAACCTCCCTGAAGTTCGAGGGACGAGACAACTGGATCCACGCCGGTCACTGCAAGAAGTTTCTCAACTACGTCAAAGAGTGAAGAGTATCATTTTCTTTATTTGTTTAGTTTAGTTTTTAGCGAGGGAAATGTACCTAAGACTAGCAAGGGCCACGAGGAGACATTTGTAATAGTAACCCTGGCTCCTGCCGTTCGCTTGTTTTAAATTCTTGTGCGGTGTTGTAGTGAGGGAGATCACCAAGAAACAACAACAGTAGAGCGTCCAAAGGGGGGATTTACAAGGGTCAGGTGCACACTGATGGGAGCAGGGCAGAAGCGGAGCTATAGCTAGTGAGGGTTGGAATCTTTTTTAAAGCTTTGGGAAGCTTCGGGGGATTTCTTGTTTTCGATTGGATCCTGGCTAAAGGTAATTGGGAGTATAAATACTTATGGTGTTTCTGTCTCTATTCCTTCTATATGCTGGAGTGAGATGTTCCTGATGTCTAATCGACCGAGTTACCGAAGCCCGAACAGATGAGACGCCCAGAGGACCAACCCATGGACCGGATACAGAGGATTTCAGACCGACCAACGATCGACGCAACCCACCACCTCACGTCCTCCCTCTGAGTCACCTCCCCTAAAGCAGATTCTACGTGTCAAGATTTGCCAAAAAAATCGGCGTGTCAAGATTTGTTTTTGCTTTATGATCCACGTGTCAAGATTTATTTTAACACTTGCTTTAAGATTCGGCGTGTCAAGATGGACTGTCTGTTGTTTTCCATCATCTGTTTGGCTTTTTGCATTCAGAACTTTACAAGAGGAACTGTTTCTTTTCAAGGAAGATCGAGGGACACTGGGGAGCAAATGACAAAGAGGAGGGACTGTTGTGGAAATTTTATTATGTGGACATTATACGCTAGGATGTGTGTGTTTTTATAAGTTGTCATCTGTCTCCCTGTGTTGGATTTGAATGTGGTTTTAAATCCAAGCCAGCGGCGGACAAACATGGCTGACGGGGACCATGGAGATGACTCAGGGATGAGGTGTGTACAGGGGGCCGGTCCGTCATTCTAGTCCACGCCTCTGTCCTTTTGATATGTAAATGTAATTACTGGACAAACTCGTTTTCTGTTGTACAGTCAGTGGCCACTGGGCGTTGTCCTATTGTGTAATAAATGAAGCTGACCAGAAGCCAGGGGGCACTTGGCCAGAGGAACTCCAGCTAGAAACAACGTGTGTGTGTGTCTTTTTCTGGGTGAGGATGCAATAGACCACAGCAGAGTCTCTGGGTCTCCTTACTGCGGGCGTTCAGGTACGTATGCCAGGGATAGCGCAGAGCTTCTTGTAAGTGCAGCGGATCAAACTACATTAGGGAATTGATAGTAGATTAATTTCTACGACAGCAAGCATTTCAGACTGGGGTTTTTGCTTCTTTTGGATCAGCAGCAGCAGGTGATGTGTGAGAGGCTGAACCCGATGGACGCACAGCCTTTTTTCTTTTGGACTATGTAACTATCTATTCAAACATGGGGGTGGAAAAACAGTTTTACAAGGTGTCCACACCCTCTGTGCATGGAATGTGGTAACTGATAAGACAGAAATTCAGTTTCTTTTCTCTTCCAACTCTCAGCAATGGCGTTTACTGCTCTGCGAGTTGAGCTGTCCTGCTGCATCTGTACGGACATTTATACGGATCCTGTGACCCTGCCATGTGGACACAGCTACTGCCGTCTATGTATCACCAGGACATGGGACAACCAGGAGGAGAGAGAATATTCCTGTCCTGAATGTAGATGCAGGTTTGAAGCAAGACCAAACCTTAAACGAAACCTGAGACTGACTAACATCGCGGAGAGTTTCCAATCATCTCACCCGGAGCAGGAGCAGGTCGGGATCCCCTGTACTTACTGTGACTCTCCGGTACCGGCTGGTAAAACATGTCTGCTGTGTGAAGCTTTTCTGTGTGATAAACACTTAAAGAAACACAGCAAGTCAGCAGAACACGTCTTAACTGAACCCACCACTTCACTGGAGAACAGGAAATGCTGCGTCCACAAGAAGGTGCTGGAGTATTACTGCTGTGAGGACGCGGCCTGTATCTGTGTGTCCTGCAGCCTGGCCGGAGAGCACAGGGGACACCAGGTGGAGACTCTGAATGAGGCCTCTGAGAAGAAAAAGGAGAAACTGAGGAATATTCTGCAGAAACTGACCTCACAGAGAGAGGAGGCCGAGAAAAGTGTCCAGAACCTGGAGGAGCTCAGGAGACAAGTGCAAGGAAAAGCAGCCGGGGTAACAGAGGATGTCACTGCCCTCATTAGAAACATCAGGGAAGAACCAGAAGCCCTGGAGAAACAAGTCCTGAATGAGATCTCCAGGCAGGAAGAGCAGGTCTCACTCCGAGTCTCAGATCTAATCCGGCCGCTGGAAATAAAGAAGGAGGAGCTGTCCAGGAAGATGAGCGACATCGAGAAGCTGTGTGACATGATGGACCCAATAACTGTCTTACAGGAGAAGGAATCAGACAGAGACGACTATTGTGATGCTGAGGAGGACACTGAGGAGGACACAGAGAGACGTAACATAATGACCCATGATGTAGGAGATCTGGATGTGGATCTGATCTCAGTGACCTTATACTCAGGCCTAGCTGGGATTGTGACCAGAATAAAGAGACAGTGCCGTACACTGGGGGCTTCAGACATGTCACTGGATATAAACACGGCTGGTAATGATGTTTGTGTATCAGGGGATTTGAAAACTGTTTCCTGGTCAGGATTAGATCAGAGACGTCCAGACACCCCAGAGAGATTTCAGTATTCACAGGTTTTAAGCTCCAGGAGTTTCTCCTCAGGGCGACATTACTGGGAAGTGAAGGTCAGTGAGTCAGGGCGGTGGATGGTTGGGGTGGTTTATCCCAGCATAGAGAGGAGGGGATGGCAGTCCTGGATTGGAATTAATAACAAGTCCTGGGGTTTGGGGAGGAAGAACAGATGGTTTAAAAATCATTATTATGTGAGACATGACAGTAAAAAAACCCGGTTACCTCACCCCCCTTCCTGTCAGAGATTAGGGATATCTCTGGACTACGAGGCCGGACGTTTGTCCTTTTATGAGCTGTGTGAGCCGATCAGACACTTACACACCTTCACTGCTGTCTTCGCTGAGCCGCTCCATGCTGTATTCAGAGTATTTGAGGATAATACCTGGGTGAGAATTTGAGGAATTTGTGGATTTGCGTCAGTTAAAATGATTTGTAGGAGTGAAAATTCTTTAACCCTTTCAGTCCTTGCTGGATTTTGTTCTAATAATCACATATTGATAATAATAATAATTGTATTAAAGCCATAAAGTGATTTTCTGGTTGTGATGATAATGGAGAGATTGTCCAGACATAGACACATGAGCGAGTGACCCCAGAGAGAGTGGGGGAGGGGATACGGGGAATAAAGATACTCAATATACACATCACTGGGAGCTAATGTGGGGCTTTATCCACTAAATAATACATTGTGACAAATCAACAAGGGAATGTAGACTATTGATCATAGAACTGGTATATTTGTAATCAATAAATCTGATTTCTGTTTCCCACAAACGCTGTGTATAGAGTGACTTGTCTGTGTCCGTTCCCTCCAATCAGTGATGAGCATTTATAAGCACAGGGGGCGCTCCAGGCACCTGGGTATCATTAATAAATGTTACTCCCTGAGGTCACATGATGCACTTCATTTAATATACAGGCTGGAGGTCACCCAGGGGTTAAATAATAGAAAACCCAGTTCTGAAAACAGGAAAAATATATTTTTTGCTTAGAAAAACATATGTATGATGTCACTTGTATCCAGTAGCAGATTTTCTCCTATTGGATGACTGAGACAGCTCTGATTGGTTGAGATATTTTACCCTTTCACTACAAAATACTATGTAGCATTGAAATACAATGAAAAATCCTCTCCGACCTGTCACTGTGAATTACAGTAAAAAAAGGGACAAGGAGCAGCCCCCACCCTCACTATAACAAAGCTACAAAGAGCAGCCTCCACCCTCACTGTAATGAAGCTGCAAGGAGCAGCACCCACCCTCACTGTAACAATGCTACAAGGAGCAGCACCCACCCTCACTGTAACAAAGCTACAAGGAGCGGCCCCCACTTATACTGTAACAACTCGGTGGGCGGTATAATCCAGCAACAATAATTGTTTTACTGAATGGGATCTCAATAGTACCAGAAAGGAAATCAAATGTGGCCGGGGAGCTAGGATTCTGCAATGGGGTGAACTTTATGGAGTTGTCAACATAGATAACAATTCCCCCTCTCTTAGCTCTGTCCTTTCTAGAGCATGAATACCCTTGTATTGCTATGGCAGAGTCTGGCACTTTAGGGGTTAACCATGATTCTGTCAGCACAATGACTTTAGGTTTGTAATAGAAGCACCAAGCTTTAAGCTCATCCAGTTTAGGGAGTAAGCTGCGGATGTTGCAGTGCACAAAGGAGAGGCCTTTTTTTAGTGGGGAGATTAAATATGGTGTCAGCTATTGGACCAGGGTTGGATTCAACATCATTTGCCAGAGCAAGCAGCAGAATAAAAAGGAATTTGGACATATGTTTATTTTTGGAAAATAGTGATTGGAGAGTTTTAAAGCTCTAAGTTAAAGGAGCTGAGCAGGCTATGGTGTATTTGGGTTTCTTTTTCAGCTTGCTGTAATTTGTAGGGTGTGTGTGTATAGGGAGGGAAGGTATATTTAGAGAGAAGGGAGATAGTGGAAAGAAGCAGCAAGAGGGGGAAGAGAGGGAAAAACATAGGGAAATGTGGTGTGGGAGAAGGGGAGGGAAAAAAAGTAGAAGACAGGCAGGGAATTGATAAGGAAAGCAGAAGATGGGAGTCTGGTAGGTGAAGGAATGTGAGTGACTGTCCCCAGAATGTTCGTGAAAAAGTGCCTCGAACTTTCTCGCTTGCGCGGTATATCTTATTCCACAGCTCCTTGTCACTCATTGACCAATCACAAAATTAATTTCTAAACTTGTGTAGCGCTGTGCTAAGTTCTGTTGCTGTAATTGCTCGGGTTTGGCCACCAGAGGGAGACAAGCGCAATGTAAAATATACTGGACACAATGGGACTACGTTTTCCATCATGCTTTGCGGCGGGGACAGGAAGTGGGTGGGGACAGAACGAAGGACATCCGCAGCCTCTTGGGAAGGAGAGCAGTGTGAGCCGAGCGGTGAACAGAGTAAGACGCATGTGAGACTGTGAGCGATTGACACCAGGCCGGAGAGCAGGCTCTGCCTCACAGACGCTGGGGATCGACACAGTGACTTGCCAGAGACCTAGTAATCCACCGCTGAGAGGTTTTGCACAGAGTTCCAGATTGGACCCCGAGTAAGGAGACCGTGATGATCCACTGGGAGTGCAGGCTGTAGATCTTGTTGTAGAAGACAGACAAGCAAGAGAGCGGATCCGGTGGCAGAGTACCAGTATCATCCAGCGGAGAGACATCCTTCATCAGGCAGTGGAACAGATTGTCTGGCGGATGGGTAAGAGGCCTTCCAGGCCACAGTCAAAGTTTAGCGAAGCACGCTGCAGCATTGCTTAAATCTACAGGGCCCCAACGTGACTAGTCGAAGATTTACTAAATACATTCACTGGCCAGTCGAATATAGTACCCTGGTACTTGAGCTCACACACACACACCTTTTTGGGACATAACCTGCACGGGACTTACACTCCAGTAACGAAGGGGTTAAACTTTTCTTTTACCGCTGCGCGTTTCTCGCATTACGAAATCCTGTTTTCTATACACCGTGTTTACTTTATATATGCCGTTTTATTGAGACCAGTAAAGCATAGAATTTACAAAATCCACAACAGTGCAGGTGTATATTTATTCCCTAGTGCGAAGAGACTAACCCGAGGTTAAATTCAGCGGCTCCTCCGGGAGTGAGCGCTTCACTTGAAATAAGCCATATATTTTACAGGTTATTTCTCGTCGCTTGAGGGCAGTATGTTATCACAAAATTTTGTACCACACCTGTTCCTCTAATTGACACCTGTGATGTCATATTATCTAGTTTAATCCAAAACAATTCACTTGACTGATTAAACCTGGGACCTCCTTGACCCATACCCCTTAAATATAAAGAAGACACAACACCTTCTTAACTGGAAAGGACCACAGCTTTATTAAATATTTACACCATGTAATCCGGCAGTGCTTTTCCTCCGTTATCCGCCCTATTACCCATGTAATAGGCAGTTACCGATCCAAAACCAGGAGCTCGTCACCCCGCCTGACCGAGATCAAGCGGGCTCGTCTCGTTAAATGCCTCACCCGAAGGCGGCTTAACCATTTTAAAGCACCGCTGTCCAGGAACCACGCCAACGCCAGGGGCACCATGGTCTCCTAATGGCTGCCTCTGCGCCCCACCGCAGACAGCGCCTCCTCAATCCCCGACATCAAACCAGTTAAAAATATATCCAAACCAATGTTCGTTCAAATGGACTCCATCACCGCGAATCACATTACGATTGTCGCCTTCCAATTCCGTGTGACGGACTGAAACCCCCCCTAACTGCCGAACAAATTTAGAAACCTCCCTGTTAACCCTCTTCCAAGCCCTGTCATTGGCCCGCGGCGCCGCCATCTCCTCCCAACGAGGTCGAGAAATAATGTCGGACCACACCAGCGACAATCCCCCAAATTTAGCAAAACAGCGGGCCAGATCCAGCTTCATAGCCTGAATCAGGTCCACCGAACGCACCGTCCCCAAATCATTCCCCCCAGCATGAACAATTAAAATAACCTCCCTGGGAGCCCTCCCAGCCAAAACATTGCATTCCTTCAACACCCGAGCCCAACGCAAACCCCGGATTTCCAACCAGCGAATCTCCGCTACCTCCGCCGGGAAACCAAGATTTTTGCCATGCGGCCGATGCTCAGCCCGCATGGCCGCCCAATGCACGAAGGAATGACCCAATATCCAGACCATCCTTGGGGAAGCACCTGAAATTATAAAAGGTTAGGACGAACCTAAGAGCGAAAGCGATCTGATCCCACCTACCCAGACGCTGAATCATGCCGCCCGACACGCCAGCACCCGCAGCCACAGTCGCTGCGCCTATACGAAAAGAATGGGAGGCAAACAACCCCGGTTCATAACCCAAAACCTGAACGCATCGCTTAAAAACTGTAGGAACTCGGTATCAAGTCAAAGGAACCCCATCAATATAAATCAAAAGAGTCAGGGAAAACCGGCTGAACTGCCAAATACTCCCGCGCGAGGCCCAAAGGACACCCGATCACCCCAATCGCATTTAAGTAATCAGAACGCCCCTACCCAAGCGGTCCGTCCTGTACCTGACAATCAAAAACCTCACCTCATCGGCTGCCAGAGAAACATGCGCAAGGCAGAATGCATCTGAGAGTTAGGAGCAACCAGCTCACCCACCCTCAGGACACCATAAAAGGCAAAAGCAAACTCTAAACAATCGCGACCTCAAAAAGATCACGACAAACGCCGAGTAAAACATCCAACAGTTCCAAAAACATGGGGCCAGAAGCTGGGCGCCGAACCTCAGACACCGCAGTCCGCCACCAACCCGAAACAATCCCTCAAAGCAGGAAATCCCGACCAACATCCTCCCAACCAACCGCCTTGCACCAAACGAAAGGGCAGTCAGTACTCCGACCGCTCCCAAACTGGAGCCCCCTTACTCCCGGAGGGAATTGAAATAAATCAAGGTTGCCCCTACGACGGCAGTAAGACAGACAATACTCAATACGGATGTGCCTCAGCTGCTCCTGCTCGCCTGCTTTGAGGTCGGACCAGCGTTTTCTGATCTGGTCCTTCGTCCCGTCTTTCCCAAACACCTCCAGGATGGTGGTGCGTGTAGCTTGTCAATGATACGATCCTTCCTAAAATTATTCTTCCTGCCGTAAGGGCCCTTACTTGCCGTCATAATCTTTGTAATCAAAGATGCGGACCAGCTCCAACATCTCCTCAAATGCCAGTAATTCTAAAAGTGAACCAATACTCTGAACGCCTGGCTTGGAAGATGGCCGCCATTGTATGTTTGTTTGTGTGTTTGTGCCCCTGTTGGGCAGTTTGCCATCCTTGGCATGTTCCCTTCCCTTCCCTTCCCCATGTTGTAAATAAATTTTCTATTTTTTCTATATTTTCCTGTTTGTGTGCGTTGCTTTACGTTAATAAGTTAATTATGTATTGCTTGGTTTCCACACTGTTAACCACTTCGATGCGGAGGACGCGCTCAGCGCGTCCTCCGCATGGCTGCTGGTATGCGGAGGACGCGCTGAGCGCGTCCTCCCTTTGGGGTCAGCATTCGGCCGGGTTCCGGCCGATCACTGGCCCCCCCGGTGCGGGCTGACATCCTCGATGTCAGCCCAGCATCCGGAACCGCCGCCGGTGAAATTAGGTGTCATCGCGACAGCGCGATGACACCTAATTCAGGCGCCCCCCCGCATGTGCGGAGGAGGCGCCTGAAAGGGAGGGGGTGAGGTCCTTCGGACCTCTCTCCCTCCCGATCGGCGGCGTTGCGGGGGTTAACCCAGGCACCATTTGGAAGGGCACAGCCTGCCCTTCCAAATGGTGCCTGGCATTAACCCCTGGGGAGCTGGATCGCGAATCGGCGCTGAAAAGCGCCGGTTCGTGATCCTTTCCCGGAGCTGGCGACATCTTGGATGTCGGCCAAGCCTCCGGGAACTCCCCCTGAGTGAGGACTGGCGTCATCGTGCATAGCACGATGACGCCAGTCCTAGAGTTAACCCCTAACTGCCACCAATGGTGGAGATAGGGAGTTCCAATGAACTCCCTATCTCCCGATCCGTGGCAGCTAGGGGTTAAAGTTTGGTATGGTTGGATCGGCCAGAGCATGGCCATTCCAACGATACCAAACACTATAGTGAAAAAAGTTTTTAAAAAAAAATAAAAATTAAAAATAAAAATATAATTAAAAAAAAATTATAAAAATTAAATAAACATTTTTTTTTTCTTTTTTTTGGTTTGTTAATGCAGCAATATTGTTCCCATTTCAATTATAATGTGAACAATGATGCTGCACTAATGATTTTTGTATGCGGTGCGTTTGTTAAAAATCGTGTAATTTTCCCCCCAAAAAAATGTAACGAGACCCCATCTCTAATTTTTTTAACAAGCGCACCCCATACAAAATATAACCGCAATTGCTCGCATGTTAAAATGTGAAAAAAAACACTTTACATGTTGTAAATTATTGAAAATACATATTTTATTGCATTTTTTGTTATAATATACAGACATGACATAACGTATACATATAATAATGATATATTATGAATCTACCGAGTCTGACGGAAAGAACGATATATAATATGTCTGGGTCATATAATAAAATAAGCCTTCAAAACACGTTTAAACATGATGCGCAAAACAGGTAAAAATGACCTCAGCACAGGGGCGTGAAAAGCCTCAGCAGCGAAAGGGTTAAAATTATATGTACATAAATGTATTGACATTTCTATGGACCCTTTGTCATAAATTTGTCAACATATTTGTGGCCATGAATGTGACTGTGCACATTCTACACTTCCTGCCTGGCCAAAAAATGTCACACACTAACACAACCTTGTTGTACGGCCTTGAGATTTGATTACCGACGTGGCCTGGTTTGACAGCTGGGTTGACAGCTCTGAGCCGGGGACCCAGGCGATGTCACAACAACATGGATTTTTGTCCACAGTCACATTCATTGTATAACCAAGAATTTATCAAAAAATATTGATGGCAGCACTGCGTGAAGTCTTCTCCGACACAACCCAAAGATCCTCAGTGCGGCTCAGGTCTAGTTTATTTGTCCCTGTTTGCAGCTTCACGCAACACCTCCTCCCAGCTATGAGCTCTCTCTCTCCCACCGCTGCCCGCTAAGACGCTGCCCGCCAACATGGTCACGTCTTTGCAGGAAGCTGCGTGCCGCCGGACGCTCTGAGGGAGCGAAAAAGGCGCGGAGGTGAGCTGGGGCCATTATCATGAGGTGCTGGGGCATTCCATGTGCTGGGGCAAATCCACGAGGAGCTGGGGCATATCCACGAGGAGCTGGGGCATATCCACGAGGAGCTGGGGCATGTCCACGAGGAGTTGGGGCATGTCCACGAGGAGCTGGGGCATGTCCACGAGAAGCTGGGGCATATCCACGAGGTGCTGGGGCATATCCACGAGGAGCTGGGGCATATCCACGAGGAGCTGGGGCAATATCCACGAGCAGCTGGGGCATGTCCACGAGGAGCTGGGGCATGTCCACGAGGAGCTGGGGCATATCCATGAGGTGCTGGGGCATGTCCACGAGGAGCTGGGGCAATATCCACGAGGAGCTGGGGCATGTCCACGAGGAGCTGGGGCAATATCCATGAGGAGCTGGGGCATATCCATGAGGATGTCGGATGTCGGCCAAGCTTCCGGGAACTCCCCCTGAGGACTGGCGTCATCGTGCATAGCACGATGACGCCAGTCCTGGAGTTAACCCCTAGTTGCCACCAATGGTGGAGATAGGGGGTTCATTGGAACTCCCTATCTCCCGATCCGTGGCAGCTAGGGGCTAAAGTTTGGTATTGTTGGATCGGCCAGAGCATGGCCGTTCCAACGATACCAAACACGAATGTGAAAAACGTTTGTAAAAAAATTAAAAATAAAAAAATATTTAAAAAAATTTATAAAAAAAAATAAACATTTTTTTTTCTTTTTTTTGGTTTGTTAATGCAGCAATATTGTTCCCATTTCATTTATAATGTGAACAATGATGCTGCACTAACGATTTTTGCATGCGGTGCGTTTGTTAAAAATCGTGTAATTTTCCCCAAAAAAAATGTAACGAGACCCCATCTCTAATTTTTTTAACAAGCGCACCCCATACAAAATATAACCGCAATTGCTCGCATGTTAAAATGTGAAAAAAAAACACTTTACACGTTGTAAATTATTGAAAATACATATTTTATTGCATTTTTTGTTATAATATACAGACAGGTCATGACGTATACATATAATAATGACATATTATGAATCTACCGAGTCTGACGGAAAGAACGATATATAATATGTCTGGGTCATATACTAAAATAAGCCTCAAAACACGTTTAAACATGATGAGCAAAACCGGTAAAAATGAGCTCAGCACAGGGGCGGGAAAAGCCTCAGCAGCGAAAGGGTTAATTAAAAAAACACGATAGAATCGCCAGAATTATCGTATCGACAGAATGAATTATCGGATCCGAAAAACAAACCAAAAATTTATTATAAAAAATATATAAAGTAGTATTAAAATAGTAAACCATAGTAGTTTTCATCAAAACGAATAGAGTTAGACAGCTTTGAAACGAGAACAGACGTTCCGAAAAACGAAAAATGGGCGATATACCGAAAACCATGTACAATTCCGAAAAACTAACGGTTCCGAAAAACGAAAAGTCGATACAGAAACCTAGTAAAGTGACCCGAAAATACGAAAAATGGTCGATATTCCGAAAAATAAATGTACCCGAAAAACGAATCAAACCAAACCGAATTGAAACAGAAAGTGGTCGAAACGAGCCGAATCGAAAAATTAAAAAATTCGAAAAATCGAATCGAATCAAACCGAAAAAAAAATCGGTGCACATCCCTATCTCGCAGTGGCCTGTACAGTGTCACAAAGTGGCCATGCGTGTGTCTGGCAGTGTTGAGTGGATGGACCCATGTTCGCCGTTGTCTTTTCTTCTTCAGGTACAGGTATCCCAGTGCAGCAAAAAGAAACACTTGGACTGCATCCATCTTGGAGAAATGCCACCATTCCCAAAATGCCTTTTTATACCCTTTCCCTTTATTTGATTCATTCTGCAATTGATTTGGTTGATCATATCTCTCTTCTTCCAGCTCCGTGAAACAAAACGTATGAAACTGCGCATCGTATGACCGCTATCGCGTATTCCGTGAAAAAATACGTCCATTCGTTAGAACGCACTTTTTCACGGACAACGTGAAAAATGCGTTTGTCTGACCCTAGCCTAATGGAGACATACAACCATGCTTTTATACTTATTTTAATCTTTATCAACTAGGTTTTAAATTTCCTCTTATTATAATAATTTTATATGAAACATGCTGGCATCGAAGAAACCGGCTCATAATGACCAATTGTTAAACCAATTTTAATGAATATTGTGCATTATTAATAAGATATATGTTATTTAGAAGTTATTCCTTTCCCTCCCTAGCTTTCCTCATTGCCCATATTTTTGACTTCTAATTCAATAGGTAAATGCAATTTAATTGAGGCATTCTATAAGACTATTAGCAAACGACCTCAAAACATTTTTCTAATGCACCTCTCTAGCGGTATATATATATATATATGACACCTGCCTTTAATACTTGGCCGCAAACAATTATGGTTTTTGTATTGTATCTGCTCCCCTCGCCGGTGAATGAAACGTTAAACGGTTCCCTTATGCACCATATGGATTAAATAAGCGACTGGCCACAATTTAAGGACAGCAGATATTGCCATGTGGAACGCAAACTAAAATGGCCGCGACGCGGCTAAATGACCAAATCAGTACCACGTGACCGCGACAATGAGCGAACCCGGAAGCGGGCTTCGCAAGTAGCGCAAAACGCCAAAAGAAGCGCGAAATGACGGCAACTATCAATAAATTCAATATAAATAGGAGACTCTCAGATCACTTAAAATTTCTCCCTTTTCACCACATATTGTCTGAGGAAGGCGCCAGAGTAGCGCGAAACGCGCATCGACCATTCCCCTATGTTATCTATTTACATCTTTTATTAAGTTTGTAATTGCCAATAAACCTCTATTATACATTCATTCTCATTTCTAATAACCCCTTGTTGAGCCCCCAAACTGGCCGCAAATGGGCAGACCATTTCTGTTCAGATACTGAGGAAGCAGCAGAGCAACCGACCGCAGCTGAACAGACGACCATTTTCCAGACATCGAGTGTGACGGAACGAGATGTTACTGTCCGCCTGCGGGTGTGCTCCAATCTGCGTTGAGGTCTTCTCCCCCTTCTGTTGTCCCACCGGCCCGACTACCAAGGCTGTGACACTCGGCGTCTCGAGCGACCGGGATCAGCTTCGCGAGCGAGATGTCAAACGTAGCGAGGGGGACCTTGACGTGGACCCAGCCCGACCACTGAGGGATGACCCTCAGCGTCCCGAGCAGCTGGCCACTGACCTGTACGTGAGCTTTTACAGGTAACGGTCAGGATCTCTCGGCAATCGGATTGGCCGATGGTCGATCGTTCGGGGCTATTCGGATCACCCAGCGGTCGATGTGCCCATTCGCTACGCAACACTGACCTATTCGGATCTCCCGGTAATCAAGCTGGCAAACGGTCGATCGCGCGGAAGTATTCGGATCGTCCCACGGTCGATGTGGCCCTTCGCTGCACAGCACTGACCTATTCGGGCTCCCAGTGGCTACAGATATTCCAAGTCGACCAGCACTCCGTTCGGATTTCGCGGTAGTCGATGCGCCCGCGCCCGGCAGAGTACTGATTCTTCGGATCTTCTGGTGGCTACCTGAAAGGGACTCCGTCGGCTAGTGGCATTCGGATCGCGCGGCGGTCGAAGCGCTCACGCGTGGCCAGGTGCAGATTCTTCGGATCTCCCGGCAGTTAGCTGGACAGGCTCAGTCGGCTGTAGGTATTCCGATCGCGCGGCAGCGGCGCGCGGTATGTCTTCGGTTCGTCCGGGGTGCTGAACCACGAGGGATGTCAGACACAGTTGGCAAATAGAGACACGAGACGCAGCTGCATGAACTCAAAACCAAAGACACCTTTATTTTTAACAACAGCAGTATTTATAACTTTCCCCACGAGCTCCACATCTGGAAAACCCCCTGCCCGCCCCCCAGGTATCATTGGCTAAGGCGCATCGGGGCGTTGCCGATTCGGAACCGGAAGGTTCGGATCGGCCATTTTATCTCCTGCTCCGCCCGATCCGAACACGCGGCGGCAGAAAATGGCGGCAAATTTAAAACGGCATCCGTTACACAGTATCAACACTTTTATTTACAGGTACTCCCCCGGCCAGCTGGAATGCAGGAACGTTGGTGCAACGGCACAAAACACATAGTTTATTGAATATCAGTGTCCTGATCCCCTGTCTCTGGCTGAGGGTGCTGGGCCAGTCCATCACATTCCTCCCCCGCCCCAAAGTCCGACGCACCCGGTAGGACTCCTACGGGTCGTGCCGGGGTAGTCGGTACTCCACCTTCCACCAAGTTCAGATCTGACCGTCGTGACAACCCGTCAGCATTGCATTTTGTGCCCCTGGTCGATACTGAATAGTGAAGTTATAGGGTTGAAGCGCCAAGCTCCAACGCAACAACCGCCATTCTCTCCCGCCACCCGGTTTAGCCACACCAGGGGATTATGGTCCGTGAGTACAGTAAACGATCGTCCATACACATATGGCTGAAACTTGCGTAGGGCCCAGACCAGAGCCAGACACTCCTTCTCCACCGCAGCATACCCCACCTCCCGCGGTAACAGTTTTCTGCTAATGAAGGCCACTGGATGGTCTCCCCCGTCGTCCCCCACCTGGCTCAGGACAGCTCCCAGTCCGAACATGGACGCGTCTGGGTCCCTCTCGGAGTGCCATTGTTGTAACGTGTGCCCTGTGATCTGGTAGTGGCTGGTGCGGCCGCTTCCGTGGAGTATGCAGAGACCAGTCGACCCAGATCATTACCGAGGAGCACCTCGGCTGGTAGTTGGTTCAGCAACCCCACTCTGACTACTTTCTCTCCGGACCCCCAGTCCAGGTGGACCCGGGCCGTCTCCAGCCGGAGAACCTTTCCACCAGCCACCCGTACCGCAACGGTATTCCGTAACCGGTCGTTCTGTTGGACTAAGTGGGGCCGGACCAACGTGATGGTAGCCCCAGAGTCTCGGAGTCCTTCAGCCGCCTTCCCATTGACCCACACCGCCTGGCGGTGGTGATGGCGATTATCGGCCGCGGCAGCTTGCACCGGGTCCGCCTCGTGCAGTCGCTCCCATTCCTCCGGAGCTTCCGGCCAGGGAGGGTCAGCGTCGTAGCAATGAGTAGACTGTGGTGGTCTAGGCGATGATCTTGCCAGGTCCGGTCGGTTAGGGCAATTCTGCTTATAATGTCCGTCTTGGTTACATCCATAGCAGCGTATGTTGGCCATGGTATTGGGGCGACTGGGGGGTCGGGCGACCAGCGGTCGGACCGTCGGCACTGGGAGTGGCGGGGCCGGAATCACTGGTCGAGGAAGTAAGGGCCGCTCCCCCCCCGTGACTTTCCGCGTATCAACATATTCATCGGCCCAAACCGCTGCTTGCTGTACAGTGTGGGGTTTCCTGTCCCGCACCCACTCCCGGATGGCGGTGGGTGTATGTTCGAAGAACTGCTCCAGCAGGAGCAGTTGCGTTATCTCGGTTACCGTCTCGGCTTTGCTTCCCAAAAACCAGGTGCGCAAATCCCGTTGGAGTCGGTGGGCCCACTCCACATGGGTAGCGCCGCTGGGTCGGCGAGAGTTCCGAAATTTAGCTCGACTGGCTTCTGGGGTCACGGCGAATCGGCTCAACAGCGCCTGCTTCACGTGCCCATAGTTGGTAGCTTCCTCATCTGACACCGTGCGGTATGCCTCCGCGGCCCGCCCGGTCAATTTGCACGCCAGGATTCTTACCCAGTCCGTGGGATGCACTTCGTGGACTTGACACAACCGCTCGAAATCCTGGAGATAACTCTCTATTTCTTCGTCGGTCTCGCGGAAGTCTTTAAACGCCTGGAAGGGCACCTTTCTCCCCGGGGATCGCTCCACTCGGAGGCTGTTATCTCGCTGGCTCCGCACTTCTGCTAACCGCAGTTCGTGCTCGCGTTCTCTTTCTCGCTCTTCTTCCTGGCAGATTTCTCGAACCAGGTGCTGCATCACTGCTTCTGTCGGGGCTGCTCCGTAGAAAGCGGCCCGTTCTCGGACCTTCCTCTGTAGGGCACTTTCGTCGGCTCCAGCCGCGACGATGACCGGTGCGGTGTCGGCGGGTAGCGCTGTGCTCGCCGTACCTTGATCCAACCGTTGTAGCTCCTCTATTAGGGTGTCCCGACTCTTGGAACCCGGGGTGCCACCACGGTTTTCTAGCATGTTCCGCAAAGTGTCTCGTTTGTAGTCGGCATACACTGCCATGATGGGTTCTTCGGGGAAGTCGATAGTATTGATGGCAGAGAGCGATCCCACCGCTGCCACCAGTGTGACGGAACGAGATGTTACTGTCCGCCTGCGGGTGTGCTCCAATCTGCGTTGAGGTCTTCCCCCCTTCTCTTGTCCCACCGGCCCGACTACCAAGGTTGTGACACCCGGCGTCTCGAGCGACCGGGATCAGCTTCGCGAGCGAGATGTCAAACGTGGCGAGGGGGACCTTGACGTGGACCCAGCCCGACCACTGAGGGATGACCCTCAGCGTCCCGAGCAGCTGGCCACTGACCTGTACGTGAGCTTTTACAGGTAACGGTCAGAACAGGTTCCGTCCGCGAAGATTCGGATCTCTCGGCAATCGGATTGGCCGATGGTCGATCGTTCGGGGCTATTCGGATCACCCAGCGGTCGATGGGCCCCTTCGCGACGCAACACTGACCTATTCGGATCTCCCGGTAATCAAGCTGGCAAACGGTCGATCGCGCGGAAGTATTCGGATCGTCCCACGGTCGATGTGGCCCTTCGCTGCACAGCACTGACCTATTCGGGCTCCCAGTGGCTACAGATATTCCAAGTCGACCAGCACTCCGTTCGGATTTCGCGGTAGTCGATGCGCCCGCGCCCGGCAGAGTACTGATTCTTCGGATCTTCCGGTGGTTACCTGAACGGGACTCCGTCGGCTAGTGGCATTCGGATCGCGCGGCGGTCGAAGCGCTCACGCGTGGCCAGGTGCAGATTCTTCGGATCTCCCGGCAGTTAGCTGGACAGGCTCAGTCGGCTGTAGGTATTCCGATCGCGCGGCAGCGGCGCGCGGTATGTCTTCGGTTCGTCCGGGGTGCTGAACCACGAGGGATGTCAGACACAGTTGGCAAATAGAGACACGAGACGCAGCTGCATGAACTCAAAACCAAAGACACTTTTATTTTTAACAACAGCAGTATTTATAACTTTCCCCACGAGCTCCACATCTGGAAAACCCCCTGCCCGCCCCCACAGGTATCATTGGCTAAGGCGCATCGGGGCGTTGCCGATTCGGAACCGGAAGGTTCGGATCGGCCATTTTATCTCCTGCTCCGCCCGATCCGAACACGCGGCGGCAGAAAATGGCGGCAAATTTAAAACGGCATCCGTTACACAGTATCAACACTTTTATTTACAGGTACTCCTCCGGCCAGCTGGAATGCAGGAACGTTGGTGCAACGGCACAAAACACATAGTTTATTGAATATCAGTGTCCTGATCCCCTGTCTCTGGCTGAGGGTGCTGGGCCAGTCCATCACATCGAGTAAGTAGACAAAGAGGTTAAGGTACTCAATGAGAAGTACTAGACGCCCATAAATTGAGCCTGGATTACTAAGGCTCCTAAATCGGTGAGTGTATATGAACCCCTCATTTTCTTATCATTTACCATCTAATACTGTGCCATGAGAGCGCTGTCCCTCTTGTCTCCCCACCTGAGGTAACAAGGTGGATGTAAAGAAGGGCAGAGGCCACTCTTTATTTGGCTCGAGGCGTTCCAATCCAGAGCCTGGACATATGAGGCTCTGGAATCTGTAAGTGCGATATATTATCCAAATTTATGCCCTTTAGTGTGTAAAGACAACATTGCACTATTTTTTCTCTCTTCTTTGTTTCCCCATCTATACTGGAGTCCATCGTGACCACAGGAAGAACTGTCAAAGTGAGGAGTAACCCGTAATACATGTGGAAAGGGTAACATTGACTAAATTATCGAGCACATTTGATGCACAACCCTTCCACCTAGGAACTCCAGAAATCGTCACTAAGGACACTAGGATTAAAGTACAGATTGAACTCCGCCATAGGACATAATTCAATTATACTGGACGTTCGAATCTGGCCTTTGGCTCCGCTAACTTTAGTGACTGACGAATTTGCACTATATTTCACTATATGCACTTTAATGTTGCATTTGCACTTTATGTCATTATATGTACAAGATATGACGAGCACTTTATATCGTGAGAAGTCACAATTGTACTATCTTGGAAGGTATACGCATACACCTGAAAGTGATATCTACCAGCCCATGAAGTATTAACAACAAGTATCACTGTATGACTAATAGTCATTGCGCCGGTAGGAGCCACCCCTCATGAATTTGATACATTGTATGCAGACTGGGAGTGCTAGGTGTCGTGTGTGGGTCTGTGATGGTGATGTTTCCATACATCCTACAAATCCGCCACTTCACGGGCAGGTTATGGGGACCTCCTAGGCACGATATTTGAAGGATTTTTTCATTTTTATTTTTAACCCCTTATTTTATGGAAAACTCCGTTCCTTTAACCCTTTCACTGCTGAGGCATTTCACTGCTTTCGCTCATCATGTTTAAACGCGATTTGAAGCCACATTTTATTATACGACCCAGACATATTATATATCGTTCTTTCCGGCAGACTCGGCAGATTCATAATATATCATTTTATATGTATACGTCATGTTCTGCCTGTATATTATAACAAAAAAATGCAGTAAAGCTTGAATTTTTAATCATCTGCAGCGTGTAAAGTGTTTTTTTTCACCTTTTATCACATGAACATTTGCGGTTATATTTTCTATGGGGTGCGCTTGTACAAAACATTTGAAATGGGGACTTAAATTTCTTGGGGGGAATTATGTGATTTTTAGCAAACACACACCATAGAAAAAAATAATTAGTGCAGCATCATTGTTCACATTATAATTGAAATGTGAACAATATTGCTGCATTAATAAAATAACACAAAAAAACACATTTTTATTTTACTTTATACCTGGTCATGTTGGGTATCATGCTCAGGTCTTTTCGATTGACACACTCCATGACCCCCTAGCTGCCACGGTTCTGGGGATATCGGGGTTCAAATGAACCCCCCATCTCCACCAGGAGATTCCGGGCAGCTAGGGGTTCCCCAGCTATATGACGTCATCACGCTATGCGTGAGGACATCATGCAGTGAGGGGGGATCCAGGGGTGGAGCCGCCATCCAACATGGCGGCCCCCACCGGAGCTAGGCCGCACTTCGGCGCCGCAAGGCTTCTCTATACACAGCCCCATCAGCATCTCTATACACAGCATCTCTATACACAACCCCATCAGCATCTCTATACACAACCCCATCAGCATCTCTATACACAAACAGCATCTCTATACACAACCCCAACAGCATCTCTATACACAACCTCATCAGCATCTCTATACACAGCATCTCTATACACAGCCCCATCAGCATCTCTATACACAGCCCCATCAGCATCTCAATACACAACCCCATCAGCATCTCTATACACAGCATCTCTATACACAACCCCATCAGCATCTCTATACACAGCATCTCTATACACAACCCCATCAGCATCTCTATACACAACCCCATCAGCATCTCTATACACAGACAGCATCTCTATACACAGCCCCATCAGTATCTCTATACACATCTCTATACACAACCTCACAGCATCTCTATACACAACCTCACAGCATCTCTATACACAACCCCATCAGAATCTCTATACACAATCCTCACAGCATCTATATACACAGCCCCATCAGCATCTCTATACACAGCATCTCTATACACAGCCACACAGCATCTCTATACACAGCCTCACAGCATCTCTATACACAGAATCTCTATACACAGCATCTCTATACACAGCCTCACAGCATCTCTATACACAACCCCATCAGCATCTCTATAACACAACCCCATCAGCATCTCTATACACAAACAGCATCTCTATACACAACCAAACAGCATCTCTATACACAACCTCATCAGCATCTCTATACACAGCATCTCTATACACAACCCCATCAGCATCTCTATACACAACCCCATCAGCATCTCTATACACAGCATCTCTATACACAGCCCCATCAGCATCTCTATACACAGCCCCATCAGCATCTCAATACACAACCCCATCAGCATCTCTATACACAGCATCTCTATACACAACCCCATCAGCATCTCTATACACAGCATCTCTATACACAACCCCATCAGCATCTCTATACACAACCCCATCAGCATCTTCTATACACAGACAGCATCTCTATACACAGCCCCATCAGTATCTCTATACACATCTCTATACACAACCTCACAGCATCTCTATACACAACCTCACAGCATCTCTATACACAACCCCATCAGAATCTCTATACACAATCCTCACAGCATCTATATACACAGCCCCATCAGCATCTCTATACACAGCATCTCTATACACAGCCACACAGCATCTCTATACACAGCCTCACAGCATCTCTATACACAACCTCACAGCATCTCTATACACAACCCCATCAGCATCTCTATACACAACCCCATCAGCATCTCTATACACAGCCTCACAGCATCTCTATACACAGCCTCACAGCATCTCTATACACAGCCAGAGGAATCGCTAAGTGGGGGCGGGGGGGGCGGTCTGCACCAGGTGACACCCGCCCTGCGCCGCGTGTTCGCTCCCTGCGAGCGTCCGAAGCTATGCTTCGGCGCTCGCCTGGGGGAAACACGTCACCAGCCGAGTTCTTGCGAGATCGTGACTGGTCAAGTGGCTCCCCCAGGCGAGCGCCCAAGCTCCATACCGGACGCTCAGAGGGAGCAGAGCACGCAACGCAGGAGGTGAGCTGGGGGCAAATCCATGAGCTGCTGGGGCCTGGGACATATCCATGAGCTGGGGGCAAATCCATGAGCTGCTGGGGCAAATCCATGAGCTGCTGGGGCAAATCCATGAGCTGCTGGGGCAAATCCATGAGCTGCTGGGGCATATCCATGTGCTGGGGCAGTATATCCATGTGCTGGGGCAGTATATCCATGAGCTGGGGGCAGTATATCCATGAGCTGGGGGCAGTATATCCATGAGCTGGGGGCAGTATATCCATGTGCTGGGGCAGTATATACATGGCAATATATCCATGATCTGGGGCAGTATATCCATGATCTGGGGCAGTATCCATGGAAGTATATCCATGAGCTGGGGCAGTATATCCATGTGCTGGGGCATTATCCATGAGCTGGGGCAGTATCCATGAGCTGGGGCAGTATATTCATGTGCTGGGGCAGTATATTCATGTGCTGGGGCATTATCCATGAGCTGGGGCAGTATATCCATGAACTGGGGCATATCCATGTGCTGGGGCAGTATATCCATGTGCTGGGGCATATCCATGGGCTGGGGCAGTATATCCTAGAGCTGGGGCAATATCCCATAAGCCTGGGGCAGTATATCCATGAGCTGAGGCATATCCCATAAGCTGGGGCTATCCATGAGCTGGATCGAATCCATGAGCTGGGGCAGTATATCCATGAGCTGGGGAGTATATCCAAGTGCTGGGGCAGTATATCCATGGCAATATATCCATGAGCTGGGGCAGTATATCCATGAGCTGGGGCAGTATATCCATGATCTGGGGCAGTATATCCATGAGCTGGGGCATATCCATGAGCTGGGGCAGTATATCCATGAGCTGGGGCAGTATCCATGGCAGTATATCCATGAGCTGGGGCAGTATATCCATGAGCTGGGGCATATCGTTGAGCTGGGGCAGTATATCCATGATCTGGGGCAGTATCCATGAGCTGGGGCAGTTTATCCATGTCCTGGGGCATTATCCATGAGCTGGGGCAGTATATCCATGAGCTGGGGCATATATCCATGTGCTGGGGCAGTATATCCATGTGCTGGGGCAGTATATCCATGAGCTGGGGCAGTATATCCATGTTGCTGGGCATATCCCAAAAGCTTGGGGCATATCCATGTGCTGGGGCAGTATATCCATGTGCTGGGGCAGTATATCCATGTGCTGGGGCATTATCCATGAGCTGGGGCATTATATCCATGAGCTGGGGCATTATATCCATGAGCTGGGGCATATCCCATGAGCTGGGGCAGTATATCCATGAGCTGGGGAGTATATCCATTGAGCTGGGGCAGTATATCCATGAGCTGGGGCATTCCCATAAGCTGGGGCATATCCATGTGCTGGGGCAGTATCATGTGCTGGGGCAAATATCCCATAAGCCTGGGCAGTATATCTGTCATGCCTCAGCCCTGAGAGTCGCTGTGGTCAGCCTGGGTCACTTGCTCTCATTACCTGCTTCCCACCTAAGGGTTAACTCTGTGTCTGAACCTGAGGTTTTGCATAAAACCAGACCACACCCTCCTCCCCTTTTGCTCTTTCATTTTGTGTTTTTTCCCTTCCCTGTGTTCAGAGGTCTTGAGAGCTCCCTCTTGTCATTGTATGCTGCCTGATTTATATTTTGCTCTGCCGTGCATTCTTGCTGTGTCTGCATTACCTGGTTCCTGCTGGCTGGACGATCCACTGCGTGGCCCACTATCCAGTGGGTCCAGAGACTCTCAAGTGGCTTCCAGCCCTCCAGCTCTCTCCAAGGAGACCAACCTTCTATCAAGGTACATTTGCCTACAAACTCCTGCTTCTCCTCAAGCGGATCTGGAGAGAGACTACGTGGTCTGCCATCCACTTGCCTATTTTCTGTGTTACTGTCTGTTCTGTGCTGGACTGTTAGCTGTGAACATTCTTCAATACAGCCTTATTGTACATATACTGCCTCCAGTGTCTGTGTGCCTGCTTTTCCCCAGCGCTTGGGGATTATATATCACAACACAGAGGCTGTGCCATGGCTCCTTCGTGGCGCGAGCCTGACAATATCCATGTGCTGGCGGGCAGTATATCCATGAGCTGGGGCAGTATATCCATGAGCTGGGGCAGTATATCCATGAGCTGGGGCATATCCCATAAGCTGGGGCATATCCATGAGCTGGGATAGTATCCATGAGCTGGGGCAGTATATCCATGTGCTGGGGCAGTATATCCATGGCAATATATCCATGAGCTGGGGCAGTATATCCATGAGCTGGGGCAGTATATCCATGAGCTGGGGCAGTATCCATGTGCCAGGGCAGTATCCATGTGCTGGGGCAATATCCCATAAGCCTGGGGCAGTATATCCATGAGCTGGGGCAGTATATCCATGTGCTGGGGCAGTATATCCATGGCAATATATCCATGAGCTGGGGCAGTATATCCATGATCTGGGGCAGTATATCCATGATCTGGGGCAGTATATCCATGATCTGGGGCAGTATCCATGATCTGGGGCAGTATCCATGGCAGTATATCCATGTGCTGGGGCATTATCCATGAGCTGGGGCAGTATCCATGGCAGTATATCCATGAGCTGGGGCAGTATATCCATGAGCTGGGGCATAACTTTGAGCTGGGGCATAACTTTGAGCTGGGGCAGTATCCATGAGCTGGGGCAGTATATCCATGTGCTGGGGCAGTATATCCATGAGTTGGGGCAGTATATCCATGAGTTGGGGCAGTATATCCATGAGCTGGGGCAATATATCCATGAGCTGGGGCATATATCCATGAGCTGGCGCAGTATATCAATGAGCCGGAGCAGTATATCCATGAGCTGGGGCAGTATATCCATGTGCTGGGGCATATCCATGAGCTGGGCAGTATATCCATGTGCTGGGGCAATATCCATAAGCTGGGGCAGTATATCCATGTGCTGGGGAATATCCCATAAGCTTGGGGCATATCCATGTGCTGGGGCAGTATATCCATGTGCTAGGGCATTATATCCATGAGCTGGAGCAGTAAATCCCATGAGCTGGGGCAGTATATCCCATGAGCTGGGGCAGTATATCCCATGAGCTGGGGCAGTATATCCCATGAGCTGAGGCAGTATATCCATGAGCTGGGGCAGTATATCCATGAGCTGGGGCATATCCCATAAGCTGGGGGCATATCCACGTGCTGGGGCAAATATCCATGTGCTGGGGCAATATCCCATAAGCCTGGGGCAGTATATTCCATGTGCTGGGGCATTATCCATGAGCTGGGGCAGTATATCCATGAGCTGGGGCAGATCCCATAAGCTGGGGCATATCCATGAGCTGGGATAGTATCCATGAGCTGGGGCAGTATATCCATGGCAATATATCCATGTGCTGGGGCAGTATATCCATGGCAATATATCCATGAGCTGGGGCAGTATATCCATGGCAGTATATCCATGAGCTGGGGCAGTATATCCATGAGCTGGGGCAGTAACCATGAGCTGGGGCAGTATCCATGGCAGTATATCCATGTGCTGGGGCATTATCCATGAGCTGGGGCAGTATATCCATGAGCTGGGCAGTATATCCATGAAGCTGGGCAGTATATCCATGAGCTGGGGCATATAACCATGTGCTGGGGCAGTATATCCATGTGCTGGGGCAGTATATCCATGTGCTGGGGCAGTATATCCATGTTCTGGGGCATATCCATGAGCTGGGTCAGTATATCCATGTGCTGGGGCAGTATATACATGAGCTGGGGCAGTATATGCATTAGCTGGGGCATATCCCATAAGCTGGGGCATATCCATGAGCTGGGATAGTATCCATGAGCTGGGGCAGTATATCCATGGCAATATATCCATGAGCTGGGGCAGTATATCCATGGCAGTATATCCATGAGCTGGGGCAGTATATCCAGGAGCTGGGGCAGTATCCAAGAGCTGGGGCAGTATCCATGGCAGTATATCCATGAGCTGGGGGCAGTATATCCATGAGCTGGGGGCAGTATATCCATGTGCTGGGGCAGTATATCCATGTGCTGGGGCAGTATATCCATAAGCTGGGGCAGTATATCCATGTGCTGGGGAATATCCCATAAGCTTGGGGCATATCCATGTGCTGGGGCAGTATATCCATGTGCTAGGGCATTATATCCATGAGCTGGGGCAGTAAATCCCATGAGCTGGGGCAGTATATCCCATGAGCTGGGGCAGTATACCCATGAGCTGGGCAGTATATCCATGAGCTGAGGCAGTATATCCCATGAGCTGGGGCAGTATATCCATGAGCTGGGCATATCCCATAAGCTGGGCATATCCACGTGCTGGGGCATATCCATGTGCTGGGGCAATATCCATAAGCCTGGGGCAGGATATCCATTGTGCTGGGGCATTATCCATGAGCTGGGGCAGTATATCCATGAGCTGGGGCATATCCCATAAGCTGGGGCATATCCATGAGCTGGGATAGTATCCATGAGCTGGGGCAGTATATCCATGGCAATATTCCATGTGCTGGGGCAGTATATCCATGGCAAATATATCCATGAGCTGGGGCAGTATATCCATGGCAGTATATCCATGAGCTGGGGCATTATATCCATGAGCTGGGGCAGTATCCATGGCAGTATATCCATGTGCTGGGGCATTATCCATGAGCCTGGGCAGTATATCCATGAGCTGGGGCAGTATATCCATGAGCTGGGGCAGTATATCCATGATCTGGGGCATATATCCATGTGCTGGGGCAGTATATCCATGTGCTGGGGCAGTATATCCATGTGCTGGGGCAGTATATCCATGTGCTGGGGCAGTATATCCATGTTCTGGGGCATATCCATGAGCTGGGTCAGTATATCCATGTGCTGGGGCAGTATATACATGAGCTGGGGCAGTATATGCATTAGCTGGGGCATATCCCATAAGCTGGGGCATATCCATGAGCTGGGATAGTATCCATGAGCTGGGGCAGTATATCCATGGCAATATATCAATGAGCTGGGGCAGTATATCCATGGCAGTATATCCATGAGCTGGGGCAGTATATCCATGAGCTGGGGCAGTATATCCAGGAGCTGGGGCAGTATCCAAGAGCTGGGGCAGTATCCATGGCAGTATATCCATGAGCTGGGGGCAGTATATCCATGAGCTGGGGGCAGTATATCCATGAGCTGGAGGCAGTATATCCATGGCAGTATATCCATGAGCTGGGGGCAGTATATCCATGAGCTGGGGCAGTATATCCATGAGCTGGGGGCAGTATATCCATGAGCTGGGGGCAGTATATCCATGAGCTGGGGGCAGTATATCCATGTGCTGGGGCAGTATATACATGGCAATATATCCATGATCTGGGGCAGTATATCCATGATCTGGGGCAGTATCCATGGAAGTATATCCATGAGCTGGGGCAGTATATCCATGTGCTGGGGCATTATCCATGAGCTGGGGCAGTATCCATGAGCTGGGGCAGTATATTCATGTTCTGGGGCAGTATATTCATGTGCTGGGGCATTATCCATGAGCTGGGGCAGTATATCCATGAACTGGGGCATATCCATGTGCTGGGGCAGTATATCCTAGAGCTGGGGCAATATCCCAAAAGCCTGGGGCAGTATATCCATGAGCTGAGGCATATCCCATAAGCTGGGGCATATCCATGAGCTGGGATCGTATCCATGAGCTGGGGCAGTATATCCATGAGCTGGGGCAGTATATCCAAGTGCTGGGGCAGTATATCCATGGCAATATATCCATGAGCTGGGGCAGTATATCCATGTGCTGGGGCAGTATATCCATGGCAATATATCCATGAGCTGGGGCAGTATATCCATGTTCTGGGGCAGTATATCCATGAGCTGGGGCATATCCATGAGCTGGGGCAGTATATCCATGAGCTGGGGCAGTATCCATGGCAGTATATCCATGAGCTGGGGCAGTATATCCATGAGCTGGGGCATATCGTTGAGCTGGGGCAGTATATCCATGAGCTGGGGCAGTATCCATGAGCTGGGGCAGTTTATCCATGTCCTGGGGCATTATCCATGAGCTGGGGCAGTATATCCATGAGCTGGGGCAGTATATCCATGAGCTGGGGCAGTATATCCATGAGCTGAGGCATATATCCATGAGCTGGGGCATATATCCATGTGCTGGGGCAGTATATCCATGTGCTGGGGCAGTATATCCATGAGCTGGGGCAGTATATCCATGTGCTGGGGCATATCCCAAAAGCTTGGGGCATATCCATGTGCTGGGGCAGTATATCCATGTGCTGGGGCAGTATATTCATGTGCTGGGGCATTATATCCATGAGCTGGGGCATTATATCCATGAGCTGGGGCATTATATCCATGAGCTGGGGCATATCCCATGAGCTGGGGCAGTATATCCATGAGCTGGGGCAGTATATCCATGAGCTGGGGCATATCCCATAAACTGGGGCATATCCATGTGCTGGGGCAGTATCCATGTGCTGGGGCAATATCCCATAAGCCTGGGGCAGTATATCTGTCATGCCTCAGCCCTGAGAGTCTGCTGTGGTCAGCCTGGGTCACTTGCTCTCATTACCTGCTTCCCACGTAAGGGTTAACTCTGTGTCTGAACCTGAGGTTTTGCATAAAACCAGACCACACCCTCCTCCCCTTTGCTCTTTCATTTTGTTTTTTTCCCTTCCCTGTGTTCAGAGGTCTTGAGAGCTCCCTCTTGTCATTGTATGCTGCCTGATTTATTTTGCTCTGCCGTGCATTCTTGCTGTGTCTGCATTACCTGGTTCCTGCTGGCTGGACGATCCACTGCGTGGCCCACTATCCAGTGGGTCCAGAGACTCTCAAGTGGCTTCCAGCCCTCCAGCTCTCTCCAAGGAGACCAACCTTCTATCAAGGTACATTTGCCTAAAAACTCCTGCTTCTCCTCAAGCGGATCTGGAGAGAGACTACGTGGTCTGCCATCCACTTGCCTATTTTCTGTGTTACTGTCTGTTCTGTGCTGGACTGTTAGCTGTGAACCATTCTTCAATACAGCCTTATTGTACATATACTGCCTCCAGTGTCTGTGTGCCTGCTTATCCCCAGCGCTTGGGATTATATATCACAACACAGAGGCTGTGCCATGGCTCCTTCGTGGCGCAAGCCTGACAATATCCATGTGCTGGCGCAGTATATCCATGAGCTGGGGCAGTATATCCATGAGCTGGGGCAGTATATCCATGAGCTGGGGCATATCCCATAAGCTGGGGCATATCCAAGAGCTGGGATAGTATCCATGAGCTGGGGCAGTATATCCATGTGCTGGGGCAGTATATCCATGGCAATATATCCATGAGCTGGGGCAGTATATCCATGAGCTGGGGCAGTATATCCTAGAGCTGGGGCAGTATCCATGTGCCAGGGCAGTATCCATGTGCTGGGGCAATATCCCATAAGCCTGGGGCAGTATATCCATGAGCTGGGACAGTATATCCATGAGCTGGGGCAGTATATCCATGGCAATATATCCATGAGCTGGGGCAGTATATCCATGATCTGGGGCAGTATATCCATGATCTGGGGCAGTATCCATGAGCTGGGGCAGTATCCATGAGCTGGGGCAGTATCCATGGCAGTATATCCATGTGCTGGGGCATTATCCATGAGCTGGGGCAGTATCCATGGCAGTATATCCATGAGCTGGGGCAGTATATCCATGAGCTGGGGCAGTATATCCATGAGCTGGGGCAGTATATCCATGAGTTGGGGCAGTATATCCATGAGTTGGGGCAGTATATCCATGAGTTGGGGCAGTATATCCATGAGCTGGGGCAGTATATCCATGAGCTGGGGCATATATCCATGAGCTGGCGCAGTATATCAATGAGCCGGGGCAGTATATCCATGAGCTGGGGCAGTATATCCATGTGCTGGGGCATATCCATGAGCTGGGCAGTATATCCATGTGCTGGGGCAATATCCATAAGCTGGGGCAGTATATCCATGTGCTGGGGAATATCCCATAAGCTTGGGGCATATCCATGTGCTGGGGCAGTATATCCATGTGCTAGGGCATTATATCCATGAGCTGGGGCAGTATATCCCATGAGCTGGGGCAGTATATCCCATGAGCTGGGGCAGTATATCCCATGAGCTGGGGCAGTATATCCCATGAGCTGGGGCAGTATATCCCATGAGCTGAGGCAGTATATCCCATGAGCTGGGGCAGTATATCCATGAGCTGGGGCATATCCCATAAGCTGGGGCATATCCACGTGCTGGGGCAATATCCATGTGCTGGGGCAATATCCCATAAGCCTGGGGCAGTATATCCATGTGCTGGGGCATTATCCATGAGCTGGGGCAGTATATCCATGAGCTGGGGCATATCCCATAAGCTGGGGCATATCCATGAGCTGGGATAGTATCCATGAGCTGGGGCAGTATATCCATGGCAATATATCCATGTGCTGGGGCAGTATATCCATGGCAATATATCCATGAGCTGGGACAGTATATCCATGGCAGTATATCCATGAGCTGGGGCAGTATATCCATGAGCTGGGGCAGTAACCATGAGCTGGGGCAGTATCCATGGCAGTATATCCATGAGCTGGGGCAGTATATCCATGTGCTGGGGCATTATCCATGAGCTGGGGCATTATCCATGAGCTGGGGCAGTATATCCATGAGCTGGGGCAGTATATCCATGAGCTGGGGCAGTATATCCATGAGCTGGGGCATATATCCATGTGCTGGGGCAGTATATCCATGTGCTGGGGCAGTATATCCATGTGCTGGGGCAGAATATCCATGTTCTGGGGCATATCCATGAGCTGGGTCAGTATATCCATGTGCTGGGGCAGTATATACATGAGCTGGGGCAGTATATGCATTAGCTGGGGCAGTATATGCATTAGCTGGGGCATATCCCATAAGCTGTGGCATATCCATGAGCTGAGATAGTATCCATGAGCTGGGGCAGTATATCCATGGCAATATATCCATGAGCTGGGGCAGTATATCCATGGCAGTATATCCATGAGCTGGGGCAGTATATCCAGGAGCTGGGGCAGTATCCATGAGCTGGGGCAGTATATCCATGAGCTGGGGCAGTATATATCCATGAGCTGGGGGCAGTATATTCATGGCAGTATATCCATGAGCTGGGGGCAGTATATCCATGAGCTGGGCAGTATATCCATGAGCTGGGGCAGTATCCCATGAGCTGGGGGCAGTATTCCATGGCAGTATATCCATGAGCTGGGGGCAGTATATCCATGAGCTGGGGCAGTATATCCATGAGCTGGGGGCAGTATATCCATGAGCTGGGGGCAGTATATCCATGAGCTGGGGGCAGTATATCCATGTGCTGGGGCAGTAGATACATGGCAATATATCCATGATCTGGGGCAGTATCCATGGAATTATATCCATGAGCTGGGTCAGTATATCCATGTGCTGGGGCATTATCCATGAGCTGGGGCAGTATCCATGAGCTGGGGCAGTATATTCATGTGCTGGGGCAGTATATTCATGTGCTGGGGCATTATCCATGAGCTGGGGCAGTATATCCATGAACTGGGGCATATCCATGTGCTGGGGCAGTATATCCATGTGCTGGGGCATATCCATGAGCTGGGGCAGTATATCCTAGAGCTGGGGCAATATCCCATAAGCCTGGGGCAGTATATCCATGAGCTGAGGCATATCCCATAAGCTGGGGCATATCCATGAGCTGGGATCGTATCCATGAGCTGGGGCAGTATATCCATGAGCTGGGGCAGTATATCCAAGTGCTGGGGCAGTATATCCATGGCAATATATCCATGAGCTGGGGCAGTATATCCATGAGCTGGGGCAGTATATCCATGAGATGGGGCATTTACATGTGCTGGGGCATTTACATGTGCTGGGGCATATCCATGAGCTGGGGCAGTATCCATGGCAGTATATCCATGAGCTGGGGCAGTATATCCATGTGCTGGGGCATTATCCATGAGCTGGGGCAGAATCCATGGCAGTATATGCATGAGCTGGGGCAGTATATCCATGAGCTGGGGCATATCTTTGAGCTGGGGCAGTATATCCATGTGCTGGGGCGGTATTCATGTGCTGGGCCATTATCCATGAGCTGGGGCATTATCCATGAGCTGGGGCAGTATATCCATGAGCTGGGGTAGTATATCCATGATCTGGGGCAGTATCCATGAGCTGGGGCATATATCCATGAGCTGGGGCAGTATATCCATGTGCTGGGGCAGTATATCCATGTGCTGGGGCAGTATATCCATGTGCTGGGTCATTATCCATGAGCTGGGGAATTATCAATGAGAGGAGCTGGGGGCATAGCCATGAGAGCAGCTGGGGCAGTATATCCATGAGAGGAGCTGGGGCAAAATCCGTGAGAGGAGCTGGGGCAGTATATCCACGAGGAGCTGGGGCAATATCCATGAGAGGAGCTGGGGCAATATCCATGAGAGGAGCTGAGGCAATATCCATGAGAGGAGCTGTGGCAATATCCATGTGTGCTGGGGCCATATCCTTGAGAGCTGGGGCAATATCCATGTGTGAGCTGGTCTGGGGCAATATATCCATATGTGAGCTGAGGCAATATATCCATATGTGAGCTGGGGGCAATATATATCCATGGGTGAGCTGCTGGGGGCAATATATCCAGAGCTGCTGGGGGCAATATATCCAGAGCTGCTGGGGGCAATTTATATCCATGTGTGCTTTCACTGCCTTCGAACAGGCACCGTACTTGCTGGCAGTTGGCAAAAAGTTGTGTGAGCATATGAGAGAGCTCCACAGCAATAAACCTCACAGTAATGTGCACCGTGTATTATGAGCATTCAGTGTTATATGGGAGTACTGATTTAGGAATAAGAGTAGTTAAAAAAATCCGTAAAACTCTCGGGGGGGGTGTGACACCATAAGTTACCGCACCGGGTGACATCAACCCTAGTGACGCCTCTGTACAGCGCCCCATCAGCATCTCTATACAAAGCCCCATCAGCATCTCTATACACAGCCTCACAGCATCTCTATACACAGCCTCACAGCATCTCTATACACAGCCTCACAGCATCTCTATACACAGCCTCACAGCATCTCTATACACAGCCTCACAGCATCTCTATACACAGCATCACAGCATCTCTATACACAGCATCTCTATACACAGCATCACAGCATCTCTATACACAGCATCTCTATACACAGCCTCACAGCATCTCTATACACAGCCTCACAGCATCTCTATACACAGCCTCCCAGCATCTCTATACACAACCTCACAGCATCTCTATACACAGCATCTCTATACACAACCTCACAGCATCTCTATACACAGCCTCACAGCATCTCTATACACAACCTCACAGCATCTCTATACACAGCATCTCTATACACAGCCTCACAGCATCTCTATACACAACCTCACAGCATCTCTATATACAACCTCACAGCATCTCTATACACAGCATCACAGCATCTCTATACACAACCTCACAGCATCTCTATATACAACCTCACAGCATCTCTATACACAGCCTGAAAGGTATTTTAATTTGATAGTTTTTTAATTTTTGCATTAGTGTGATCCCCCCCCTTCCTTCTTGGTTCAGTACGGTGTTTGTTCAGTTTCGTTTCCTCTCGAGGCTGGTCAGCGGGGTGATTGAAATAGATTTCCTGTGTTAACTTAGAAATAACCGCAAAATCTTTGTTACATGATGTAGAAATGTATCTGCTCTGATTGGTTGTTATATCACATTCCTATGTATGTTAGGCGTGGACAGGAAGCTCTTTTCTATAACGAACGGATCTGACAGACCGCGAGCGGATCAGATGATAATCTGCCATATCTCTGTGGTTGTTTCTATCGTCTCCTCTGGTCAGAGTCGCGCAGCGCCTTACTTCAGTTTCGATATATAGGAAGAAACTTGAAAAAGGTTTGTGGTAATTATATTAGAATTATAGAATTTAACACAACCTCACAGCATCTCTATACACAGCCTCACAGCATCTCTATACACAACCTCACAGCATCTCTATACACAGCCTCACAGCATCTCTATACACAGCATCTCTATACACAACCTCACAGCATCTCTATACACAGCCTCACAGCATCTCTATACACAACCTCACAGCATCTCTATACACAACCTCACAGCATCTCTATACACAGCCTCACAGCATCTCTATACACAGCATCTCTATACACAGCCTCACAGCATCTCTATACACAGCATCTCTATACACAGCCTCACAGCATCTCTATACACAGCCCCATCAGCATCTCTATACACAGCCCCATCAGCATCTCTATACAAAACCTCACAGCATCTCTATACACAGCCTCACAGCATCTCTATACACAGCATCTCTATAAACAAACAGCATCTCTATACACAGCCCCATCAGCATCTCTAAACACAGCCCCATCAGCATCTCTATACACAGCATCTCAATACACAGCATCTCTATAAACAAACAGCATCTCTATACACAGCCTCACAGCATCTCTAAACACAGCCCCATCAGCATCTCTATACACAGCATCACAGCATCTCTATACACAAACTCACAGCATCTCTATACACAGCATCTCTATACAAAACCCCATCAGCATCTCTATACACAACCCCATCAGCATCTCAATACACAGCATCTCTATACACAAACAGCATCTCTATACACAGCCTTACAGAATCTCTAAACACAGCCCCATCAGCATCTCAATACACAGACAGCATCTCTATACACAACCCCATCAGCATCTCTATACACAAGCCCACAGCATCTCTATACACAACCTCACAGCATCTCTATACACAGCCTCACAGCATCTCTATACACAGCCTCACAGCATCTCTATACACAGCATCTCTATAAACAATCTCACAGCATCTCTATACACAACCTCACAGCATCTCTATACACAACCTCACAGCATCTCTATACACAGCATCACAGCATCTCTATACACAGCCTCACAGCATCTCTATACACAGCATCTCTATACACAACCCCATCAGCATCTCAATACACAGCATCTCTATACACAACCCCATCAGCATCTCTATACACAGCCTCACAGCATCTCTATAAACAACCTCACAGCATCTCTATACACAGCATCTCTATACACAACCCCATCAGCATCTCTATACACAACCCATCAGCATCTTTATACACAACCCCATCAGCAATCTCAATACACAGCATCTCTATAACACACCCATCAGCATCTCTATCCACAGCCTCACAGCATCTCTATACACAGCATCTCTATACACAGCCCCATCAGCATCTCTATACACAGCATCTCTATACACAGCCTCACAGCATCTCTATACACAACCCCATCAGCATCTCTATACACAGCATCTCTATAAACAGCCTCACAGCATCTCTATACACAGCATCTCTATACACAACCCCATCAGCATCTTTATACACAGACAGCATCTCTATACAAACCTCATCAGCATCTTTATACACAACCCCATCAGCATCTCTATACACAACCTCACAGCATCTCTATACACAGCATCTCTATACACAACCCCATCAGCATCTCTATACACAGCAACTCTATACACAGCATCTCTATACACAGCATCTCTATACACAACCCCATCAGCATCTCAATACACAGCCCCATCAGCATCTCTATACACAGCATCTCTATACACAACCCCATCAGCATCTCTATACCCAGCATCTCTATACACAACCCCATCAGCATCTCTATACACAGCCTCACAGCATCTCTATACACAACCTCATCAGCATCTCTATACACAGCCTCACAGCATCTCTATACACAACCTCACAGCATCTCTATACACAGCCTCACAGCATCTCTATACACAGCATCTCTATACACAACCCCATCAGCATCTCAATACACAGCATCTCTATACACAACCCCATCAGCATCTCTATACACAGCCTTATCAGCATCTCTATACACAACCCCATCAGCATCTCTATACCCAGCATCTCTATACACAACCCCATCAGCATCTCTATACACAGCCTCACAGCATCTCTATACACAACCTCATCAGCATCTCTATACACAGCCTCACAGCATCTCTATACACAACCTCACAGCATCTCTATACACAACCTCACAGCATCTCTATACACAGCCTCACAGCATCTCTATACACAACCCCATCAGCATCTCAATACACAGCATCTCTATACACAACCCCATCAGCATCTCTATACACAGCCTTATCAGCATCTTTATACACAACCTCATCAGCATCTCTATAACACAGCATCTCTATACACAGCATCTCTATACACAGCCCCATCAGCATCTCTATACACAGCCTCACAGCATCTCTATACACAGCCTCACAGCATCTTTATACACAGCCTCACAGCATCTCTATACACAACTCCATCAGCATCTCAATACACAGCATCTCTATACACAGCATCTCTATACACAGCATCTCTATACACAGACAGCATCTCTATACACAACCCCATCAGCATCTCTATACACAACCCCATCAGCATCTCTATACACAACCCCATCAGCATCTTTATACACAACCCCATCAGCATCTCCATACACAGCATCTCTATACACAACCCCATCAGCATCTCTATACACAGCATCTCTATACACAACCCCATCAGCATCTCTATACACAACCCCATCAGCATCTCAATACACAGCATCTCTATACACAACCCCATCAGCATCTCTATACACAGCCCCATCAGCATCTCTATACACAGCATCTCTATACACAGCCCCATCAGCATCCCTATACACAGCATCTCTATACACAACCCCATCAGCATCTCTATACACAGCATCTCTATACACAGCATCTCTATACACAGCCTCACAGCATCTCTATACACAGCCTCACAGCATCTCTATACACAACCTCACAGCATCTCTATACACAACCCCACAGCATCTCTATACACAACCTCACAGCATCTCTATACACAGCCTCACAGCATCTCTATACACAACCTCACAGCATCTCTATACACAGCCTCACAGCATCTCTATACACAACCTCACAGCATCTCTATACACAACCCATCAGCATCTCTATACACAGCCTCACAGCATCTCTATACACAGCATCTCTATACACAGCCTCACAGCATCTCTATACACAGCATCTCTATACACAACCCCATCAGCATCTCAATACAGAACCTCACAGCATCTCTATACACAAACAGCATCTCTATACACAGCCTCACAGCATCTCTATACACAACCTCACAGCATCTCTATACACAACCTCACAGCATCTCTATACACAGCATCTCTATACACAACCTCACAGCATCTCTATACACAGCCTCACAGCATCTCTATACACAGCATCTCTATACACAGCCTCACAGCATCTCTATACACAGCCTCACAGCATCTCTATACACAGCCTCATCAGCATCTCTATACACAGCCTCACAGCATCTCTATACACAGCCTCACAGCATCTCTATACACAGCATCTTTATACACAGCCTCACAGCATCTCTATACACAGCCTCATCAGCATCTCTATACACAGCCTCACAGCATCTCTATACACAGCATCTCTATACACAACCCCATCAGCATCTCTATACACAACCCCATCAGCATCTCTATACACAACCCCATCAGCATCTCAATACAGAACCTCACAGCATCTCTATACACAAACAGCATCTCTATACACAGCCTCACAGCATCTCTATACACAACCTCACAGCATCTCTATACACAGCCTCACAGCATCTCTATACACAGCATCTCTATACACAACCCCATCAGCATCTCTATACACAACCCCATCAGCATCTCTATACACAACCCCATCAGCATCTCTATACACAACCTCACAGCATCTCTATACACAAACAGCATCTCTATACACAGCCTCACAGCATCTCTATACACAGCCCATCAGCATCTCTATACACAGCCTCATCAGCATCTCTATACACAGCATCTCTATACACAAACAGCATCTCTATACACAGCATCTCTATACACAGCATCTCTATACACAGCATCTCTATACACAAACAGCATCTCTATACACAAACAGCATCTCTATACACAGCATCTCTATACACAGCATCTCTATACACAGCATCTCTATACACAGCCTCCTCACGTCCTTCTCAGCATACAGCAGGAGTAACTGTTGACTTGTCTCACACGTCGTCAGCAGTGAAGGGGTTAAAAACATATATTTTTTTTACTTTTTGTCCTTGTTTTCTGTCCCCCAGGGCACTACCCGGACCCCCACACACCTTTTATGGCAAATATCTAGCATATATGCCCTCTTGGAGGACACTCTAAAAACCGAATTTTGAGTCCCATTGACTTGTATTGAGTTCGAATGCGAAACGAACTCGGGGTGCTTGGCTCATCCCTAGTTATAACGACACGCATAACGTCTCCTGTAGTTAATCGACGGGAAATGTCATTCCATCAGTGATGTAAGCTGAGCTTGCGGCTCGGACGCAGCCGTTTCCCTGCGTGACGTTACTGTACATTAATTATCCCCTCCACGTGGAAGCGCAGGATATTACAATGTACCCCACGTTCCCCCCGGGAGACGGTATTGCAGTAAGAAATAATGACTCCTAAAAGCTGCTGTTAAATGCAACATCTCTAACCCCCCCATTAACCCCATACTCGCCTCCCATCCCGCAGTGAAAAGTAATAACACTGCCTGGACTCTTATAACTCCCGCTGGATATATTGCTGTTTTGCTGCTCTGTAAATGTTTTACCGGTTCCTATTCAGTAGGTTGAATAAAGCGTTTCATGCGTCTCTGAAGTCATAGGGTTAAAAGAAAGATAAAGCTGTATTTACTACCTGGAATGTAGCATAACCCGCCACTCTACTTTCTGAGACACCAGAGCTGCCCTGAACCAAGCATTCAAGCATTCTCCATCACAGAGTGACCTCCATTCCTCCCCTCTGCTGCCCTGAACCAAGCATTCAAGCATTCTCCATCACAGAGTGACCTCCATTCCTCCCCTCTGCTGCCCTGAACCAAGCATTCAAGCATTCTCCATCACAGAGTGTCCTCCATTCCTCCCCTCTGCTGCCCTGAACCAAGCATTCAAGCATTCTCCATCACAGAGTGACCTCCATTCCTCCCCTCTGCTGCCCTGAACCAAGCATTCAAGCATTCTCCATCACAGAGTGACCTCCATTCCTCCCCTCTGCTGCCCTGAACCAAGCATTCAAGCATTCTCCATCACAGAGTGACCTCCATTCCTCCCCTCTGCTGCCCTGAACCAAGCATTCAAGCATTCTCCATCACAGAGTGACCTCCATTCCTCCCCTCTGCTGCCCTGAACCAAGCATTCAAGCATTCTCCATCACAGAGTGACCTCCATTCCTCCCCTCTGCTGCCCTGAACCAAGCATTCAAGCATTCTCCATCACAGAGTGACCTCCATTCCTCCCCTCTGCTGCCCTGAACCAAGCATTCAAGCATTCTCCATCACAGAGTGACCTCCATTCCTCCCCTCTGCTGCCCTGAACCAAGCATTCAAGCATTCTCCATCACAGAGTGACCTCCATTCCTCCCCTCTGCTGCCCTGAACCAAGCATTCAAGCATTCTCCATCACAGAGTGACCTCCATTCCTCCCCTCTGCTGCCCTGAACCAAGCATTCAAGCATTCTCCATCACAGAGTGACCTCCATTCCTCCCCTCTGCTGCCCTGAACCAAGCATTCAAGCATTCTCCATCACAGAGTGACCTCCATTCCTCCCCTCTGCTGCCCTGAACCAAGCATTCAAGCATTCTCCATCACAGAGTGACCTCCATTCCTCCCCTCTGCTGCCCTGAACCAAGCATTCAAGCATTCTCCATCACAGAGTGACCTCCATTCCTCCCCTCTGCTGCCCTGAACCAAGCATTCAAGCATTCTCCATCACAGAGTGACCTCCATTCCTCCCCTCTGCTGCCCTGAACCAAGCATTCAAGCATTCTCCATCACAGAGTGACCTCCATTCCTCCCCTCTGCTGCCCTGAACCAAGCATTCAAGCATTCTCCATCACAGAGTGACCTCCATTCCTCCCCTCTGCTGCCCTGAACCAAGCATTCAAGCATTCTCCATCACAGAGTGACCTCCATTCCTCCCCTCTGCTGCCCTGAACCAAGCATTCAAGCATTCTCCATCACAGAGTGACCTCCATTCCTCCCCTCTGCTGCCCTGAACAAGCATTCAAGCATTCTCCATCACAGAGTGACCTCCATTCCTCCCCTCTGCTGCCCTGAACCAAGCATTCAAGCATTCTCCATCACAGAGTGACCTCCATTCCTCCCCTCTGCTGCCCTGAACCAGCATTCAAGCATTCTCCATCACAGAGTGACCTCCATTCCTCCCCTCTGCTGCCCTGAACCAAGCATTCAAGCATTCTCCATCACAGAGTGACCTCCATTCCTCCCCTCTGCTGCCCTGAACAAGCATTCAAGCATTCTCCATCACAGAGTGACCTCCATTCCTCCCCTCTGCTGCCCTGAACCAAGCATTCAAGCATTCTCCATCACAGAGTGACCTCCATTCCTCCCCTCTGCTGCCCTGAACCAAGCATTCAAGCATTCTCCATCACAGAGTGACCTCCATTCCTCCCCTCTGCTGCCCTGAACCAAGCATTCAAGCATTCTCCATCACAGAGTGACCTCCATTCCTCCCCTCTGCTGCCTGAACCAAGCATTCAAGCATTCTCCATCACAGAGTGACCTCCATTCCTCCCCTCTGCTGCCCTGAACCAAGCATTCAAGCATTCTCCATCACAGAGTGACCTCCATTCCTCCCCTCTGCTGCCCTGAACCAAGCATTCAAGCATTCTCCATCACAGAGTGACCTCCATTCCTCCCCTCTGCTGCCCTGAACCAAGCATTCAAGCATTCTCCATCACAGTGACCTCCATTCCTCCCCTCTGCTGCCCTGAACCAAGCATTCAAGCATTCTCCATCACAGAGTGACCTCCATTCCTCCCCTCTGCTGCCCTGAACCAAGCATTCAAGCATTCTCCATCACAGAGTGACCTCCATTCCTCCCCTCTGCTGCCCTGAACCAAGCTTCAAGCTTTTGAAATATTTTGAATCTCCCTCCATTTCAGATAGAATAAATCAGTTTCCCTCCTCCCCCTCATCCTCCTCCTCCCCCTCATGTTTGTTTAATTGGGGCTATCTGCATTATCACAAACCTCATTCACTTTCCACAGCATTCTCCATCACAGAGTGACCTCCATTCTGTCACGTCTCGGCCTTGCCCCCTGGTGATGCAGGGTCTTCATGTTTGTTTTTCCCCTATGGTGTGTCTGGCTGTGCTGTTTAGGGCTGATCTGGGGCTCTGTTGTGATCTCCTGGTCTGGGGTCACATGGCCCAATCACACAGACCCACTCCCTATATATTCCCAGCAGCCCTGAGCCTCATTGACTGTTTGTGGAGTTTGATGGTGGTTCTGTCTGGTTCGTGTTTCCTGAGTTGCTGCAAAGCATTCCTGTTCAAGTGTTTTCTGGTTCTGACCTCGGCTTTATTTTTGACAATCCCTTCTACTCCCCCTGGTACCGTATATTTCTGATCTGTTGCCAACCTCTGCCTGATTGACGATTCTTGTATGTTTCATGTTTTATGTACCTTGTCTGTCTTAGTTTAGTATATATTCAGAGGCCGCTTATAAGGACCTCTTTTAGTATAGTCTGTTTTGTTTACTGTCCTTCAGCCTGCTCACTTCACGGATTGTCAAGTGTATCTTTGTGTTTCTCCGACTGCCCTGCAGCCTGCTCAATTCACGGATTGGCAGGCGTATCATTGTGTTTCTAAGTTGTCTGTCGGTCTTGAAGCCTTCGGAGCTTAGTGGCAATTCTGTTCTGTTTTTTGGTGCTCCTTGGTTTTGGAGAATTCCGTCTGTCCTTAAGGGCTTCATCTCCTGTTCCAAGCCACCACGATGGCCCAAGCAGGGGCTAACCGTTACACATTCCTCCCCATCCACCCGCCCTCCCAGAGCTGGTCCCTAATTTCAGGCATCCTTTCCAGCTGTCTCCACTTTTCTCCCTAATCACCCTTACTAAGCCCAAAAAAATCTGGTCCATTTCATGCAATCCCTCTGACCACCAGTTTCACCTTCCCGCTGCTCCCATTTGTTTCTGTTACCCTAGTCCCTTAGAGTGTAAGCTCATGGGATGTCTGCCTGAGCTTTTTGTTTAAAGTGATATATAACCTGGACAGTTATCTGATGTCCAGGGTTATTTCCTCATGTATCATGTAAGTCTGCTATGGAATTTGTTGGCGCTGTATAAGTACTTGTAACTGTAACTTTGTATTTCTGTAACCACTCAATGTTCTTGAACCCAGGACATACTTGAAAACGAGAGAAATCTCAATGTATCCTTCCTGGTAAAATCCATTAATTTATTTATTTATAAATAAAATATTTATTTATTTATCTCTCATTTCTTCTACAGCTTCCAGTCATGGCATCTGCTGATCTGCTAGACGAGCTGACCTGCGCCATCTGTACGGACATTTATAGGGATCCTGCTGTGACCGTGAACTGTGGACACAGCTTCTGCCATGAGTGCATCACCAGTACATGGGACAACCAGGAGAAGAGAAAATATTTCTGTCCCGAATGCTTAGGCAGGTTTAGGGTAAGACCTTTGATTAAGCGAGACCTGAAAGTGAGTAACATCACAGAGAGTTTACAATCTATTCACTCCTACCAGGGGTAGGTCGGGATCCCCTGTACTTACTGCTTTCGGTTTATGGCACCGGCTGTTAAAACATGTCTACATTGTGAAACTTTTCTGTGTGAAGACCACCTGAGGTTCCACAGCAAGTCAGCAGAACACGTCTTAACTGAACCCACCGCTTTACGGGAGAACTGGAAATGCTGCGTCCACAGGAAGGTGCTGGAGTATTACTGCTTGGAGGAATCAGTGTTTATATGTGTGTCCTGCAGCCTGGCCGGAGAGCACAGGGGATACCGGGTGGAGACTCTGAATGAGGCCTCTGAGAAGAAGGAGAAACTGAGGAATATTCTGCAGAAACTGACCTCACAGAGAGAGGAGGCCGAGAAAAGTGTCCAGAGCCTGGAGGAGCTCAGGAGACAAGTGCAGGAAAAAGCAGCCGGGGTAACAGAGCGAGTCACTGCCCTGATTACAAACATCAGGGAACAAGCAGAAACCCCAGAGAAGGAAGCCCTGAGTGAGATCTCCAGGCAGGAAGAGCAGGTCTCACTCCGAGTCTCAGATCTAATCCGGCAGCTTGAAATAAAGAAGGAGGAGCTGTCCAGAAAGATGGGCGACATCGAGGAGCTGTGTAACATGACGGACCTAGTAACTGTCTTACAAGGACAGGAATCCGGCAGAGACGACTATTGTGACGCTGAGAGATATGATATAAAGGTCCATGATTTAGGAGAGCTGATAAAAGTGACCTTATACTCAGGCCTAGCTGGGATTGTGACTGCAGTAACGAGATGGCGCCGCGTACCGGAGGCCTCAAACCTGCTGCTGGATGTAATTAAGGCTTCAGACGTATCTCTGGATGTAAACACGGCTTCAGACGTGTCAATGGATGTAAACACGGCTAGTAATTATGTTTCTGTATCAGATGATCTGAAAACCGTTTCCTGGTCAGAAATGACCCAGAGTCGTCCAGAAACCCCAGAGAGATTTCAGGATTTTCATCAGGTTTTAAGCTCCAGCAGGTTCTCCTCAGGGCGACATTATTGGGAAGTGGAGGTCAGTGAATCAGGGTGGTGGGTGGTTGGGATGGTCTATCCCACTATAGAGAGGAGAGGAGATCAGTCAGCGATTGGAATTAATAGCGTGTCCTGGGGTTTGGGGAGGGGCTGGTTTAATAATCAGTATTCAGTGATACATGACAGTAAATTAATCCAGTTACCTCACTCTTCTTCCGGTCAGAGATTAGGGATATTGCTGGACTATGAGGTTGGACGTTTGTCCTTTTATGAGCTGTGTGACCCGATCAGACACGTACACACCTTCACTGCCGTCTTCACCGAGCCGCTCCATGCTGTGTTTGGGGTATACAGGTATAATTCCTCAGTGAGGATTTCAGGGATTTTGTGTCCCTTGAAATGATTTGTAGGAGTGAAAGCTCTTTAACCCTTTCAGTCTTGGGTTTAGTCCTAATAATCACATATTAATAAGTGTATAAAAGCCATAAAGTGATTTTCTGGTTGTGATGAGAATGGAGTGATCGTCCAGACACATGAGCGAGTGACCCCGGGAAGAGTGGGGGATAAAGATACTCAATATACACATCACTGGGAGCTAATATGGGCTTTATCCACTAAATAATACACTGTGTGGCATCAAGAAGGAATGTAGGCTATTGATCATAGAACTGATACTCGCTGATAGATTTGTAATCAATAAATCTGATTTCTGTCTCACACAAACGCCGCGTAAAGAATGACTTGTCTGTGTCTGTTCCCTCCAATCAGTGATTGATAGCAGGAAAATTCTGCCTCCGCATGATGTGTGTCCGGAATCTTCTATTCTCTAAACTGAACTAGTTGTAAGGGATTTTACAAGTTATCCAAAATATAAATAATTGGAATAAGCAATTAAGCCATCTGTTCCCCCCCCCGTGCCGTTCCCCCCCCTCCCCCCGTGCCTACTAAATCCTGCTCGGCTGTACGGGAGACCCCACCCGGCTACACCCCGGAGGCAGATTCCTTAAAACCTGCTCTCATTGACATATTGGTGTCATGTTATATGGTGACAGTAATGCGGAGGACACGCTCAGCGCGTCCTCCGCATTGAAGTGGTTAAAGGGAGTCCAGGAGAAATGGGATTATTTAAAGGAAGCATTATTGAAGGCCACAGGAAATTGCATTCGGCTTGTTAGCAAAAACAAAAAAGGGAAGAAACCACTGTGGTACTCTGCAGAAGTGGCCAAAATAGTGAAGAACAAGAAGATAGCATTCAATAATTATAAAACAACTCAGAGTGAAGAAGATAGGCAAACCTATAAGATTAGGCAGAAAGAGGCAAAGCAATTTATAAGAGCTTCCAAAGCACACGCAGAAGAGAAAATAGCTCAGTCAGTAAAAAGGGGGACAAAACATTTTTTAGATACATAAACGAGAAAAGAAAAGTAAAACAAGGATTAGTTAGATTAAAAACAAAGGAAGGAAGGTATGTAGAAGAGGATAAAAGTCTCGCTGACTGCCTCAATGAATATTTTTGTTCAGTCTTTGCAGAAGAAAAGGAAGGAAAGGGACCTCAGTTAGGAGGAAACACTAAAGAGACATTTACATATGAGTTTACAGAGGAGGAGGTTCTACAGCAGCTGTCTAAAGTAAAGACAAATAAGTCAATGGGGCCTGATGGGATCCACCCTAAATTATTAAAAGAGCTCAGTGATGTAATAGCAAAACCGTTAACAGATTTATTTAACCAATCCTTGTTAACGGGAGTCGTCCCAGAAGACTGGAAATTAGCTAATGTTATGCCCATTTACAAGAAGGGTAGTAGGGAGGAATCGGGGAACTATAGGCCAGTTAGTCTTACGTCAGTAGTGGGGAAATTAATGGAAACCATGTTAAAGGAAAGGATTGTTGAACATCTAAAAACACATACAGGGTTATCCAAAGAGATTCGAAAAGTCACCGCACGTTCGGTGACTTTTCGTTCTCTTCAATTCGGTTCTTTTTGCCGATCCCATTTCGGTGACCCTGCGGTGTATTCAGCAAGCACCACAGGGTCCCCGAATTGCAGGGAAAAGCTGCCGCAAACCTGACGAAAACTAACCGCAAACCTGACGAAAACTAACCGAATGCACGCTGAAAACAAGCAAAAACATCTGGATTAACCTTCGAAAAAGCCGAACAGGAGCCGAACAGGAGCAGAATCACACAGAGCCGAAGCAGCTGTGAGGTAGAGGAGGCAGTGAATAAATTAGAAAAACCATTTGTATGAATCTGGGAAAATGAAACGCTGTTTGCAAAGAAACTACTGAGCGAAAATGTCTGAAATTTACACAGGAGGTCCAGGGAATGATAATAAAGAGGCTGTTACAAAAAAAATAAGTAAACTGAAAAAAAAAAAAAAAATCGGACTTTTTAAAAAAAAAAAAATTCAGAAAAATGCTTAAAATATCCTAAAAAATCTATAAATAAAGAGACTTTTTGCTGCAGAATTTTATAATGAACGGTTTATTAGATATTGAATTAAAACGGGAATATTTTTAACATTGAAGCCAATGGGATTCTCCTGAATAAATTTGCCGAATTAAACCACCGAATGGCAGGGCATTTCGGGAACCTTTCACTGCTGGTTTGTGTTCTCTGAATAGCCGAAGCAGTGCTTTTTCATGGGGATTTCACTGCCCTCGAACAGTGACCGAACAGGCACCGTATGTGCAGGCAATTCGCCAGGATTTGGCGAATTGCCTGCTCTCTGGATAGCCGAATGGCCAGGAAAGGTAACCGAACACTGAAAATCAGCGTTCGGTTACCTTTCTCAAGCAATTCGGATCTCTTTGGATAACCCTGATAGATTACAGGATCAGAAACAACATGGGTTTACCTCAGGGAGATCATGCCAAACTAATCTTATTGATTTTTTTGATTGGGTAACAAAAATAATAGACACAGGTGGTGCAGTAGACATTGCTTATTTAGACTTCAGTAAGGCTTTTGATACTGTTCCGCATAGAAGGCTTATCAATAAATTGCAATCTTTGAGCTTGGATTCCAATATTGTTGACTGGATTAGGCAGTGGCTGAGTGACAGACAACAGAGGGTTGTGGTAAATGGAGTTTATTCGGCGTAAGGTCTTGTTACCAGTGGGGTACCTCAGGGGTCAGTACTTGGACCCATTCTATTTAATATTTTTATTAATGATATTGCAGAAGGTATTAATGGAAAAGTATGTCTTTTTGCTGATGACACAAAGATTTGCAACAGGGTTGACGTTCCTGGAGGGATCAGCCAAATGACAAATGATTTAGGTAAACTAAAAAAAATGGTGGGAGCTGTGGCAATTGAGTTTTAATGTGGATAAGTGCAAGATAATGCACCTGGGACGTAAAAACCCAAGGGCTGAATATAGAATATTTGATACATCTGAGGGTTGGGATTTAGGGGTTATTATTTCAGAGGATCTAAGGGTAAGTAGTCAATGTAATAGAGCAGCAGGAAATGCTGGCAGAGTGCTTGGAAATGCTGGCAGAATGCTTGGTTGTGTAGGGAGAGCCTGTATTAGCAGTAGGAAAAGGGAAGTGCTCATGCCACTGTACAGAGCACTGGTGAGACCTCACTTGGAGTACTGTGTGCAGTACTGGAGACCGTATCTCCAGAAGGATATAGACATCTTAGAGAGAGTTCAGAGAAGGGCTACTAAAATGGTGTACGGCTTGAAGGAGAAAAGTTACCAGGAAAGGCTTAATGATCTTAACATGTACAGCTTGGAAAAAAGACGAGACAGAGGAGATATGATAGAAACATTTAAATACGTAAAGGGAATCCACAAGGTAGAGGAAGGGAGTATATTTAAAAGGAAACAAAGTAGCAAAACAAGAGGACATAGTCTTAGATTAGAGGGGCAAAGGTTTAAAAGTAACATCAGGAAGCAATTATTTTACTGAGAGGGTGGTGGATACATGGAACAGTCTTCCAGTAGAAGTGGTAGAGGCCAAAACAGTGATTGAATTTAAGCAAGCATGGGATAGGCATAAGGCTATCCTAAACAAAAGATAAATCCAGGTAAAGTATCCATGTAATTGGGCAGACTAGATGGGCCGAAAGGTTCTTATCTGACCACATTTTTCTATGTTTCTATGTTTCTATGATACTAACAGTAAGATATAAAAGCAGTTACAAGTTTTTATAAAGTGCTAACAGATTCCGTAGCACTGTACAATGGGGGGCAGAATAACAAATAAAAATACACATTACACACACAGAACAATAGGAGAGAGGACCCTGTGCAAGAGCTTACAATCTAAGCGGAGAGGGGTGACACACTAGGTGAGGACATGATGTATTTGGGAAGATGGAGCAAGAAATGTACAGAGGGGGATCATGGAGTGAGCCGATAGGCTTCTCTAAAGTAATGTGTTTTCAGAGACTTCTTGAAGGACTGGAGAGACGGGGAGAGTCTGATGTTGCGGGGGAGGGACTTCCATAGAAAAGGTGCAGCTCGGGAGAAGTCCTGAAGGTGAGAGTTGGGGGTGCGGGTCCGAGGAGACGATAACACACAATACATGTCACAACAGCCTATGGTCTCATGTATTTGGTATTTTTGAGAGAGGTAGAAAAGGGGAGAGCGAGAGAGAGCGAAAAGGATAGAGATACAGTGTAGTATCCTTAATATATTTTTAAAGATTTTAAAACCACCTGACTGCGGTCTAAACAGCAAGGATTAAGTTGCAAAATATGGCCATAAACTGGACAGATGTAAAAAAAAACGGAAATTAATCTATATACACACATATTTTAAAACCTAAATCAGATGTTTTTAATCTTTAGATGTATTTTTGGATTGAGTGCTTTGAATGTTGTATATTGTGTTGTGTATGAGAAAGCATTTACAGAGGCTAAAGTTTTAATTCTCCTTTACATCAAGAACATTGATGATCCTTATGGAATAACCTCCCAGACACCATCAAATCTTCCACCAGTCTTGAGTCACTCAAGAGCTCCTTACTAACATACCTCAATACAGAATGCACCTGTAAACATGTAACATAATGACTATATACAGAATGCGCCTGTAAACATGTAACATAATGACTATATACAGAATGCGCCTGTAAACATGTAACACAGTGACTATATACAGAATGTGCCTGTAAACATGTAACACAGTGACTATATACAGAATGTGCCTGTAAACATGTAACACAGTGACTATATACAGAATGCGCCTGTAAACATGTAACATAGTGACTATATACAGAATGCGCCTGTAAACATGTAACACAGTGACTATATACAGAATGTGCCTGTAAACATTTAACACAGTGACTATATACAGAATGCACCTGTAAACATGTATCACAGTGACTATATACAGAAAGCGCCTGTAAACATGTAACACAGTGACTATATACAGAATGCACCTGTAAACATGTAACACAGTGACTATATACAGAATGCACCTGTAAACATGTAACACAGTGACTATATACAGAATGCACCTGTAAACATGTAACATAGTGACTATATACAGAATGCACCTGTAAACATGTAACCTAGTGACTATATACAGAATGTGCCTGTAAACATGTAACACAGTGACTATATACAGAATGCGCCTGTAAACATGTACCACAGTGACTATATACAGAATGCACCTGTAAACATGTAACACAGTGACTATATACAGAATGCACCTGTAAACATGTAACACAGTGACTATATACAGAATGCACCTGTAAACATGTAACACAGTGACTATATACAGAATGCACCTGTAAACATGTAACACAGTGACTATATACAGAATGTGCCTGTAAACATGTAACACAGTGACTATATACAGAATGTGCCTGTAAACATGTAACACAGTGACTATATACAGAATGCACCTGTAAACATGTACACAGTGACTATATACAGAATGCACCTGTAAACATGTACCACAGGTGACTATATACAGAATGCACCTGTAAACATGTAACCTAGTGACTATATACAGAATGTGCCTGTAAACATGTAACACAGTGACTATATACAGAATGCACCTGTAAACATGTAACACAGTGACTATATACAGAATGCACCTGTAAACATGTAACACAGTGACTATATACAGAATGCGCCTGTAAACATGTAACACAGTGACTATATACAGAATGCGCCTGTAAACATGTAACACAGTGACTATATACAGAATGCACCTGTAAACATGTACCACAGTGACTATATACAGAATGCACCTGTAAACATGTAACCTAGTGACTATATACAGAATGTGCCTGTAAACATGTAACACAGTGACTATATACAGAATGCGCCTGTAAACATGTAACACAGTGACTATATACAGAATGTGCCTGTAAACATGTAACACAGTGACTATATACAGAATGCACCTGTAAACATGTACCACAGTGACTATATACAGAATGCACCTGTAAACATGTAACCTAGTGACTATATACAGAATGTGCCTGTAAACATGTAACACAGTGACTATATACAGAATGCGCCTGTAAACATGTAACACAGTGACTATATACAGAATGCGCCTGTAAACATGTAACACAGTGACTATATACAGAATGCACCTGTAAACATGTAACACAGTGACTATATATAGAATGCACCTGTAAACATGTAACATAGTGACTATATACAGAATGCGCCTGTAAACATGTAACACAGTGACTATATACAGAATGTGCCTGTAAACATGTAACACAGTGACTATATACAGAATGCACCTGTAAACATGTAACCTAGTGACTATATACAGAATGTGCCTGTAAACATGTAACACAGTGACTATATACAGAATGCACCTGTAAACATGTACCACAGTCACTATATACAGAATGCACCTGTAAACATGTAACCTAGTGACTATATACAGAATGCACCTGTAAACATGTAACCTAGTGACTATATACAGAATGTGCCTGTAAACATGTAACACAGTGACTATATACAGAATGTGCCTGTAAACATGTAACACAGTGACTATATACAGAATGCGCCTGTAAACATGTAACACAGTGACTATATACAGAATGCACCTGTAAACATGTACCACAGTCACTATATACAGAATGCACCTGTAAACATGTAACCTAGTGACTATATACAGAATGCACCTGTAAACATGTAACCTAGTGACTATATACAGAATGCACCTGTAAACATGTAACACAGTGACTATATACAGAATGCGCCTGTAAACATGTAACACAGTGACTATATACAGAATGCACCTGTAAACATGTAACACAGTGACTATTTTCCTACATATTTATTTTCTGTTAATCTGTATATTTGTGGTTTTTTTAATATCTTGCATTGTATTACTTTGTATTTCTGTAACTGTAACACTTCAATGTTCTTGAACCCAGGACATACTTGAAAACGAGAGAAATCTCAATGTATCCTTCCTGGTAAAACCTTTATAAATAAATAAATCCTTCCACATGAAATCATAGAGCTGCTGCCGGGAATGCTTTGTTATGTGCAGATACACTGCTCCATACAATCCTTGGCTTCCATCAGATGGAGGTGATTGATTTACAGCCTCTGACAAGGCCCATTGTGTTTTCTTGGCCCCGGTGAGATCAGAATCAGACTCAAAACAAGGCACACACAGACCTATCACTCCCATCTCGTACAGCATGTTGTACGCCCTGAAGACAGCAGGACGAAGGAGCCGGACAGCCGAGCAGGGGAGAGCAGCAGCAAGAGGAGGGAGGAGGTCAAATAAACCACCTGGAAACACCATGATGTGGCCTTCTGACTCTAACTCAGCCCAACACCTTCCTTCTTGTAATTATGGAGCCTCCCTGGGTACTAACACACATGCAGTTGGGATGTTGAATAATCCTAATTTTGTCTGATCCTTCCTCACCTGTTGTAAAGGTGTTCTCCATATTGTTGGCCAGCCTGCAGTGTCTGTGTCCTTTGTGGGGCAGAAGGCCCCCAGCCCTCCCCTGCCCATAACCAGGGGAGAGAAAAGCCGGTGGAGCAGCATGGGGGGCATCAGCTGGAGGACATGGGGGACATCAGCTGGAGGACATGGGGGGCATCAGCTGGAGGAATGGAATCACATGGCTAACGGAGCTGGATGATTCCTCACACAAGCATATACATACATGAAACACTGGACACCCCCATCAGGAGTCGGGCAGTCAGTGGGGCAGAGGAAGAAACCTTGCAGCGGCAGTTAGAGAAGGTAGGGGCCAGATCGCAGGGAAATGATGTCGGGGAGCATGTGTGTAGCTTCAACAAGCTGGAGGATTAACTTATAAGGAGTCATTACATTAGCGCGGCCCTGCATGTAGTGATTCAGTCGGTCTTGCCCCAAAAATTAATCAGCCTACCGGGATTCATGCCGGTAGACGGTCCAGCCCTGCGTACCACAGAGAGGAGGAGACAGTCAGAGGAGCAGCTTCGCCTTCCTCTCTCACTTCTGCACGCACCTCGTCTGCTCTCCGACGCTACTCCGCCTCCTTCACGCGAGATTCCCCAGCCCCAAAACGTGCCAGCAGCCGCCGACTCAACCGCTGGCATCAAGGAGACGGAGGCGTGTTACAGAGGTGGAGCCTGCGGCTGGTGTGAGCGAGCATGTGTGCCGTGGGCTCGCAGCCCACGAGTAAATTGTGGCGCCCCGCGGACACAATGAGGATCAAACCAACGATTTATTTTCTTTAGTGGTCGGGCCCAGCTACGCCCTAGGTGGGTGCTGCGCTCTAGGCGACCGCCTGGCTCGCCTAGCAGCAGTGCCAGCCCTGGGGTGAGTATGTGATTTTTGGGGGGTTTCAGCCGGTGATAACTGAGTACCAGCTCCAAGCTGTGAATAATGTTTCAGTAGCCGCAGTGTGATGATAATTAGCGTTAGGACTTTGTAATCCAGCGCTAATCAACACTTTGCGCTCCCCATGTTAAGTATAGGGAGCACAAAGTACAGTGACCTCGTGCTGAAAAGCGCAAGATTCCAAACGCAAACAAGTTACTTAAACCATTAGCGTTTGGATTGTAATTTGCGGAAACGTTAACGATCACGCAGGTGAGCGCTAACATTAGCACTAAGTATGTAATTTGGAGACTCTCCCCTTTTCAGTGGTGCCTGGCTTTACCCGTCATCTCCTCCCGATTGGGAGGGAGAGGGATCCAAAAGGACCCACCCTCCTTTCAGGCGATCTCCCGGCTTTGCTGGGTGGCTGCCTGAAAATGACATCATTGCGTCTGATGCAATAATGTCATCATGCTTGGAGGGGTCCCAAACGCAGCATCTGACTTCCAGGAAGTCAGAACACCACGAGACCCCGGAGGGGAGTATGGAGAGAGCTCCCGCCAAGCAGAAGACGTGTGGGGAAGGTCCTCCGCATATAGCGGGATACTCCTAGGATGTTCCCCACACGTCTTCTGCAGGGAAGGGGTTAAAGGTGTGCCCCTGTAATGGAATCCCTTGATCCCTTCATGCAGACAACTGCCCAACCTACCCTGCCGGTCTTTAGAATAGGCGGAAAGCTAATATACAGGAGAGACACACAGAACGTACAAGGTCAGAAGCAGAACCAGAGAGGGAGGTCAGACATGCCAGAAGCCAGAGAGGGAAGTCAGACATGCCAGAAGCCAGAGAGGGAGGTCAGACATGCCAGAAGCCAGAGAGGGAAGTCAGACATGCCAGAAGCCAGAGAGGAAAGTCAGACATGCCAGAAGCCAGAGAGGGAGGTCAGACATGCCAGAAGCCAGAGAGGGAAGTCAGACAGGCCAGAAATTGGTACAGAGGCTCTGCAATAATATCAGCTGTCAAAGGAATAGTCAGAAAACGAAGCCAAGGTCGGTATACAAATCAAGAAGAGCCAGGGCAGCCATCAGAAATGATAGGGCCCCTTACTAAACCTCACGATGGGGCCCCCCAGGGCCCCCCCCTGGCACTCCCTCAACTTCTAACAGCTTTTCTCCCCCTTAAAAAAAAAAGGACATAACATAGCACCACAGCAATAAAACTCCCAGTAATGTGCAGTGTGTATTAGCGTATCACAGTATCCACAGCAATAAAACTCACAGTAATGAGCGGTGTGTCTGAATGTATCACAGAATCCACAGCAATAAATCTCACAGAAACGGGCTGTGTATGATGGCCTTTGGGTCTGGGTCTGGGCCCTGGGTCTGGCCTGGAGTCTGGTCCCTGGGTCTGGGCTCTGGTCCCTGGGGTCTAGCCTGGGCCCTGGTCTCTGGGTCTGGTCCCTGGGCCTTGGCCCTTGGGGTCTGGGTTCTAGGGTCTGGGCCTTGGTCTGGGCCCTGGGTTCTGGGCCCTGGGTTTGGGCCTTCGGGGTCTGGGCCCTGCGGTCTGGGCCTAGGGTTTTGGCTTTGGGCCTTGGGGTCTGGGCCCTGGCTCACCCCTCCGCTGTCTTCTTTTCTTCTGTCTTCTGCTCTTCAGCTCTTCTTTTCTTCACCTTTTCTTTAATCTTCTTTTCTTCTCTCTTCTTCCTGGTCCCTCCAGCTCCGGCGCGCAGCTTCACTGAGTGGAGGGGCGGAGCCAAAGCAACATGCTTGGGAGGCCCTTCACACGCTGCTTGGCCCCGCCCAGCCAGGAAGTGAAGCTGCCAGGAGCCGGAGGAGACACAGTGTCTCAGTCTCCTCCGGCTCCTGCAGCAGCAGCAGGGACACAGCTCCGGATTCGGACTCATCGAGTCCGATACCGGAGCTGTTAAAGGGAGACGCCGCTGCCGTCGGGGGCCCGGACCCCTTACGACAGCATTGGGCGTAATGCCCTGATGGTGGCCCTGAGAAGAGCAATGGGTTAATGTCTAAAGAGCAGTGAGAAACAAAGCCAGATTCAATACAGAGAACTGATAGCAAGGTTAAAAAAAAATCCCACTTATCTGGAGGATCACCTTAGGGAAATGAGCTAAACTCACTGCTTGTTTTTTAAATCCAACAGGCTTTGCATCATCACGCCGCGCCCTGCCTGTGTCTCCAACCTGCGTCTCCAACCTACGTCTTCAACCTGCTGCCGCAATCGCCAACAATATCAGTCAGCGGCTGGCCAGTGGCCAGTGACTAGCGAAGACGGTGCTGCCGGGCGCTCAGTAAGCCAGCCGTGACAGCCCCATGAAGATATAAGCTCCCGGAATCCTTCTTTATTGCCTCTGGATAAGCGAGATCAGCCCCTGCGTCGCATTTTTGCAATAAATATATATTACTTACATATGAAGTAGTGGGTGTGCAGGGAGTTTATGAGTTTTAGACCCGAACACATGACCAGGGATCACTTCATGAATGAGGAGCTTTTACCGTCATGTTGTAATAGGAATTCTGTCACTGAATAACGGCAGACACGAGCACTTATGCAGGAAGCAAGTTTTAATGACCAGTCTTTAGTGTATTTGAATGGATAACTGCTCACAGATACAGACAAGCAGTGCAAGAGACTTCACTGATTTATTACAGCATAAAACTAAAACATACAGACATACACACAAGAGACACAAACTACACATATGAACAAATGCACACATTTACTATGCTGCCATCTGCTGGAAGGAGGACAACATAATACTGAGGAGAGACGGAATCGAAGCGACGACGCTTAAGAATTTTCCCTGATTGAGCAAGAAGCAGAAAGTTGGGTGAGTTCTCTGTGTTCACAGTTTGTTGCTGGGATTCGATTTCAAGGTAGATATGTTGAGCAAGACGTTGAAGGCTGGGGAGGAGTTCCCTTTGTTCCCAGTCTGGGGCTGGGATTGGACTCAGGGCAGATAACAGAAGGGGGAGGGGTAGTAAAAACAGGAGTGCACGAGGCTGAAGATCACTTCTAACCTTTTTCATTTTGGACAGCTAACTCCATTTTACCATAGAAACATAGAAACATAGAAAAATGTCGGCAGATAAGAACCTTTCGGCCCATCTAGTCGCCCAATTACATGGATACTTTACCTGGATTTATCTTTTGTTTAGGATAGCCTTATGCCTATCCCATGCCTGCTTAAATTCAATCACTGTTTTGGCCTCTACCACTTCTACTGGAAGACTGTTCCATGTATCCACCACCCTCTCAGTAAAATAATGCTTCCTGATGTTACTTTTAAACCTTTGCCCCTCTAATCTAAGACTATGTCCTCTTGTTTTGCTACTTTGTTTCCTTTTAAATATACTCCCTTCCTCTACCTTGTGGATTCCCTTTACGTATTTAAATGTTTCTATCATATCTCCTCTGTCTCGTCTTTTTTCCAAGCTGTACATGTTAAGATCATTAAGCCTTTCCTGGTAACTTTTCTCCTTCAAGCCGTACACCATTTTAGTAGCCCTTCTCTGAACTCTCTCTAAGATGTCTATATCCTTCTGGAGATACGGTCTCCAGTACTGCACACAGTATCCAAGTGAGGTCTCACCAGTGCTCTGTACAGTGGCATGAGCACTTCCCTTTCCTACTGCTAATACAGGCTTCTCCCTACACAACCAAGCCATTCTGCCAGCATTTCCAAGCATTCTGCCAGCATTCCTGCTGCTATTACTATGACTACTTACCCTTAGACCCTCTGCAATAATAACCCTTAATCCTTTCCTCAGATTTGAGGTTAGGACTGTATCAAATAATTCTATATTCAGCCCTTGGGTTTTTACGTCCCAGGTGCATTATCTTGCACTTATCCACAAAAACTCAATTGATCCTGGAGTTGAGTTGCATTCTTAAGTGGACGTTCAGAGTTTGGTTCCTGGAGTTGAGTGGATTCTTAAGTGGACGTTCAGAGTTGATTCCTGGAGTTTGGGGACTGGAGGAAGGAACTGCAAGGCCCACTCTTTACTCTGGTAAACTCACGTCTATATCATGCTTTCTCTCACGCTTCTGCTCTTTACTTCTACCTTTCTCCTTAAATGGAACTCCTGCCCCTCTACCACCGACCCCTACACTATCTGCATCTCTCCCTCCCTCCTCTCGCACCACATGATGGCCTTGCATGAGCTCCTTTGTTTCCTCAGAACATGGTCTCCCTCTAACTCTTGTGCTGCCAATCACTCCACTCCCACAAATCCCATTCCCACCTTCTCTTTCTCACCCTCCTGCTGTTACTCTATTCAGGTGACATATCCCCTAACCCTGGCCCCACAACACATCCAATACTTCCCTCTCATCCTATCTCCATCGCACATAAATCACCTCCCTGCAAGCCCAGCAACCTCATTCCCATCATCCCTCAGCGCCTGTCCTCTTTCTCCTGCGCCCTCTGGAACGCTTGCTCTGTGTGCAACAAACTCACAGCAATCCATGACCTCTTCCTTTCAAACTCCTTCAACCTCCTAGCTTTAACTGAAACCTGGCTAACTCCCTCTGACACGGCCTCCGTTGCTGCTCTCTCACATGGCGGTCTACACTTGAGCCATACCCCCAGACCGGTTGAGAGAAATGGTGGCGGGGTCGGACTCCTGCTCTCTCCCACCTGCACCTACCAGCATCTCCCTCCACCCCATCCCTCTCCTTCTCCTCCTTCGAGACACACTGCATCCGCCTGTTCTCTCCTCTGGCTCTCAGGGTGGCAGTCATCTACGCCCACCGGGACCAACCTCCCAGTTCTTTGACCACTTTGCTACCTGGCTTTCTCACTTCCTGTCTTCTAATCTTCCATGCCTAATTCTCGGGGACTTCAACATCCCATTGACGATCCTTCCGCCCCTGCTGCCTCCAAACTTCTTTCACTCACGTCCCCTCCTTCTTGACACACCAATCCTCCCTACCCACCGCGATGGTCACGCTATTGACCTGGTCTTTTCAACCTCTGCTCCATTTCTGAGTTCAAATGTCGCCCTTTCCCCATCTCTGACCCACCTTCTCTCTTTCAACCTATCTGGACTTCCTAAACACCCTGCTCCCCCACCCCGCACACACACTCGCAGAAATCTACATGCTGTGGACCCCCATCAATTCTCCAACTTACTTCACCACCTCCCTCATACCTCATCCTCACCTGCCCTGATGCTGCCACTAATCACTACAACACTACTCTTATCTCTGCTCTAGACACTCTTGCTCCTCTTCGACTCTGTAAGGCCCCACGCCGCCAGCTTCAGCCCTGGCACACCCTCCAGACTCGCTACCTGCAAAGATGCTCCCGCACCGCAGAGCGTGCCTGGAGGAAATCCCGCTCTGAAGCTGATTTTGTTCACTTCAAGTTTATTCTCCGGTCATACACCTCTGCCCTCCACTTGGCCAAACAATCCTTCTTCTCATCTCTTATATCTACGCTGTCCTCCAACCCTAAATGGCTCTGGTCCACCTTCAACACCCTCCTCTACCCACCTGCACCTCCCCCACAGCTGCCTTCAGCGCTCAAGACCTGGCAGACTACTTCCTCAGTAAAACTCTAAATATCAGAAGCAACATCCCAACACAAGATAGTTATCTGCCACCTCCACTCCCACAGGTCCCTCTGCCACCCTCTGCCGCTTCCTCCCAGCCACTGAGGAGGAAGTCAATTCCTTATTGTCCTCCTCACATCTCACCATGTGCCCGCTCGACCCATTCCCTCACATCTAATTCCTCCCCTCTCCTCCTCCCTCACCCTGCTCTCACACACATCTTCAACCTATCTCTCTCCACTGCTCCTTTCCATCCGCCTTCAAACACGCGCTAGTTACCCCTTTACTAAAGAAACCATCCCTAGATCCCAACTCTCCATCCAACTACCGCCCTGTATCCCTGCTTCCCTTCACATCAAAGCTCTTAGAAAAACTAGTCTTCAACCGCCTCTCCCTCTTCCTGTCCTCCAATTCCCTACTTGACCCCCTGCAATCTGGCTTCCGTCCCCTACACTCAACTGAAACTGCCCTCACCAAAGTCACCAACGACCTCCTAACTGCTAAAAAACACGGCCACTATTCTATTCTCATCCTGCTTGACCTCTCGGCTGCTTTTGACACTGTTGACCACCCCCTCCTTCTACAGACCCTCAACTCTCTGGGTCTCGGTGACACTGCACTCGCTTGGGTTGACTCTTATTTATCCAACAGGTCCTTCTGTGTGTCCTTTGCTGGTAACTCCTCCTCTTCATTGCCTCTATCTGTTGGTGTACCTCAAGGCTCTGTCCTTGGTCCTCTGCTCTTTTCCATCTACACCTCCTCCCTGGGCAAAATCATCAACAGCTTTGGCTTCAATTACGACCTCTACGCTGATGACACTCAGATCTACCTCTCTACCCCTGATCTCTCTCCCCCTGTCCTCTCAAAAGTCAGTGACTGTTTATCTGGCATCTCCTCCTGGATGGCCCCCCACCTAAAGATCAACATGTCAAAGACTGAACTCCTACTTATTCCTCCCTCCAATGCCTCCCCACCTCCTGACTTCTCTATCACGGTGGAGGGTATCACCATCTCCCCATCAAACCAAGTTCGCTGTCTTGGAGTTACACTTGACTCTGCTCTTTCCTTCATCCCCCACATCAAGTCTCTTTCCTCCTCCTGCCGATACCAACTGCGTAAATATCAGAATTCGGCCATTTCTTACCGCTGTCACCACAAAACAACTCATACACGCCCTGGTAATCTCCCGACTCGACTATTGCAATAATCTCTTATCTGGCCTCCCTCTGTCCCGCCTCTCCCCCCTACAATCCATCCTGAACGCCTCCGCCAGGCTAATTCACCTCACCCGCCTCTGTCTCTGCCGCTCCCCTCTGCGAGTCCTTCACTGGCTCCCCATCCACTGCAGAATTAAGTTCAAAATCCTTATCCTTACCTACAAACCCTCACTAACTCAGCGCCCCACTACCTGTCCTCACTAATCACCAATACACCCCAGCCCGCTCCCTAAGGTCAAACAGTGACCTGCGCCTAGCTTCTCCCCGCATCACCTCTTCCCATGATAGACTGCAGGATTTCTCACGCGCGCACCCCACTCTCTGGAACGCTCTCCCTCGTGCTGTCAGACTTTCCCCTAACTTCTCTTCCTTCAAACGCTCCCTTAAAACATTGCTATTTAGGGAAGCGACCACCCAACTCACTGACGCAACCATCAATCACTCTCACCTTACAGTCCTCCCCCTGTTTCCAACCCCAACCCTCCTAGATTGTGAGTTCCTACGGGAATAGGGCCCTCATCTCCTCCTGTACTGTTTGTCAAATGTTGTTCAATGTATTGTAACCCTGTCTATACTGTGCTTATTGTACAGCGCTGCGGAATATGCTGGCGCTTTATAAATAAAGAATAATGATAATAATAAGTGTCACAACTCCCACCATTTTTTTAGTTTACCTAAATCATTTGTCATTTGGCTGATCCCTCCAGGAATCACCATCATCATATGAAAACCAATGACTGGATAAGTATTACTGGCTGTACCAATCTGTTATATATTCCCTATTATTATAGTCTGCTAAATATATATATTCCTAGTTCTATTATTACTTGGATAAATAGGTGCAGGTTTTCCATTGTATTGATTAGTAGGTTTTATTTAGAAGATGCTTTTTTGATATTCCTTCGTGCGGCGCTGCTCGCAAGTTTATCTATTAAAGAGCAATAGGATCAGGTTTGCTCTTGGAAATACATTTGGTCAAAATATTCCGTTTTCCTGATATTAACATAAAAAATATAAAATATGTATACAATCAATCCTTACTGTTTACCACGAATCACGTGTAAACGGATACAATGTGCAATATATTCCTGTAAAGAACAGTATCAAAAACAGCATGCTGGTACTAAACTTGTCCTTATTCAGTGCAAGTCTGCCACCTAGTGTCCAGAAGGTGGAATTGGTCTGATGTTAATAAATCTAATGTTAATAATTCTATGTGGTGAGAAAAAACTTCCTTGAATGGTCAGCGTGGTATCTTTCATTCAGTCTCGACAGCCTCCGCTCCTCTCGTCCCTTCAGAATTCCCCCAAGAGAAAGAGTGGGGGTTAGGGGGTGCGTCCGGCTCTGTCAGGTATTGCAGTTTTAGAAGTAGAAGCTGAAGCACTAACGTTAGTGGTTGATGCTGTTGAATCTCTTGAAGCGTATTAAGATCCCTGTTGAAATCTGCTCCTTGGTGCCTTATCTTTCAAGTTGCCTCGTCCAGAAGTAACTGCAAAGCTTCCCTTTTACGGTGCTTCTAGTTGCTGGCGGCGTTAATAAGATGGCGGCTGGATGCAGTAGGGGTTTAATCTCGCAAAATTTATCCGGAACAGCTCACATCAAAATAAAATAAAGGTTTTGTAAGGGCAAAATAGGAGTAAAATGAAAACCCATGAAAAAAATGATAAAAGTCTATTGTAAAATTGGCATAGGGGTCTCTGAGACGCGTTTCGCCGACTCCCTGGCCAGCTTCATCAATTGGATCCATTGAATATTTTGACCAACTGTATTTCCAAGAGCATACCTGATCCTATTGCTCTTTAACAGATCAACTTGCGAGCAGCGCCGCACGAAGGGGTACCCACATTTTTTCCTATTCCTAACCTGTAGCAGTAATAAGGCTCTGCAACCACCCCTGAGTTGGCAGCACACACGCACGGTGAATACCAGACACCAACCAAGATTCCACACTACACAGCGCCTTAAGATACCCTTTACCTTGTGCTTTTTGATATTCGTTACACTTTGCAATACTGTATTCCCTTGTTAATTTTGTGTAGTATCTGCGTGATAGTAATTATGAATAGGTTAATGGTTCTGGTATAACTCGGCCAGAATTCAGTGATTTGGTTGTTGTATGTTATTAGGTGCATTTGGTTCAGTAATTTTGCCTGCGTCTGTCTGAAGATTGCTGTGCCTTATAGTTAAAGTGCTCACTCTAGTAAATGACTGACGGTCAATTTTAAGAATTACACATGAGCTGTAGTCATTTTGTACTGAACAGGCCGAAATCATACAGAGCAACCCATTATAAACACAGTGGAATCAAACAAGCAACCTCCCTATACACACAAAAGGATCTCACTATACATAGTGAAATCACACGTAGGACCTTGCTATAACAACAAAAATCACACACTCTATAACACACTGCCTCGCTATAGCTCCCTGAAGTCACTCAAAAGTCCTTGCTATAACACACTGAAATCACAAAGACCTCGCCATAGCACACGGAGATCACACAAGGGACTGAAATCACACAAAGGACATTGATATAACAGACTGAAATCACTGGACATTAGTCACTATAACTCTAGTGTGCTGAATGAGAAAGCACCATACATGCATTACTGAGTAACACCTTTAGTGGATTCTCAAGCAGCTTCACATGCTGGCCTTTTATTCAGGTTATGATTTACCGGGTTATTCAAACAATCGCTGTGTGTTTAAATAATTTTGGAGTAAATCCAAGGGCTAAGTTGATGAATAAATTCATTTGTATACTGTATTTAATTTCACTAATTGATACAATTTTTGAAGTGACACAGCAGTAATGTACAATCTTTTTGGTGCACTTGCTACAGTTGTGTAAATATTTCAGAACACTAACTTTGTCTTTATTGAGGGAGAGGAGAGACTTATGTCTGAAATAGAGGAAACATGAGCAGCAACTCCCACATCTTTCCTACTCGTACCATCATCATAAGAAAGCCTGGGAGTGTATTAAGTGTATTACTTCTGTGAATTTGTCTCTATTTTGACATTATACTGTATGTGTGTGTGTAATCTATTTGGTTAAATACGCGCTAATTTACGGGTTGTAGTGATTTGCATTTGTTAGCTAGAATATTCTTGTTGATATTTGCTTCACTTTGTAATATTTACACAAAGACCCCACCCAACTCAGGGCCCTATTACATTCTTCCTGCAAATTTTTTTTGCGCACGACTAAAAACATTATCACGCGAAAATTAACGCGGTATTACGATCCAAGCACATTTTTTCATCTGTCAACAAATAACGTTCGTTAAACAGACGCGCAAAACGCCCACGCAGTAACGTTGCTTGCAGAAATCAGTGAGCAGATTCTTTCCATGGCCGCTAGATGGCAGCAGAAAGCTGCAACAGCAACACTTGTTCTCAGCGTGGATTTCTACCAGTCCCTGCTCAACCATGAAGAGCGGACATTGGAAGTGGCTTGCTCGTGAGTTATCTCCAGCTAATTAGAGATAAACGTTAGTCAAATAATCCCTAGATATCCTCATTATATGTTTTCAATTTTGCTTTGGAGGGTAAACAGGATATTTTTTATTTCCATGTATCATTTATTCAGAGCTATCACATGGGAAGGTAAAGCAGGAGCAATTCCCAGAGAGATACATGTTAATTCTCTTGGCCTTCATTTCAAATCAAATAATGTATATATTTTGTATTCAAATCTTATGCTGAAATCGGAAATGTTTGGCGTCGTGATATTAGCATCAATTCTGTTACCATGCATTAAAAAAAACCCTGAAAAGGCCGTTTATAAGGAGCATTCAGCTGCCCCGACGTGATGTGCAATTGCATCGGAAGCCTCTTGGCAGTATACGTACTTCTAAAGCACTTTTTTTTCCACTTTTCTTTTGTTGATTCCCCAAAGGGCTACAATGAAAATATTTTAATTTGATAAATGCTTTCAAATAGCCTAATAGCCGCATCCCTTCATGACACGTTCAGTGATCATATACACAGTATATACAGCATATTCCTTATCCAGGGGGAGATTTTATTTACTTCTATATAAAAAAAATGCATCTCTAAAAGATCTGCACGTCTGAGATGCGCCTTTTATATAGAGAATAACAATGAAAGTGTATAGTGCGTGTCTGAGATGCGTCTTTATATAGAGAATAACAATGAAAGTGTATAGTGCGCGTCTGAGATGCGTCTTTATATAGAGAAGAAATAACAATGAAAGTGTATAGTGCGCGTCTGAGATGCATCTTTTTATAGAGAAGAAATAACAATGAAAGTGTATAGTGCGCGTCTGAGATGCGTCTTTTTATAGAGAAGAAATAACAATGAAAGTGTATAGTGCGCGTCTGAGATGCGTCTTTTATAGAGAAGAAATAACAATGAAAGTGTATAGTGCGCGTCTGAGATGCGTCTTTTTATAGAGAAGAAATAACAATGAAAGTGTATAGTGCGCGTCTGAGATGCGTCTTTATATAGAGAAGAAATAACAATGAAAGTGTATAGTGCGCGTCTGAGATGCGTCTTTTTATATAGAAAATAACAATGAAAGTGTATAGTGCGCGTCTGAGATGCGCCTTTATATAGAGAATAACAATGAAAGTGTATAGTGCGCGTCTGAGATGCGTCTTTATATAGAGAAGAAATAACAATGAAAGTGTATAGTGCGCGTCTGAGATGCGTCTTTTTATAGAGAAGAAATAACAATGAAAGTGTATAGTGCGCGTCTGAGATGCGTCTTTATATAGAGAAGAAATAACAATGAAAGTGTATAGTGCGCGTCTGAGATGCATCTTTATATAGAGAAGAAATAACAATGAAAGTGTATAGTGCGCGTCTGAGATGCGCCTTTATATAGAGAAGAAATAACAATGAAAGTGTATAGTGCGTGTCTGAGATGTGTCTTTATATAGAGAAGAAATAACAATGAAAGTGTATAGTGCGCGTCTGAGATGCGTCTTTATATAGAGAAGAAATAACAATGAAAGTGTATAGTGCGTGTCTGAGATGTGTCTTTATATAGAGAAGAAATAACAATGAAAGTGTATAGTGCGCGTCTGAGATGCGTCTTTATATAGAGAAGAAATAACAATGAAAGTGTATAGTGCGCGTCTGAGATGCGTCTTTATATAGAGAAGAAATAACAATGAAAGTGTATAGTGCGCGTCTGAGATGCGTCTTTATATAGAGAATAACAATGAAAGTGTATAGTGCGCGTCTGAGATGCGTCTTTATATAGAGAAGAAATAACAATGAAAGTGTATAGTGCGCGTCTGAGATGCGCCTTTATATAGAGAAGAAATAACAATGAAAGTGTATAGTGCGCGTCTGAGATGCGTCTTTATATAGAGAAGAAATAACAATGAAAGTGTATAGTGCGCGTCTGAGATGTGTCTTTATATAGAGAAGAAAAAACAATGAAAGTGTATAGTGCGCGTCTGAGATGCGTCTTTATAGAGAAGAAATAACAATGAAAGTGTATAGTGCGCGTCTGAGATGCGTCTTTATATAGAGAATAACAATGAAAGTGTATAGTGCGCGTCTGAGATGCGTCTTTATATAGAGAATAACAATGAAAGTGTATAGTGCGCGTCTGAGATGCGTCTTTATATAGAGAAGAAATAACAATGAAAGTGTATAGTGCGCGTCTGAGATGCGTCTTTATATAGAGAATAACAATGAAAGTGTATAGTGCGCGTCTGAGATGCGTCTTTTTATAGAGAATAACAATGAAAGTGTATAGTGCGCGTCTGAGATGCGTCTTTATATAGAGAATAACAATGAAAGTGTATAGTGCGCGTCTGAGATGCGTCTTTATATAGAGAATAACAATGAAAGTGTATAGTGCGCGTCTGAGATGTGTCTTTATATAGAGAAGAAATAACAATGAAAGTGTATAGTGCGCGTCTGAGATGCGTCTTTATATAGAGAATAACAATAAAAGTGTATAGTGCGCGTCTGAGATGCGTCTTTATATAGAGAAGAAATAACAATGAAAGTGTATAGTGCGCGTCTGAGATGCGTCTTTATATAGAGAATAACAATGAAAGTGTATAGTGCGCGTCTGAGATGCGTCTTTATATAGAGAAGAAATAACAATGAAAGTGTATAGTGCGCGTCTGAGATGCGCCTTTATATAGAGAAGAAAAATGAAAGTGTATAGTGCGCGTCTGAGATGCGTCTTTATATAGAGAAAAATAACAATGAAAGTGTATAGTGCGCGTCTGAGATGCGTCTTTATATAGAGAAGAAATAACAATGAAAGTGTATAGTGCGCGTCTGAGATGCGTCTTTATATAGAGAATAACAATGAAAGTGTATAGTGCGCGTCTGAGATGCGTCTTTATATAGAGAAGAAATAACAATGAAAGTGTATAGTGCGCGTCTGAGATGCGTCTTTTTATAGAGAATAACAATGAAAGTGTATAGTGCGCGTCTGAGATGCGTCTTTATATAGAGAATAACAATGAAAGTGTATAGTGCGCGTCTGAGATGCGTCTTATATAGAGAATAACAATGAAAGTGTATAGTGCGCGTCTGAGATGCGTCTTTATATAGAGAAGAAATAACAATGAAAGTGTATAGTGCGCGTCTGAGATGCGTCTTATATAAGAGAATAACAATGAAAGTGTATAGTGCGCGTCTGAGATGCGTCTTTATATAGAGAATAACAATGAAAGTGTATAGTGCGCGTCTGAGATGCGTCTTTATATAGAGAATAACAATGAAAGTGTATAGTGCGCGTCTGAGATGCGTCTTTATATAGAGAAGAAATAACAATGAAAGTGTATAGTGCGCGTCTGAGATGCGTCTTTTTATAGAGAAGAAATAACAATGAAAGTGTATAGTGCGCGTCTGAGATGCGTCTTTTTATAGAGAATAACAATGAAAGTGTATAGTGCGCGTCTGAGATGCGTCTTTATATAGAGAAGAAATAACAATGAAAGTGTATAGTGCGCGTCTGAGATGCGCCTTTATATAGAGAAGAAATAACAATGAAAGTGTATAGTGCGCGTCTGAGATGCGTCTTTATATAGAGAAGAAATAACAATGAAAGTGTATAGTGCGCGTCTGAGATGCGTCTTTTATAGAGAAGAAATAACAATGAAAGTGTATAGTGCGCGTCTGAGATGCGTCTTTATATAGAGAAGAAATAACAATGAAAGTGTATAGTGCGCGTCTGAGATGCGTCTTTATATAGAGAATAACAATGAAAGTGTATAGTGCGCGTCTGAGATGCGTCTTTATATAGAGAATAACAATGAAAGTGTATAGTGCGCGTCTGAGATGCGCCTTTATATAGAGAAGAAATAACAATGAAAGTGTATAGTGCGCGTCTGAGATGCGTCTTTTTATAGAGAAGAAATAACAATGAAAGTGTATAGTGCGCGTCTGAGATGCGTCTTTATATAGAGAAGAAATAACAATGAAAGTGTATAGTGCGCGTCTGAGATGCGTCTTTATATAGAGAATAACAATGAAAGTGTATAGTGCGCGTCTGAGATGCGCTTTTATATAGAGAAGAAATAACAATGAAAGTGTATAGTGCGCGTCTGAGATGCGTCTTTATATAGAGAAGAAATAACAATGAAAGTGTATAGTGCGCGTCTGAGATGCGTCTTTATATAGAGAAGAAATAACAATGAAAGTGTATAGTGCGCGTCTGAGATGCGTCTTTATATAGAGAATAACAATGAAAGTGTATAGTGCGCGTCTGAGATGCGTCTTTTTATAGAGAAGAAATAACAATGAAAGTGTATAGTGCGCGTCTGAGATGCGTCTTTATATAGAGAATAACAATGAAAGTGTATAGTGCGCGTCTGAGATGCGTCTTTATATAGAGAAAATAACAATGAAAGTGTATAGTGCGCGTCTGAGATGCGCCTTTATATAGAGAAGAAATAACAATGAAAGTGTATAGTGCGCGTCTGAGATGCGTCTTTATATAGAGAAGAAATAACAATGAAAGTGTATAGTGCGCGTCTGAGATGCGTCTTTTTATAGAGAAGAATAACAATGAAAGTGTATAGTGCGCGTCTGAGATACGTCTTTATATAGAGAAGAAATAACAATGAACGTGTATAGTGCGCGTCTGAGATGCGTCTTTATATAGAGAATAACAATGAAAGTGTATAGTGCGCGTCTGAGATGCGCTTTTATATAGAGAAGAAATAACAATGAAAGTGTATAGTGCGCGTCTGAGATGCGCCTTTATATAGAGAAGAAATAACAATGAAAGTGTATAGTGCGCGTCTGAGATGCGTCTTTTTATAGAGAAGAAATAACAATGAAAGTGTATAGTGCGCGTCTGAGATACGTCTTTATATAGAGAAGAAATAACAATGAACGTGTATAGTGCGCGTCTGAGATGCGTCTTTATATAGAGAATAACAATGAAAGTGTATAGTGCGCGTCTGAGATGCGCTTTTATATAGAGAAGAAAAAACAATGAAAGTGTATAGTGCGCGTCTGAGATGTGTCTTTATATAGAGAAGAAATAACAATGAAAGTGTATAGTGCGCGTCTGAGATGCGTCTTTATATAGAGAAGAAATAACAATGAAAGTGTATAGTGCGCGTCTGAGATGCGTCTTTATATAGAGAGAATAACAATGAAAGTGTATAGTGCGCGTCTGAGATGCGTCTTTTTATAGAGAAGAAATAACAATGAAAGTGTATAGTGCGCGTCTGAGATGCGTCTTTATATAGAGAATAACAATGAAAGTGTATAGTGCGCGTCTGAGATGCATCTTTATATAGAGAAGAAATAACAATGAAAGTGTATAGTGCGCGTCTGAGATGCGTCTTTATATAGAGAAGAAATAACAATGAAAGTGTATAGTGCGCGTCTGAGATGCGTCTTTTTATAGAGAAGAAATAACAATGAAAGTGTATAGTGCGCGTCTGAGATGCGTCTTTATATAGAGAAGAAATAACAATGAAAGTGTATAGTGCGCGTCTGAGATGCGTCTTTATATAGAGAATAAAACAATGAAAGTGTATAGTGCGCGTCTGAGATGCGCTTTTATATAGAGAAGAAATAACAATGAAAGTGTATAGTGCGCGTCTGAGATGCGTCTTTATATAGAGAAGAATAACAATGAAAGTGTATAGTGCGCGTCTGAGATGCGTCTTTATATAGAGAAGAAATAACAATGAAAGTGTATAGTGCGCGTCTGAGATGCGTCTTTTATAGAGAATAAAAATGAAAGTGTATAGTGCGCGTCTGAGATGCGTCTTTTTATAGAGAAGAAATAACAATGAAAGTGTATAGTGCGCGTCTGAGATGCGTCTTTATATAGAGAAGAAATAACAATGAAAGTGTATAGTGCGCGTCTGAGATGCGTCTTTATATAGAGAATAACAATGAAAGTGTATAGTGCGCGTCTGAGATGCGCTTTTATATAGAGAAGAAATAACAATGAAAGTGTATAGTGCGCGTCTGAGATGCGTCTTTATATAGAGAAGAAATAACAATGAAAGTGTATAGTGCGCGTCTGAGATGCGTCTTTATATAGAGAAGAAATAACAATGAAAGTGTATAGTGCGCGTCTGAGATGCGTCTTTATATAGAGAATAACAATGAAAGTGTATAGTGCGCGTCTGAGATGCGTCTTTTTATAGAGAAGAAATAACAATGAAAGTGTATAGTGCGCGTCTGAGATGCGTCTTTATATAGAGAAGAAATAACAATGAAAGTGTATAGTGCGCGTCTGAGATGCGTCTTTTTATAGAGAATAACAATGAAAGTGTATAGTGCGCGTCTGAGATGCGTCTTTATATAGAGAATAACAATGAAAGTGTATAGTGCGCGTCTGAGATGTGTCTTTATATAGAGAAGAAATAACAATGAAAGTGTATAGTGCGCGTCTGAGATGCGTCTTTATATAGAGAATAACAATAAAAGTGTATAGTGCGCGTCTGAGATGCTTCTTTATATAGAGAATAACAATGAAAGTGTATAGTGCGCGTCTGAGATGCGTCTTTATATAGAGAAAACAATGAAAGTGTATAGTGCGCGTCTGAGATGCGTCTTTATATAGAGAATAACAATGAAAGTGTATAGTGCGCGTCTGAGATGCGTCTTTATATAGAGAATAACAATGAAAGTGTATAGTGCGCGTCTGAGATGCGTCTTTATATAGAGAATAACAATGAAAGTGTATAGTGCGCGTCTGAGATGCGTCTTTATATAGAGAAGAAATAACAATGAAAGTGTATAGTGCGCGTCTGAGATGCGTCTTTTATATAGAGAAGAAATAACAATGAAAGTGTATAGTGCGCGTCTGAGATGCGTCTTTATATAGAGAATAACAATGAAAGTGTATAGTGCGCGTCTGAGATGCGTCTTTATATAGAGAAAACAATGAAAGTGTATAGTGCGCGTCTGAGATGCGTCTTTTATATAGAAATAACAATGAAAGTGTATAGTGCGCGTCTGAGATGCGTCTTTATATAGAGAATAACAATGAAAGTGTATAGTGCGCGTCTGAGATGCGTCTTTATATAGAGAATAACAATGAAAGTGTATAGTGCGCGTCTGAGATGTGTCTTTATATAGAGAAGAAATAACAATGAAAGTGTATAGTGCGCGTCTGAGATGCGTCTTTATATAGAGAATAACAATGAAAGTGTATAGTGCGCGTCTGAGATGTGTCTTTATATAGAGAAGAAATAACAATGAAAGTGTATAGTGCGCGTCTGAGATGCGTCTTTATATAGAGAATAACAATGAAAGTGTATAGTGCGCGTCTGAGATGCGTCTTTATATAGAGAAGAAATAACAATGAAAGTGTATAGTGCGCGTCTGAGATGCGTCTTTATATAGAGAATAACAATGAAAGTGTATAGTGCGCGTCTGAGATGCGTCTTTTTATAGAGAAATAACAATGAAAGTGTATAGTGCGCGTCTGAGATGCGTCTTTATATAGAGAAGAAATAACAATGAAAGTGTATAGTGCGCGTCTGAGATGCGTCTTTTATAGAGAATAACAATGAAAGTGTATAGTGCGCGTCTGAGATGCGCCTTTATATAGAGAAGAAATAACAATGAAAGTGTATAGTGCGCGTCTGAGATGCGTCTTTATATAGAGAAGAAAAAACAATGAAAGTGTATAGTGCGCGTCTGAGATGCGTCTTTATATAGAGAATAACAATGAAAGTGTATAGTGCGCGTCTGAGATGCGTCTTTTATAGAGAAGAAAAACAATGAAAGTGTATAGTGCGCGTCTGAGATGCGTCTTTATATAGAGAGAAATAACAATGAAAGTGTATAGTGCGCGTCTGAGATGCGCTTTATATAGAGAAGAATAACAATGAAAGTGTATAGTGCGCGTCTGAGATGCGTCTTTATATAGAAGAAAAAACAATGAAAGTGTATAGTGCGCGTCTGAGATGCGTCTTTATATAGAGAAGAAATAACAATGAAAGTGTATAGTGCGCGTCTGAGATGCGTCTTTTTATAGAGAAAAACAATGAAAGTGTATAGTGCGCGTCTGAGATGCGTCTTTATATAGAGAATAACAATGAAAGTGTATAGTGCGCGTCTGAGATGCGTCTTTTAATAGAGAATAACAATGAAAGTGTATAGTGCGCGTCTGAGATGCGTCTTTATATAGAGAATAACAATGAAAGTGTATAGTGCGCGTCTGAGATGCGTCTTTATATAGAGAATAACAATGAAAGTGTATAGTGCGCGTCTGAGATGTGTCTTTATATAGAGAGAAATAACAATGAAAGTGTATAGTGCGCGTCTGAGATGCGTCTTTATATAGAGAAATAACAATGAAAGTGTATAGTGCGCGTCTGAGATGCGTCTTTTTATAGAGAAGAAATAACAATGAAAGTGTATAGTGCGCGTCTGAGATGCGTCTTTATATAGAGAATAACAATGAAAGTGTATAGTGCGCGTCTGAGATGCGTCTTTATATAGAGAATAACAATGAAAGTGTATAGTGCGCGTCTGAGATGCGTCTTTATATAGAGAAGAAATAACAATGAAAGTGTATAGTGCGCGTCTGAGATGCGTCTTTTTATATAGAAAATAACAATGAAAGTGTATAGTGCGCGTCTGAGATGCGTCTTTATATAGAGAAGAAATAACAATGAAAGTGTATAGTGCGCGTCTGAGATGCGTCTTTATATAGAGAAGAAATAACAATGAAAGTGTATAGTGCGCGTCTGAGATGCGTCTTTATATAGAGAATAACAATGAAAGTGTATAGTGCGCGTCTGAGATGCGTCTTTATATAGAGAAGAAATAACAATGAAAGTGTATAGTGCGCGTCTGAGATGCGTCTTTTTATAGAGAAGAAATAACAATGAAAGTGTATAGTGCGCGTCTGAGATGCGTCTTTTTATATAGAAAAATAACAATGAAAGTGTATAGTGCGCGTCTGAGATGCGCCTTTATATAGAGAATAACAATGAAAGTGTATAGTGCGCGTCTGAGATGCGCTTTATATAGAGAAGAAATAACAATGAAAGTGTATAGTGCGCGTCTGAGATGCGTCTTTTTATAGAGAAAAACAATGAAAGTGTATAGTGCGCGTCTGAGATGCGTCTTTATATAGAGAATAACAATGAAAGTGTATAGTGCGCGTCTGAGATGCGTCTTTATATAGAGAAGAATAACAATGAAAGTGTATAGTGCGCGTCTGAGATGCGTCTTTTTATAGAGAAGAAATAACAATGAAAGTGTATAGTGCGCGT